>VWZZ01014462.1:222725-267529 GCA_013399095.1 Psophia crepitans | reverse complement strand
GGAGGTTGCTCTTTGTTTTTATTAACTATTGTCTGTGTGTGATTTTGTACTCTTTATTCCTGGAATTTGCTTCCTTTTAAAGATTTCTGTTTCTAAAAATTGCTGCAGGATCCAACCTGTCTTCAGAAACACGCAAAGACAGACAACATTTTTCTGGATATGATCAGTACCCTCTAAGAAGCATGCTAAATAAAATACACTGTTTTGATCTGTTATTTTGAAGTTTGCATTACTTCTCCATCAATGTTTTCCCCCTAAAAGTCACTTTAAACCATCCTAAAAGACTTGTTATTAATCAGGTTCTGGTATATTCCTTAGATCTGTATGCAACACCTGAGAACCTTATGTAAATATGGTTTTGCACAACTTTTTGTGTTGAAGATTTTTTTCCTTTTGATAGATTCCTTTTGAATTGTTATGGTTGGGTAGTTCGAGTGTTTTGGGGTTTTTTTTGTGGTGGAAGGCATTTTTAAGCTTTATTTTGGAAGCAATCCTGTAAATAAGAGAAGTTCTGACTCTATATGTATAATCAGCTATGTAAGGTGCTAGCTTTAGAGGGTGTATTTTGGTATTAGTTAACGTATTCAAATCTGAAAATAAATGCTCTGCTTATGCAGCTTCCACGACTGCTATTTATAGGCTTCTCATCTTCCCTGTTATTGGTAGGTGTAATTAACAAGCCATCACTGGGAATTTTCCTAATCACAAAAGACTCTTAGTTTTAAGTACAAAATGGTCTATGCTTTGAGTAGGCAGAAGCGTGGATAACTTCTGTCAGATGTCCTGTCTCACGTTAGAGCCATGACCCCCTCATGTCCTACTTCCTTCTGAATCCAGTTGTGCACTTCAGAAAAATTAGAGTTTGGTGAAAAAGAAAGTTTGTCCCATTTAAGACAACTGGCTTTGCCAGAAGTAGAATTCCTGTTTGAGTTTCTGTCCTCCTAGAAACCCTGTCAGCTACCTGGGATTTTTTGCCTTATGTTGGGAAGGAGCAAATGAGTTTCCAGTAGTTTGCTGATAGTCAACACCACAACCTACATGTCCTCTTGGTGCATTTAAGTGGCGATTCCTTCATACTTAGAAATATTTGACAATTGTGATGTTGGGGATGACTTAAATTTCCACAAACCTGCTTAGTTCTTCAGTTTCTCTAGATTTGAAAAGATGGAAAATTTTGTTTGTGTTTAAAGACAGAGAGGGAAGGCAACCTTGTGTATATTCTTCTCTCAACCTATTGTTAAGAGAAGGGTGTCACTTTTTAAGTAAAAGTGACGCTTTTTAAGTAAAATTTATTTGGAAGTACAAGGCTTTAGAATGCTCTTACAAAGTTGCAGTTTTAAGTACTTTCCTGTCGAGTAAGGTAGCTACACCTGGTGTGGGGTGGGAGGGAGCCTGCAACAGCCGTAAACCCCTCCCCTGAACCTCCCTAGCTTGCAAGGCGATTGAAAAATAAGAAGGGAGATTGTTCTTCCAATAAGTCTGTTTGATAAAATTTAGTTCATGTTGAATTCAATTTCTTGGTCAAGAGTGTTCAGGTTCAGATCATCGAAAAGAGACATATGAAGAAATTTTTTCAGCAAGCTAGACTTCCAGAACAGAAACCAAAATTAGCATTTATGAGTGGAATGGGAAGCTAGGGAGATACCCTTTGGATAGAAATTTATTTTATTTAGAACTTTATTTGTGCACATTCCCATATAACCCTTAACTTTCAGAGTTCTCCTGAGTCAAATTGTATTCATTTTGGTAACAGGAAAACTGAAAACATTGTGGGCTGCCTTGCTCAAGGAGTGACACCCTAACAACTACGGAGTGGTACCAGCTGCCTCTGGTGCTTGTCCTTTATGCCATCCTTTGGAATATACTCTGTCGTAGGCTGGCATTAGGTGGTACCAAAAGACCACCTGAAGCTATAGGTTCTGTCATTAAGAATAGTTATCCTGCAAATGCTCACTCTAAGAAATCCTTCATCCCTGTTGCAGTAATGACTGTCGGAACCTTCAAAGAAAGATCAAATTAAAATTAGGACAAGTTACATTCTCTTCGCAACACCTAGTAGAAATCCTCTGGAGAAGCCCTTTAATTCTTGAGTGGTTATTTCTCACAGTAGCTCTGGGCCAGGTGAGGCTGGGTGCTTGGCTGCTGGCTGCGGCCAGCCCACAAGCAGCTCTTTGGTTGAGGTCAGTCATGTTCTCTAGGCTTATGGTTGTTTTTCTAGGATGGAACAAGTTAACAGTTTTTAGAGTACAGATTTCAAAGTAATACAATACAATTTATTGATCTGTAGTTGGCAGATTCAGTGGGTAAGGCTATGAATAAGAAAGTAAGTTTCTTCACTGTGGAAATGACTCTTACAGGTTTGTGCTCTGAAGTTTATGCAGCTGCTGCTAGAGTTTGATTTCTCAAACAGGCAAAGAGCAGTCTTCATTCGTACGGTTCAGAGTTTCTAGGCACCATTTTCATGTTAGTACAGTTCAGAGTTTACACTGCTTCCATATTACAACTTCTGTAACAAATTGGACTGCTTTCAACTATTCGTAGGCTGCGAAACTTCCTGATGCTTCACTTCAGCACGAAGTATGGAAGGGAAAGGATGATTTTAGGTGTTCAGGCTTATTTGGATTATAAGAATTCAAGTTGAGTTTTAGTACAGTAAGTAACAATGCAGCATTTTCTATATCTCGGGCAAAGATGACTTCGAATCAAGTTGTGCTTTTTGATAGTATTGTTTTCTGTTTTGCCAGTTGCTGGAGAACTCCCCTGGGTTTGTATCGTTCCAAATTTTGTGGGCAAATGTTACTCACTACCAAGGGGGATGGAGAAAACTATTCCTGGTTTTGCTGCATGATGTGAATTTAAATTCAGAAAGATTAAGAATTCTGAAATTCAACTCAAAAGCATATGAACATAGCAGTTACATCCCTGACAAGAAAAAGGGTTCCTTTTGAGTATGAAGGAGATTAATTTTCCAAAATTATATTACCGTACGTGTAATCTTACTTCAGATGAAAAGAGCCGCAAAGCCTGATGCAAGAAATTGAGATTTGAGAACTCCCTTATGATTAAATTATATATATTGCTCTAATCTATCTAACTCTTAATAGGGTATTAAGGGTATAATAATGTAATGTAAAAGAATAGGAGAACTGAATGGTGATGTATTTAGTAATGTTATTTGCAATTAAAACCCCTGAGGAATGGTTACGGTTGTATGATCAACCTTGTATAAAAATAGTGTGGTCACCTTGTCCTTTGGAATTGATTTTGCTTTCCTTAAAGGAAATATCTTTCAGGTCATCCAGCATGCTGCAAATCATTCACTCTTACAGGTGGACTTTATATTACAGTTCCTTACAAAGTGACGATGGAATTACTGGTTCTGTAAAGGTATCCCTTTAATATCTTTAAAAGAAATTAAGGTTGTCTGTTGTGTCACGCTGCTGGAAGGCGCAGTGCACAAGTGCTGGAGGGAAATTTTACATCACTTTAAAATATAAACCAGCATTTGCCTTTATAAGCGGTAGATTTTATTGCCAGAGACCAATTCCATCACCAACCCTCCTGCCCAATGTGTGCTTCTTAACATGTTAAGATGAGTAGCTTTGGCTTGCCTTGTTTTGAGATCTGAAAACAGTTACATCTAAATCTAGAGGTGATGTATAGAGAGGTGTAAAATGCTGCAGACACTATGAAGGTGCTTGTCTGAGGAGGGGGAATCTAGAGCAATGGCTGTGTTAAAGGACAAGAAAAAAATAATCTAAGTTAGATGGGAGCTCTGCTATTTTTAATTGCTTCTTTTTTCATGACTGACTGAATTTTTCCCCCCTTATCTCTTGTGTTCTCGGCTTGCAAGTTATAACTCTTCAGATGTTTTTGTTCAATAAGTTTAACTTTGGGGGTGGTGGTGTCAGGGGTGTTCCTTTTTTCTGGGTTGTCACCAGTAGCTTTTCAGTTCAGTTTCTGGAAGGTACGTCTCTCACAGCAGCAGGAGCATTTAGTAGCTGATGTTGGGCTTGTCTTTTGCCTTGACAAGTGTTGACTTTCATGCCTGAAGCTGCTTGCACATAAAGCTTATGTTTGGGAAGGGTTATGGAGCAGGGGAATGTGTGATAACATGCAAAGAGGTGTTTCAAAGCTAGTAAGAGTGAAGCGTGTGTTCTACGCGATGGCTGTATTTCTCCTGAAACTATACTAGCCCATACTATCAGCGTGTTCGTCAACAGCTGTTGCTTTCCGTGTTCCTGGAGCTGCAGCAGGGGACTTCAACTACTGGTCCTGGAGTCCGAGGACACACCTCACCCCTGAGGACTCTCACCTCGGGGCCAAGTGATCACGACATCAATATGATGGATGAGCAAAATGGCGTTTATTAAACTGCGTCACAGGTTTGTATACCCCCTTTGTGGGGTGTGGCCACTGCGGGGCTCTGTGCAGGCCATAGGGGTGTGCCTAAGCTCACCGTACAACGCGAGATCTTCCGAACGGGATTCCCTACAAACAGTGATTGGTAAAATTGTTGCCAAACTTTCATCAGGGGCCTTCAGGTCCAATGGAAGAGAATTAATAGTTTTGCATTCTCATTTCTCCTCAGAAAGCCTGAAAAAGGAGTCCAGTACCTAATTGAGCGAGGTTTTGTGCCAGACACTCCAGTCGGTGTTGCCCACTTCCTCCTGCAGCGGAAAGGTCTCAGCAGACAGATGATTGGAGAATTTCTAGGAAATCGACAAAAACAGTTCAACCGGGATGTATTAGAGTGAGTATTGTGTGGGGAGGAGGTAAGCGTGGAGACAGCAATGGTCACTGAATGTTTTGTGCTTGTTCTGAAGCAGGGGGAAACCAGACTGTAGGGGTTAAGAAAGCAAGCATGCACACCAGCAAGTATTTATTTCTTTGTTTAAGTTACTGTTTCTGTTATTGATCCAGCAAGATACTTACAAGGATTTATATTCTCTGCAGTTGCCTACATTTACTCTAAATTTATGTTTTAATTTCATTGGTGTTAGAGTATGTTATTTCAAAGCCTTTTTCCTTCCTCAGGCTCTCTAATAATTTAGTGAATGAAATGGAGTAATATTATGTGCAACATAAGGCTTCATCAGTAACAGAACATGAAAATAATTATTATAGCCAAATGGCTCAGATGTTAGATAAACAGGGTTTTCAGCATGTACAGGCATATGCTGACAAGATCTGTTCTTTTCCAAAAGATTAGATAAACAAAAACTGTTCTAAAAACCAAGAAATTCAAAGCAGAAAATTAGACTTTTAGCAACGTAGTCATAAATTTCTAAACCTTGGATATAGAGTAGAGCCAAAAATAAGTTGCTTTATTTTAAGAGGGAGTTCATTTCCGTTTTGTTTAAGAGGGTGTTCATTTTCATTTTGTAAACTGGAGAGGGACTGTTTACAAGTGACAGGACAAGGGGGAACAGCCTTAAGCTGAAGGAGGGGAGATTGAGATGAGATATTAGGAAGAAATCCTTCCCTATGAGGGCAGTGAGGCGCTGGCACAGGGTGCCCAGGGAAGCTGCGGAAGGTCCCATCCCTGGCAGTGCCCAAGGCCAGGTTGGATGGGGCTTTGGGCACCCTGGGCTGGTGGGGGGTGTCCCTGCCCATGGCAGGGGGTGAGACTGGGTGGACTGGGAAGCCCCTTCCAACCCAAACCATTCTAGGTTGTAATACATGTATTCTTTTGCGGCTTTTTTTTCCCCTGGTATCTGATATACTGACCTGTAAATGTCAATACATTATAGTCCAGTTTCGTTCAGGGAATTGTATAAAACAGCGCGGTTAGATGTTTAACTAAACTGCTGAGAATGAAAGCAAAAACCCCCACATCTTGCCATGAAGGAAGACTAGGAAAAATTCTGACTGCAGCTTTTAACCAGCGTATAATAAAAGCTGTGCCGAAATGTGCATTGGTCTATAGACGCAGTCTTTCTTGAGGACTGAATGTTGATACGTGATACGCATACATTGCAAAAAAAATAAGGTTATAGTATCATGAAATAAAGTGTCTGCCAACACCTTGTATTTTCTTTGCATGTTTTTTATAGAGTGCTCTCACTGGATTCGTACTGCAAAGATGTTGGTCGTGTTCCCTACAGTCATCCTGATCTTACTATTATGCTGTCAGAACTTATATATCTCAAATTGCAAGCTTGAACACTGCATCGGTACAGCTAATGGCATGTGTACACATGCCATAGGCCTGGTTTTTAGGAGTCTTCTCTTTCTTTCTTGTGCCTCATTAAAGGCTGCCGCCTTGCCGTACAGTACCCAGCAGAAAGCAAGGGAAGAGGCTGTCTCGCAAAGCGTGCGGCTAGCCTCACAATGCAGAGTGACAGAATACGGCCTGGTTTGGATGCAGTCCCCATTCAGCATGAGTCACTGCTAGCTACTTGTAGTGATCATCTGGATTTTGCAGTTATGAGTCAGACAAGGCTGAAGACTTTCCAAAGAGCATATTTTCTAATTTTTTAAAAGAAAGCAGTGCAGGTCCAGGATGAGATGATTTCTAATCTTAGGTGATTCATTTGGTGGAGGTGAATGAATTGTTTGCCCTCACTGTCTCAAAGGGACTACCAGAATATGGGGAAGTAGAAGTGTGTCTCTGCTAAGCCAGATACTGTATCTCTGATGAGGTGGATTAAGAGAAAGGTCATAATCGCTTACCTACAACCCTACAACAGTCCTTTTACTGAAATCAATCTGTTCTTCACCGAGCTGTTCCAGCTGTGCTTTGGGGCGAGGAACACCCTGTAAACAGTGCGGTTCTCATAATAGTGTTCTGAACCTTGCCTGCAAATAGGAACAAGGTATTTTTTCTGAAAAGGTGACAATAGAATAGCATTTCATCTTAGATGAAATTTACATTTACAGATTGGAGGTAGATTTTGTCAAATTGATAATAACTCCAGGTTGTTACGTGAAAAGGATGTTTTAATGGATTATCCTTTTTACGTTACGCAGTTTAATTTTGGGTGACTTGCATTGATTTGTGTTCAGGTTTCCCAGATCCTGTAAATTAGGCCGTTTTAACTGTTTGAAATCTTCTTTTCACTGCAGCTTAGAAAATATTCTAGAGAGTAGCCTAAATCTTTGACCAAGAGCTGCATTCTGGGCCCACTGTAGTTGCTGCCTGGCAGTAGGTGAAGTGTAGAGGCATAGTTTGCGTGGCCTGGGGCTGCCATAGCTGGCACTGACGATGCTGCCCTGGCCAACGTTTGGGGCACATCAGACATGCTTCCCACGGTTTGTGCAGCGAGGCTCAGCTTTCTCTCTCTGCCTGGCGAGGAGTGCTTGACGTAATACAGATGTAGCTGAGGAACTCACCTTCTGCTGTGTCTTGACTTTGCATTAGAAAACAAAAGTACCGTCACTCAAAGAAGGAATAAAATAAAACCATCATAAAGAACACTGGTAAAGGTGAGTGGGGAAGCGTGACATTCTGTTGCTCTATACGGGACTCTGTCATTGCAGTCCATTACACTACCCAGTTATGTGCGATAGCACCGTAAATGGTACAGTAGAGAACCAAGGCACTTGTAGCTGCGCTGACCCAGCAAATGGTATGTTCCAGTCTTCTTGCCTGAATTTCCTAGAGAGGTGGTAAGTGGAGGAGAGTTCCCAGGAGGAAGTTTCATTACCTGCCTCCCCAGACGTGGTGGAGCCTAGCTGCCTCGTCCTTTGACCTGCCTGGGAGGTGTAACTCTAATAGTGAAGATGGGGTCGTTCAGCACAGGCTTATTCACTCACAGTATGTACGTACTCAAAATCGCCTGCAGTCCATTTAATCGTGTTCTCTTTATCATTATGATCATGATATTATTATCAAGGATTATAATTTTGTTAACTATGGTTAACAAAGACTGAACAAGTGTGTCTGATCTTTCTGGCTTTCATGTTTTGGTTTGCTGTAATGACCCAGCTAAAATAACTTGTTCCCTTTTTTGGT
This sequence comes from Psophia crepitans, assembly GCA_013399095.1. NCBI lineage: Eukaryota > Metazoa > Chordata > Aves > Gruiformes > Psophiidae > Psophia > Psophia crepitans. The sequence goes on along the minus strand of VWZZ01014462.1, from coordinate 259,572 downwards.
CATTAAATAACCACTAGAAACGTTTTGTTTGCTACTCTGGAACACTTGCAGCAAAGTACTGGTTCCAGCTAAGAACACTGACCGTGGTGGGATATCTGCTGTCTCCACAATTCATATAGAAGATTGTTTAAGACGCTTCCCCATTATATTGCTGGCCAGCATGTTTCTGGAGGTCTTTAATTGCTCTCATTACTTCATTTTGACTCCAACATCTGCACACATGCTTTACACCTTTGAAGGAGAAAAGAGCTTTGGAAAGTGTTACAGAACTTACATAGGTGGGAAGACTGTGAACGTTATTGCAGAACTGATAATGGGTTTTCAGGTGTGGATTGGAAAGGGCGTGAGAAATACAGAGCCTCCTTGTCTCCTTGTGCTTCTGCATAAAGGGAAAAATGTCCAAGGCAATGTGAGTAAATTGCTTTGGTATTAATCTGTTAGCTACAATGTTACTAGAAGAAAAATGTGAGCTACTCTAATTTGTCATTGTGTAGCTATACATTTAAGAAAAGGCTTTTAAAACTGCATTTTGCTTTCTTCTGTGGTTTCTGCATTACGATGCTGTTACTTGCAATGATTCATGTCTGGTTATTTAAAAACTAAAAGCTAAGTTTAAAGAAAGGAAATTTATAAGCTTTAGATTTTAAAGTAGTCTTTAAACAAAGCATTAGAATGACATAGTTCACATTGTTGATTATATTAAACTGGTTCCTTTATTTTTTGTCAGCACTGTCTTTTCAGAGCAAGAAAGTAATTATTTCTCCATAAATGTTAACTGAAAGACATGGTAAATGATGGGGGCAGATGAGAATTAGAGTGAGAGAATATCCAAACAAGATTAATCTTTTTTTTCTCCATATGTAAGAACATTCCCAGACACAGAGCCATTTGGTACAGATTATTGTGCTTGCTGCAGGCTGTTTGAGATTTGATATTTTGAGCAGGATAAACTATTTATTGTTATTGTAGGCATTGTAATAATTGATTGGCCTGGAAGCACAAAGCCAATAATTGTTCTTGGCAATGGTGTGTCACTTATATTGGCCAGATATTTGTCATTCCAGCAGGTCTTCTCTCTTTTTTTTTTTTCTTTTTTTAAAAAGGGGCCTGCTTACATTTGCTGTTATTTGCAATCCTTCCTTCACAGCTTATCTACAATTACAGCATTTGCTGCTGAATGTTTCAAAAAACTCTATGAATCTCTACAAGAGATGGAAAATCAAAAGTTTCTTTTGGTCTCAAAATCTTACCTTTGGTACTGTATTGTTAGAAATTGAAAGAGCTGATGGCAATATGTTTTTATCCTAGCTGTGTTGTGGATGAGATGGACTTCTCAACAATGGAACTGGATGAAGCACTCAGGAAATTTCAGGCTCATATCCGTGTTCAAGGAGAAGCCCAGAAAGTAGAACGGCTCATTGAAGCTTTTAGGTATGATGCTGAAATAAGTGATTCAGTGACCAGAAACCTGCTGGTGTCTAGTGGTCAAACTGGAGGACTGGGGAAGCCGAGTACATCTAAGTTATTCCCCTGCTTGTTTACACGGTCCTTATGAGCTACTTGCAGTTTCAAATGCAGCATGCTGTCTGTGGTGGTTTTGCTAATGATGAAATAGGAAGTTTTATTTGCTGGTGCTGTTCATGTATGTAATTTGTATTAATGTAGCGAGGTTTGTCAATTAAAAGCTCTTGCTGGCATCAGTTGAAAAGAAATTAAAGAATTTTTTTAACGTCTTCTAATGATTTGAATATAATAGTCTGTATAAGAGGAATTGTAAGATTGTTTCCATTTTAGAGTTTATATGGTCTCAACCTTTCATTAAGCATTTCAGCAACAGTGGAATAAAGAGCATTAACTTATTAATGCTAACACAGGCATACTTTATCCAGGGCAGGATGAGATTTAAATCATGGTGTGACGGTAATCTAAAATCAATGCTGTATTCTTACCTGGTGTCAGTAGGCATTACTCACTGAAAAAAAAATGAAATACTGAATTTATTGTAGCTCAGAATCTGTACTAAGAAATGAAGTTACAATGGTAGCAGAAAACAAAAGCCTTCCACATTCTCGGATTGGCTTGTGAAAATATGTGGACAGAAAACTAAATACATGTATGGAACGTGAATAATAGCTTGCTCAGCCTCTGGAATGTAGCAGTTGGTTTATTTGCTGGAGTTAGAATAGTGATTCATAGCTCTGACAGCTTCCCCTCTTTGCTTCTTTACAGCCAGCGGTACTGTATCTGCAATCCAGGTGTTGTGAGACAATTTAGAAATCCTGATACCATCTTCATTCTAGCTTTTGCCATCATACTGTTAAACACAGATATGTACAGCCCAAACGTGAAACCAGAGCGCAAAATGAAACTAGAAGATTTTGTCAAGAATCTAAGGGGTAAGCAAACTCTAACCATGAAGGTCATGAAAGCTTTTCCCTGTAACTGTCGTTGGAGGGACACCATGAGTTTTCTTCTGAGAAAACCACATAATACAGGTCACTTGACTCTGATGTCACCTGACTTTTAAAACTACTGTCATTACTACAGGCTTTAGTTATTCTGGAATAGTGAAAACAGAACTAAGCATATAGTATTTTGCTGTTTTAATCTTGTCTGTCTTGAGTGGATGTATTGTCAGGTCCTTTTATTCCCAGTTCTTTCAGTGTAGCTGAAAAGTGACCGTTACCTTGTATTCAGAGTTCTTCAGTACCTCAGGTTTTTTAGATATAATTGGGATTTGCCACACTTACACCCTTCACAAAGTCAAAGGGCAGCTCATAAAGGCAACAACTTCTATGCACGTGAACAAAGGTAAATAAATTCCATTGCAAAGAATGCCTATGTGTTTGCTTATAGATACACAAATCGTCATGTAGTGTCGCGGCATGTTGTGGACTGTTCCTGAGAGGAGGACTGTGATTTCTAGATAGTGAATTACACCACTACACTGCAGCATAAGCTTAGTAATGACTTCTTACAGAGATGCTGTCCTCATAGTTTATAGTTTGTGATTTCTCCACAGCAACCAATGTATTACAAGGAATATCACATCTCTGTTCTGAAAAAAATTAAGTAAGGTCTGTCACGTATTTTAGAGTTTTATTCTAAAAGGAGATCTCCTTCCATCCCTAGTTTCAAAAGTCTAAACTGTTTATTCTTGTTAAGTAGACGTGCAGAGGAGACAGAGCCACCATCTGTGTTTTTGTTAGAGAGGTACAAACTTTGGACCCAAAGCAACGTAACAGCTTTCCACGTTCTTAAGAGATGCAGATTAATGACTTTGCTAGGAATTTGTGTGATAGGTATTGCTACAGAAAACTTGCATTTCCTCAGGCAGTATATGTAGGTAGATTAAGGAACATAGATTGCAGTGATGAAGACTTTTGGAAGTCAGCTAAAGATTTAAATACTTAGGCGGGGGAAATAAACCCCAAGTCCAAAACCTTCCTGAAACGTACACAGTAAATAGCACAGAAATTTCACTTTAGTTTCTTCTTTGGTAAATTTCCTGGTCAAGAAACTATTTGTCAGGCTGTGGCACACCTAAGCCTGCAATTAGATTGCCAAAAAATACCTAGATATTTTTTCAAATCTATATCTTAACTCTTTCTATCCTGGTTCTTTCTGGTGGAAAAAATCCGGTCTTTATAATACATCAGCTCAGCTCTGCCTCACAAGAGGTAGTCCCTGCAGAGCTGAGGAGGAAGATTGTGCGTGGGGAGATGAGACCTCCTCTTGTTCCTGGGCACTCAAGGAGGAATGGGTCAGACAGCATTTACCCTTTATCACAGAAGTGCACTCAGATGTTAGAGAAATAAAATGAGTCTGAAGTCCCCATCCCTTTTTTTTTCTTTAAGACAGTTTGTGCCCATAGGGAAAAAGCAGCTTTTACTGTAGTTCCATTGCTGTGCGTTTGTGCAAAGGCCAGGAAAATCACCTGCTCAGTCACTGCAAGCCTCTCCGCCGCCTCCCCCTGCTTTTAGGCACAGGATGAGCACAACTTAGTGCAGTGTCTCTCTCCATTTGGCAACAGTGGATGTAGCAGCATGGTAGCAGAATAGGCCCACTACTGCAGGCACCAGCGAGTACGGATGTGTTGTCTAACAGCCGTTTTCTCAGTGATACCTGAAAGTGGACTGAATGGCAGAAAGGCAGGATCAGGTTGCTTAATATATAAAAGTACATTGGCACGTCTCAGATGCGCGGCAGTTTGTATTCATGTCTGCATGTGGTGCTTTCAGTTTAGCACTAGTTAAAACAAAATACATGTGGTGTTCTGGAATTTCAGATCTTGAAAATGGAAGTCCTATTCAGTGATTTTATTCCCTCAAATTTATATAAGACAGCAATGAACGATCTATGCTTAGCAGATGTTTTAGCTTAGCAAAATTTAAGTTAGTGTTGAGATGTTATCGTAAAGTCCACAAAGATTGAAAAAGGCCTGATACTCATCTCGTAGCATAATACTACAGCTATGTTTGTTGTATTAAATACAGTACATGCTCTCGGCTCCAGCCTGAATGCCAGCAATTTCTTATTATTGTAGGCATTTTTGCAACAGGCTCCCTTGCCTGTAACTTTAAATGGCTGGTCTGTGGCAGACTTTCTGGTGTGGAACAGAGCAGAGGCAGTTTTGCTTGCTTCTAGTTGCAAAGAAGCTAGTTTATCGCAGATTTTTTTATGTGAGCAGTTGTTCCACTGGTTGACAAAATATTGAATTTTGGCTTCTAAATGGGAGATAAGAAGTTACTGCTTTAAAACCTGTTTAAAAAATAGATATGCATCTCCCTGTCCCCAGGAAATTCAGCTTTGAGTCAGTTATTGAAACGAGGCTCCTTCCACTGCTGTTAAAAATTCAGGACTGAGCATTCGAGAGACTGTGGCATTTGTTAGAATACTGATGTGCCAATGGTAATCACGCAGTGCTGTCATACTGTAACTGGGCTATTTTGTTGATTTGTTTTTCCAGAGTAAATTAATTTGTTTTGAAATAATACAGGAAATATTGGTTAAATTAATTTTACTGGGTGTTCATAAGGTTCTCGTGTAGGAAATTATTTTATGAAGAGTGTTGAGTAATACTGCGACAGAGGCAAAATGGAATGGTGGTTCTGCTTCCTCCCAGTGGTATACTGGGTCCTATTGAGATTTTGGTGTCTGAAGGGTTAAGTCATTTGAGCTTTGATGCCAAACAGAGGAAACTTAAGAAAAAAAAAAAAATTACATAGGAAATTAGCCTTTTTATGCCTTAGTTTTAGATTAGAGTTTAAAGACAAAAACCTGAACCTGTGTTATCTCCATCAACATCGTGGCGTATCAGAGGCAGCAAGCTTTTGGACAGGAATCAGTGGGTCAGTAATGAGTAACGTAACTTGTGCTGCTTTGGTAAGGCAGGTGCAGGAACAGCATAGGAGGTGTTAGCTGACAGAGTGCTGGCAGCTGTAAAACAAAACAGCATCAGCAGTCTTAGGCAACGTCGACATTGCTGTTAGCAGAGAAAACAAAGATTGCCATGGTCTGATCTTCTCCTTGCTGAGAGGTAACAGTGTGTGTTAGTCATATCAGTCCAAACCAGACTGGTAATACTGTTGGCTTCTGCAGGTGTGGATGATGGGGAAGATATCCCACGAGAAATGCTGATTGGGATTTATGAGCGAATCCGCAAACGGGAACTGAAGACGAATGAGGATCATGTATCCCAAGTCCAGAAGGTTGAAAAACTCATAGTAGGAAAGAAGCCGGTGAGTTTGTTTTGCCTGTCAGTTACCAAGGAGGTGCAAGGCACTATATACAGTATAGAGCAGTACAGAAGTTGTTTAGAAGTATAAAGTGGTTGATAAATGGCAAAAGGCAGAAACTGCCAAAATAATAATGTGCTATAAGATTGGTCTTAATTTTGGAGCATTCAAAGTGCAGATGAATTTTGTTGTTGCAGTCTGGTATTCAGAAGTGATGATTGTATGAGTCTTAAACTTGTTTCTCTATGTGAAGTTTTACAATTCGGAAATTAGACTGAACTATCTGCATTTTAGGCAGGTCTCGTGTTTGTTTCAAGAGGATTGAAGTGTGTAGTTGAAGTGATGTTGCAGAGAACCGTATTTCAACATTTACACTATCAGTTATGGCTCCATACTTTAAGAGTGGTGGAGAACTTCTGTTCACGTCAGCAGCTTTCTCAGCTTTGCAGCTAGCTCTATGAACTGGTATTTGTAAGTGGAGAGTGTGTCATTTTGTCTCAAGACTCATCTGGAAGTCAGGTCCCAGGGACTCTAATGCTGGGTTTGAGCATCCAAAGACACCTCCTGCTTTGTTGACGGAAAAATCCTGAAATACTTTGCTGTATAAACTAATCTTCAAAGCGTCTGTTGGAAGAGGAGAGTAAAAACGAAGGCCACAGCGTTTTTCCCTTTGGTTTAGGAGCTAAGTGAACAGAAAGATATTAAGGCCAATATTTTACATGCTAACAATGACACCTAATGTGGAGAGGGACGATGGGTGCTCAGCTTTCCTGAATTCAAGTCCTAGAGCCATCTACTGGAAATCCTCATGTGAATAGTCACAAAGGCAGCCCAGAACAAAGCTAAAAAACCACTAGCATGTTTACGAAGTCCTACATCTGTTTTTTTACCAACTGGGGAACTTTACCATAGCAGGGGCTTATGGGTTAGGGGAGATTTTATTAAGAAAAAGAGCATGAATCTCAAGAATCTGCCTATTACTTTTAAAGAGCTTTGAACTGTAATCTCTTCTCAGACAGGCCTCAATGCAGGGATGGGGGGGGTGCAATGAGGGACCAAAAACCCCCCAGAAAAATCCAATGTACTTCTGTTTCCTAGAGGGGAAATATTAAGGACGTCTCTTGGAAGAAGCAGAGGAGAGAGAAAGCAAAATTTCCTTAATAAAAGCTTTTACCTATTTTTGAGGAGAAAGGAAACAAGTATTCTAAAGTCAATATTTGACAGTGGCTTGTGCTTTTGTATGAAACTTGTTTTCCATAATAGTTTGGGTATTTAGGTTTATATGTAGGCTTCTGTGGGAGCTGGTTTTTTCGGTGTTTTTTTTTCCTTCAGGCATATGGCAGTTCAAATCCTAAAACTAATCCTGACCTTGTGAATTAAATGGGATTAAGAAAACAGTCCCTCTGATGGAGTCCCAGGTTCAAGGATTCTTCTGTTGAGAGACTTTTTCACTGTGTGAAAGACAGTTTAGGAAACAGCCAACAGTATAGAAGTATTTGGTTTTACTTTATAAGCGTTTAGTCATAGTAAGACCGTGACATATTTACTTGCTATGATACAGTACTGTGTTTCTCTGAAGTTTAACGAACTTGTATATGTCTTTCTACTGTAGATTGGATCTCTGCATCACGGACTTGGTTGTGTAGGTATTCCTCTCATATTCCTTCAAAATTTAGTCATTTTAACTGGCAGCATTTTCTTAAACTGGCAATAATGCATTCTATTACATTTTAGCTTTTTAAAAAATTGGGCTTCTTTCAAGCAGAACTTTCCTATTGTTTTAGTAATAGCTCTCCAAAATATAAAGATTTTTCTTAAAAATATATTTCCCAGAGAGACTGCTTTGTTTATTGGCAAGAGTTTTATAGACCTTTTTTTAGTACACTTTTTATTGCATTTCAAATGCTATTATCGCTGTAGAAATTAGACGGGCAGTGAAGAATAAATAATTAGGTACAATTACAGTCAGACCTCACTGGTGTGTTTATTCTTTCTGGTCCATTTCAGTTTTGAATGATACGCCAGAAAGGTTTTGGCAGTTCATTTAACAGTTCTCTTCTGAAAGGCAGATGAACATAGAAAATACTGATTCCAGGTTTAAGGTATAGGCATATTCAATAATAATCCTAAAACTAGTCTTCTAATGCAGTGTTCCACTTACTATAATTTCGTGACAGCGTTATTGCTAGCAGTTTTGAACAAACAAAAACCCACCTCATAGCAGAGGAGTGCACATAGTGCACTGAAATCTGATTACCTTATACAAATTGGATCCTAATGATTATTTTTTTCTCAATTCTAACTGCATTACATTAGCATCTTCACTCAGAACAACCCAGAGAAGGAACCTTAAACTTACATTTGTTTTTTCAGTCTTCTATTTCTTGCTTTTTCTGTGTAAACAATGAAAATCATTCAAAGCTAGCTTCATATTCCTAGGTGAAGTGCCTGTCGTTGGCTCCTGTGTGCATGTCTAGCAGTACCACTGGACTGTAAAAACAAACTGAAAGATGCGACCTTTATAAAATATAGTGGGAGGGAATTGTCCCGGATCATCTATTGCAATGACTGAAAGCATTGTCTGCAGTGCAGTTTCAATACCAGAGCTCACTGCAGTTGTTTGCAAGTTCGTAGGCCCAGTGGTTACCCTTGGGTTTTGTTACCTTGCTATAGCAAATCTCAGACTGCCATGTGCTGGGGAAACTAAGTCTGGAGGTAAGAGAGAATGAGAACATGCAACATTGATTCCTGCCAGTTCTCCCTGAGAACCCATGTAAGCTGTTCAGTTACCAGAATAGCCTGAAAATAGAAGCCATTGATTTCTCCAGCATTTGCTACCATACTGGCTCCTTTAGAACATGTCAGATTTGTTCTTAAATACCTTCTCCTTGCGAGTTCAGGGAGGATAATTAACCTGATGCCATAGATAAAAAAAATGCTATTAGCATTTTATCTGTTATTAGTATGGTTATCATTGGATTTTGGGGAAAAACTGGAATTTCACCAACTGATGTGATAACCAACCAGGAACAAGGGTAGATAGTGAATCCTAGACTACTCCTCTCCCTCTTTTCCCTTCTTCCCTGCTCATGCCGAGGAAGAAGCAGCGTTAAGAGTCTCTGACGGTTTTTCTTTGCCGAGGAAATCTCATAATTCCCATGCAGAATCAGGAAATATAAAGAAATGTAATATGTAAAGGAAATATACGTTTAGTTATCAAAGAATATTCCCTACTTCAAATTTTACAGTTTTAAGGATTTCTTTTAGTATTGTTGACAAGATATCATCATTTGCATTTGAAAGAAATGAAGCCTTACTTGGTTGAGAATAGCAGCTTCAGAGATAGCTTCAGCAGGCATTTCAAATAAGAAAATTGAAAATTATTCTTGGTTTTCTTGCTGGCGTGACAAAATAAACCAGACTGAAAATGCATTTACTTTTTCCTGATGTCACCATTTCCTTGGTGTTGGGGAATGAATAGATTGAATTAACTCAGTGGCTGACAAAATGTAATCTACAACATCAGTGTGTTCATCTCCCAAAAGCTTAAGCTGCTTTGCATCCTTTCTTCTAATGAAGATGCATAAAAATGCTCAGGAAAGCAAACATCCTTTGCTTTGAGCTCCCACGTGCTTCATCTTATGTTCTTTCAAGGTTTCGTTGTTTCACAAAGTAAAACTCTATCCCCAGTAAAACTTTCACTGGCGCCCGTATACAGGACTGCAAGCTGTTCGAGAATATTCATATAAGAATTTTAATGAAGTTTGAATGTCATGCAAGTTTGTGGCATATAAATCTTTATTTTCCTGTTGTTGGTGCTCTGATGACAAAGTTTAATGGGCTTAGAGGTAAAAATACTTGAAGTATTAAAAAAAAAAAAAAAGACTCTGGGTATGAAGGATGCTCTTTCTTGGCTAAGTATTGCTATATTAACCATCAACTTTGTATTACCATAGGTCCTCTCTCTGCCCCACCGGAGGCTTGTTTGCTACTGTAGGCTGTTTGAAGTTCCAGATCCAAATAAACCTCAGAAGCTTGGATTGCACCAGCGAGAAATATTTTTATTTAATGATCTTCTTGTGGTACGTACTTTCAGGTGGATAGGCTTCTAGTGAGGTATTCAGCAATGCCTATCTCTGTGAAATCAGTGCCAATTAAGTGCATGAGCATTCCTAAAAATAAATATCTATTACCTCTTACTCTGTACTCCAACAATCTTGGGATGATTACAATTTAAATTTTCTTAATTTTCTTCATTATATATAATTTGCTTTTAAACTGAAGCCTTTTATTGATTGCTACGCTCTATTGTAAGAAAGAACTTTGATGCAATAGCTATTAGTATAAGGAACAAGAATCACTTCCAGTTTACCCATTTCCCTAATGGATGAACGGAGACATTCTTTATTCCGTGAATAACGAATTCAAGTTACTTGTGGAAAAACAGAATTACGTACCACTATGTATGCTCCAGATGTTTCATAACCAGACATGTTTATTCATTGGAGTAGGAACAGGATATGTTGAAATACATTTTACACTTGACTTTACTTTTTAACATGCTTGAACCCAGTCTTTTGAAAAACAGGCATACAAAACTAGCAACAGCTTGGAATTATTTGGTTGATTTACTCTTAAAAATAGGAAAATTTGTTGCACTCTATTTGGAATGTATTTGGCTGTTACCTGAGAACTGAGAACTAAACTAAAATATTTTATGTTCTGTTATGAAAAAGCCACCTCAGTGCACCTCCAAATACCGTCTTACACCATCTCATCCAATGGTGCCCTGCTCTCCCTGTGATTTGTACAGCACCTATCCCAGTGCAAGCTCTGAGTCTGTGGGAACCATAACTTTTTGCTACAATGGAAGTAACATACTACTGCTTCCTGGAAGTAGCCTTGGAAGGTCACACAGCATGTGAGACTTAAGAGTTAAGCTTGTGTGAAGAGGTCCATAGGCAGACCGTAAGAAAAAAGCATGAAGGGAAGTGTGCTAGCAGCGAAGTTTTTTACAAAAAGGAAAATTTAAACATATTTACATTTTTGCTAGCATTTACAGGGCACGATATGATGAGGGTTTTTTTTTCTTTCTGGAATTTCAAGAAGTTACAGAGAATAGAGAACACAAAGGCTGGATATCTGGATAAAATGTTAACCCTCTGGTTAGGAGATACCAGTGCTTCAAAGCTAGCTTTGTTTCTTCCGTAATAGTAGATTAAAGACATCAGTTGCATTAAAAAGAAAAGGAAAAAATTACAAATTTATCTTTTCTGGCAGATTATAGCTTTCTTTGGCGTAAAATATTCTCTCATATGCTAATTCTTAAGAACAATAATTTTCCACAAACATACATGATAAAAGGGATATTTAACCTTGTTAATTTTATAACTTTCAGGTGACCAAGATTTTTCAGAAGAAGAAGAACTCAGTCACGTACAGCTTTCGACAGTCCTTTTCCCTCTATGGAATGCAAGTTCTTCTTTTTGAGAACCAGTGTAAGTCTTTCCTCTCTTTTTTGATGACCATTTTATTTATGTATAGACTAAAAAAACTCATGTGAGTGAAAGGGATGGACAGGACTTGATTCTGAATTTAGGAAAAATACTGCTCTGAACTTAACTTAGCCCTGAAGTTTAAAAGAAGATGCTGTCAGCATGAGGGACAGCAAGACTGCTATTAGATTATTTTTTTTTGGTTGTAGTCAGAAGCCAAATGTAGCCAGATGTGCTGTTGTGCTTGTAAGGAGTAGAATGTTTGTAAAGAAATAAATAATGTTATATCTGTTGCTGTGAGTCAATGGTACAGTTAGCTGGAACTGAATAATATAATAAATAATGACTATTATAATGATATGTGTCATTCCAAGCACCATTTAATTTGTTTTCCTGATTTATAGCTTAACTTAGTGCCCAGGTAATGTATACTCATTAAAATACAAAGGAGAGAGTCTGGATTAAAGTTTGTGTTTTCTGACACCTTTTGTTTATTTCAATCTGCATCGATCCAATATTCTTTTTATCCTTAATGCTTATCAAGCTTAGTCGTAGCAGGCAACAACCCAACAAAAAGCAAATAGTTTGCTAATGCTCCTGTAGATTTTAAGCCCTGCGACAGCATCAGTAATAACGTAGCAGAGCATAGTCGTTTGTCGGGTACAGGGGGAGACAGTCTATTTGACCTGACTTCATGGTTTGTAAACCAAACCTTGACCTTCATGATATGCTGGATACAGTTCAGTGTAACGTTCAGTAGTGTCTGTGCATTTCTGTTGTGCAAGGCTTTTAGTTTTCGCTTGTCCTTGAGAATGTGCTCCAGTGCTCATCTCACTCAAAAGAAGTTGCTGTTATTGAGTCAAAGCATCTGGAGATTTCAAAAGGGAAGATTTTGTAGAGCTTTTAGCAGTGATGTAGCCTGCAGATTATTTATATGCATACACATTCATTCTCTCTCAGGCACACATTATATGATATAAAATTCATTTTTAGCAAGGAAGGCCAAATATTTCTATCCTGGATTCTACTAAAAATAGAAGAGTATATAATTCCTCTGATCTCAAGTTAAATACATTAAAAGTAAAAATCACATAAGCATGCTAAATGGAAACACTTTATTCAAGTAAACTTAAAAATATGTGTAGTGGAACTGGGAGTGAAAGGTGGAATTCCTCCCAGTGAACTGGAGGCATTCTAACTGGGACACTTTAGTCAACATGGTTGGGCTCTGTCGTGGTTTAACCCGACAGGCAGCTGAAACAAGCACACAGCTCTTCACTCGCTCCCCACCTCAGTGCGGTGCGGCAGGCAGTCAGAAAGAAAGAAAAGAAAAAGGTAGAATTTGTGGGTTGAGACAGATTAATAGGACAGAGAAGACAGACAATAATAATAATAATAATAGAAAATACAAAACATGTGATGCACAGGACAATTGCTCACCAGCCAAAGCCAATACTCAGGTAGTTCTAAGCCAGCTGCCTTCTGGCTCACCTCCCGTTATATATGGAGCATGACGTCATATGGTATGGAATATCCCTCTGGCCAGTTTGGATCAGCTGTCCTGGCCCTGTCGCCTCCCAGCTTCTTGGGTGCCCCCCACACCTCTTTGGCAGGGCAGTATGAGAAGCTGAAAAGTCCTTGACTGCTTGGCAACAACAAGAAACGTCAGTGTGTTATCAACATTGTTCTCACCCTAAATCCAAAACACAGCGCTACACCAGCTGCTAGGAAGAAAATTAACTCTATCTTAGCTGAAACCAGGACAGGCTCCTAAGGTGAATTCACTATGGTGAATCAGTGAGCTGACTGTACTTCTAATACCAGTGCCTGTCAGGTGAAATGCAGTATTTTCCAGTTGGGCAAGAGTATTCTTCCCCTGTGGTTTGCAAAATTTGTATTTTTTTGGTTTCCCCTGTCCCCAGCAAGCTTTGGGGTGTTTTGGCCAGAGCTGTCATGACATTCAGTAAGCTGTGTGTCACAGCTGTCAGAATCAGCTAGTTTCAAGCGAATAAAATTTAGTGTCGCTAAAGCAGAAGCAACAAAAATGCTCCTGGTGAGGTTGAACAAAATGGTTGGCATCGATGACTTCTAATGATAGCAGTCAGTTACGTGCAGGGATGGATGAGCTTCAGAAGGGAGAATAATGTCATGTGTCTAGTAAATAAATAGGCCATAAGGGAAGTACCTTTCACATTTTCAGTCAAAGTCACTGAAAATATAAAGGGCAAGCAGATCACTTCAGAGAGAGTGTATCTGAAACCAATAAATACTTACATCAGTGTTTCCTGATGCTTAGTCGATGCGATGTAGAGAAGAATCTCTGGTAATAAAATACCGTTGTTTGTTCAATATGTGGAGATTGGTTGTTCTTTGTTCTTACAGGAAGGCAGCCCACGTAACTTTGGGGTTACCAAGTTTCCTTGTTTGGTTTCATAAACTTTTTTTCCCCAAGTGGTGGCTTTCTAGAGGTGTTTGCTGCGTGTCCAGTTTCAGTGTCCAATACAGCACGTGCTGTTAGACCCTGCCCTGCACCCGCGGGCTTGCCTAGCACCACCCGCTCTGCACCTTTGCCGTTTGACTGTATTCTGAACGAGAGCAGCTGCAGGCAGCGTGAGGCGGCTGCCCTGTTTGATTGAACGGAGACGCAATTGTCGTGCGATCAGCAGAAGCAGATCAGCTATATGTGGCTTCTGTGCAAGATGTTGATGTCAGACCCTGGCAGAAGCCCCAAATTCTTGCTCCTTCTTTCTCCTCTGTAGCCTGTGAAGCTTGCAGTAGTTGACACCTCTTTTTTACCTGGGAACGGTAAATGGACTTGGCTTTGCTTTTAGTTGCAGGTCTGGAAGTTCAGGCGTCCCTTTAAAAAAGGCATAGCATTTGCACTTGTTTCTCAATATTTTAAGTCTGTATGTTGTTGAAACCTAATGACTTTGAGGAAGAGACTACCTTGCATCATCTGCTGGTTCTTGAGGGAATGATTTTTTTAGTACATGGGAGCACTTGAACTTCGGGTTGGATACTTAAGTAAATATTTGAGAGCTTTAGTAAACCAATGAGGTCAGGCAGTTGAGTAAAAGAAAACATTGGGAATCAGAACGGACGTTTTAGTTTTTCTGACACCCTGTTTCTACAGATCTGTGGTCCAAGCAAAAGCTGATTCTGTTTTCCACAGCAGAACGTCTCTTCATTATAAGTTACCTTTCTGTAAATGAACCTTTTATCTCAACCAGGAGATATTTTTGACCAGCTGTTAAAATTTGCATTCTCAGGTGTGCAGCTAGGAAAGAGGCAAAGAGAGTTTGCTGAAAAATCTGTCCTTTATTGTGAAGATGCGTGTCATTTCACAGATAATAATAACTTTTTAAAGAAAAAAAATGAAAGGATGTTCAGGGAGCACAACTTAATAGGAAATGCTAAAAGCAGTACATGCTAGTGTGTTTGTCTTCCTGCAAAAGTTAAGTTAAAAGTAGAAGAGTTTCTAGGACTTGAGCTGTGTTCAAGTAGTCTTTACTCAGCAAAACTTTGGTGACAATTGAGTGAGGTAGGTAATGGGATCTGCACTGTGCAACAAAAATTATCCTCTCAATTAGTTGTTTCCCCTGGGATTTTTCTTTTGTATTGTACATTGTACCTAATAGTAACAACTGCAATATTTATTCGGTATCTTGACAGTTAAGAAGTTCCAATGTGTTTAGGGATTTTCGTTCCATTTCTGTGCCTTTAGACTTTTATTTCTCTGACTTTGCTCCCTATATGATAATATCAGTGAAAAGCCTTCAGTTGGAGGGAGTTTTTGTTTTATTTGTTTCTTTGGGGATTGTTTTGGTTTGGTTTGATTTTTTAATAAAAAGAATAGGAATTGAAATAATCAGAGCTTAGTTTTTCTTGACTCTTTTTTCTAGATTATCCCAACGGTATTCGGCTCACATCAGCTGTTCCAGGAGCAGATATCAAAGTGCTAATAAATTTCAATGCACCAAATCCTCAGGACAGGAAGAAGTTTACAGATGACTTGAGGGAGTCAATTGCAGAGGTTCAAGAAATGGAAAAGCACAGAATAGAGTGTAAGTACAAAGGTACATATAATAGAGCATTTTCAAGCTAATCAAAATAAGAAAATATTTAGTGTGTGTATAGCCCATTAGAATTCTTTAAAAGTTAAAAATAATGTGGGTTTTTTCCATGGCTTTGATTCCAGAAAGAGGAAAAACCCCATGATATCTTAAAGCCCCAGCTGAGTTCATTGACTATTATTTACTGCAGGGTAGCTGCAGTGGAAACTTAGCCTGGACAAGCTGCAAGTGGCAACGGACAGAGGAGAGATGGATTTGTAATTTGTAGTATGAATTACAGTAAGAATTTTAGGGATAATTTTCATTACTTTGAAATTCTCAGTGATGACCCTTCAAATAAGTTTCACTGAATTCTTCATTTCCGTGTTGATACTCCTCTATTCTCTCAATTTGATAGCCATGGTACAAATCGATGTATCTTGCTGGAAGCTACGTGAGTGTCTAAGCATGGAATTTTATCTTCTGTTTTTCCAGAAGAAGAATAGTCTTTCCTCCTGTGTGGTATAATACAAAGCTGTTACTCCAGGGTTGAAGTTCCTCTCTCGCATTTAACAGCGCCAAAATGAACTCGTATCTGCTATTCACAGTAATACGTGATCGCGCACAGAAATTGCGATGTTACCGTGTCCTCCGTTACAGCCGATAAATATGAATTGCAAAATGATTCTCTTTGTTTCAGCCGAGCTAGAAAAACAGAAGGGCGTGGTGCGTCCAAGCATGTCTCAATGCTCCAGCCTGAAAAAAGATTCTGGCAACGGGACGCTGAACAGAGCTTGCCTGGATGACAGCTATGCTACTGGGGAGGGGCTGAAAAGGAGCGCGCTGAGCAGCTCCCTCAGAGACCTGTCTGAAGCAGGTAAGCGCTGCCGTTGTTTCCTTGCTCTCACCAGTGCATGCATGCATCATGTGAATGATGCATTTAAAGCCCAGCTCACAGTGGGCTTTCAGAGCTAGTAATCCTGAAACGTCAAACATTTTAAATAGCTCCTCTTTCATAGTTCATGTTTAATTTCTGTTTGCTTTTTTACCCTTGTTCTATTAAGCAACCACTATTTGAAAGCATTTAAACCGTAGTAGATTGCTATGTATACTTTTAAAGGAGCGTGAAGACAGAGGAAGAATTGTAAGTGTTTTATTAAAAAAACTGGTTGACTTGTGCTAGGAGTAACCCACTTAGTTTTCCTTTCTTTTTGTCTTCCCCTCTGCTTCTTCCCCTTCATACAGTAGGCTTAGAAAGAAAAGGAAAGAAACTGGTCTCTGTGTAATGACCGCTTTCTGTGTATTTTGTGCTCAAGCGTACCTGTGTTACCACATTGATGAATGAAATTGAGTGAAGCCCTACTAAATTCTGCCGAGAGCTATGTAGTTCAGATACAGCGTGTCCCTGATGCTCTTTTATTGTTTTGTATCTGAAGATGGAGTTTCCAGTTTTTACAAAAGAGGTTGTTGTGAAATACTATTGCCAATATAATACAGGAAGCCCTAGTGGACAAGTATACCGATATCCCACAAAACCGCCGATGTGCCTTAAGATTTATTAACTGATTAACATAGCTAAAGACTGGAAAGGAGTGGTGGTGTGATTTTTTAGCCAAAGAAAAGCCAGGGGAAGTTTGGTATGGTTTTATTTTATGGTTTGCCTCAGTAATACACAACTGGCATACCCACGTAATACAGGCTATGATGGGTAGTAACCTTGTCTTTTGGTGTTAAATGTGATTCCTGCCATTTACAAGAAGTCGTATTTGAAATCATGCGCACTATTCTGAAAGAACTGGCGGTAGTAGCAACTATATATATTTTTTTTAAAATTACTTTATAGTTCAATGGCTGTGTTAGATGCTCTGATTTGTTCTTTTAATCGCAGTGATGACTTACAGTATAGTCATAATTTCAATACTGTGTCTGGTTTTGGTAGTAGATGCTACTGATCTTTTTCCTTTTAGCTAGATTGCAATAAATAGTTGTAAACTGAAATGCTAGCCTGAGTTCTGTGCATATATGTGTGTGCATACAAATATCTAGAGAGTGAGCTCTTTGAATTATTTTATTCTCTGTTTAGGCTTTCATACTCATATGTCCATTTGCTTCATTAAAAAGACCTAGGTGCTTAATCCAAAATCAGACTGAAGTTGAATATTGGTGCTTGATTGGCTTCAGAGGATTTTAGATCAAGCCACTAGTCTTCACCACTATTAGATCTCAGATTTGAAGATACTTCCATCGTCCTTTTTTGTTGTTTTGTTTATTTCATGAGAACGAGAACTACCATATTGTTGAATATGTGAGTTCAGTGAGTATCTGTACCCATACGGTTGATTTCTGATTAATTTTTTTCATCCCATTGGAATTTTTCATCCCTGTCTTTCAAACATTGCCATGTATTTGAATTCATGTTTTGGGTTTTTCGCGATAAACGAGTATTTGTAATCACAAAAACATTTCACGTTTCAACAGGGCATGCCTGCAATTGGCATGCCTATGACTGAAAGTAACTTCTTTCCATAACAAAAAGTAGAAATCACTCACAGACTGCAGGGTTTATCAATGAGTTTGTTAAACCCAACTAAACTTAATTTTAACTTTAATGAGTTGAGAATTATGGAGAGTTTCTGTTTGGTCTTGTGCAGTGCAACTGACTTTGAGAAATTACATACCTGTTATTTGCTTTGTTATTTGATGTCATTTTAACGAGATTATACATGTCTTTTCTGCCTTTTCTCAGCGAATAGCTTGCATGTGAGGCTGATTTTGTTTTAATATGGGACAGATGATTCATAGAAAACCAAAAAAAAATCTCTTTCAGTTAGCAAGATACTGCGTCCCGGTGATGATACCATGCTAAATCGCTTCTGTAAAAGGGGACTGAGTTAGGTTGCCTCAGTTCTTTTTGTGGATGAAACAAGGAAAAGGAACGAGAGCAGTGGGACTGTGTATGGGTGTGTGTCTTTCTGTAGGAAAAGGCATGGTAAAAGTGGATTTTTAGAGAGCTCTTTTCTACATTTAAACAGAAGTAAATCTAATAAACATGAGGAAATTGCCTGGTTGCATATTTATGCAGTAAGGCAGATAATTGTCCAACGAACATTGCAAAAACAAACTGAAAATTTTTAAATATTTATTCAGTGAAGGGGAAGTGTGATTGAACAGCATTTTGGTTGCACGGGTATGTGACAAAACTATTTAAGAGAACAGTCCATTACTCTCGACCAGGTATCGCAGTAGTAAATGGTGGCTGGGGAGAGTGACTTTAAATTTCTCTCTTGGAAAAGAGTGACGATTCAAAAGCTTCTTAGATCTAATGAATGTTGATCCCCTGCATGACTCTCCTCAACTCCTAAGCTGTAAACCATAAGGAAAGGCAAGATTTCCCTGGCAGGAAACAACATCAGGAATCATTTCCTAATGGTTGTTCTCCCATGCGTTTGCCACAATAGCTTAAATCGTAATTGCAAAAAGGATGTGCATGAGGGTCTCTTGATTTTACAGATAGTATTGTTCACTCTGCATTGACAGTTCTTTCCATGGAGTAAAAAGCAAAACATGGCGACCAACTGTTCCAACATGTAAATATGTCAAAAGTATTTAGTGCTTTATTTTTCTTGAAAGAAAAATGTATCATTCTTGTTGCGCATTCTTGAGCTGTAGCCAAGGAAGAACTGAATTTATTTGTCCTAGACTTAGGAATTCTTAATTTACATAAAAATACTAGAAGACAGACAAATTTTAATGCAGTTACAACTGAGTTTTACGGGTTCTGATAGAATTTTGGACGTTTCACGACTTACTCCATGTGCAATTACCTGATAAGTAGGCATACAGAAAGATGTGAAAGGTGTGAAGTCCCATCATGGCCATTAGTACATGGGAGGAAGGAATGATCTGCTTGCCAGAGCTGAGCACGGAGGATTAGACTGGTTGCGTTTCTGATTCTGTATCTTTCACAGGTTTCTTGACTGATTTTAGGCTAACCAGTCTGAATTCCAGTGACTTCGAGTTCCTGGAGCAGCCGGTGCTTTCACATTGGCTTTAGAGTGATGAGCACCTGTGGAAATCAAGTTTCCCCTGCCCCAACTTGTAAGGGAGGAGTAATATTTACATGCTGCAGTGGTTTAAAAATTGTAATTTTATGGTTTGCCTCGGTAATACACAACTGGCATACCCATGTGGTATTGGAATCTGCAGGGAAGTGCAGGATGGAATAGTGGTTGCTAGTAATAAAAGTTGTGCTTGTCTCATAACCTCCTGAGCTATCTGAAAACAATCTTTAGGTAGAGACTACCTAAAAAAATACCAAACAAACCCAAACCAAAACGATACAGTAGTTCCAGAATTAAATAATTCTGTCCGTATATTGCGTATAATCTCAGTCGTCAAGCTTTAGCTTCTTAAATGTTTCTTTCTACTTCCAAAAAAAGGTGCTCTTTTTTTAATTTTAACAATTTCCTCGTGTATTTTTTGACATTTCCTATATCCCAAAATGTAATGGAAAAGGGTGTGGAACTTCTCAGCATTGTAACCCCCTTAAAAAGAGTCGGAGTTCATGCAATTCCAGCATCCCTTTCCCTGTTGCATCGCTCCGTGATGGGATAGCGCCGGCCCTTGGCTCCTCCCTCACCTGCTGCAGGCAGGGTTACTGGGTTATTTCCCCTTCCTCTCCCATGGATTTTGCTGCTCTCTGTAGGAGGGAAGATACTAGCAGTCTTTTCCTCCCTTATTGGAAGAGCTTCCCAAGTCAGGAGAGGTTTTTCCCGTCTGTTCCCTTTTCACTGTTGCTGTATTTCCTGTTCTTCAATGGAACAGCAACAGTAAGGGGCATGATAACGCTTAGTGGGTTGTGGGGTATTTTAAGAAAGCAGGTATGTATGAATCAAGTCTCCTGTCATCTGCAGATGTTAATACCCAACCACTTTACAAGTACGTTGTACCCCACGCTGCAGATAAAGGCCTTTGTACCAACAGCTGTTCTGTCTGATGGAGGAGGCACTGCGCTTTCCCAGGGGAGCAGGAGTTCGGCAGGGTGAGGTGTGGTTACGCTGCTTTCTCACCTCCTGCAGCTTAACCAGTACATTGAGAATAATCTGTTTGAAGACACCAGGAAACCGTTTTCACAATTGGGGTGTGATCTTAAGACTATACCTGTTTCACTCCAAAAGCAAGCTGAAAGCATAAAGTTTAGAAAGAGTCTTTTCACCCTGGCAAGGGATCTCTCTAAATTAACAATTAGAGCATATTGTTTAGGTAATTTTGAGCAAGTCAGGTTAGCTAGTGCCTATAAGCTCAGTAACTAGATGGTTACAGATTCTGCTGCTGAGAATATCAATTTCATAGCCTTTGGAGGCTGGTATAACTGCTCAGTGTTATTCGTTTGCTTTACCAAAACCTTAATTTAGAACTTTTTTCCAACCTTTTTCCCGCAAGGCATACAAAGCCAGATCATAATAAATTATTTAGATATCAATGTATCTCACTGGCATGTGTAACAGAGTCTCAAGAAATACAGGGTAGTGGTGAGAAATATTTCCATTTCATGTAATGATTTGCACGTCTGAGAGATTAATTTCTGCAAGGTAGAATGGATTTTTATTAACGCAACTCTGAATTTTCTTTTGGAATGTTTAAGTTTGTAAAAATATTTTCATCGCTTAATATTTCCTCTATGAATTTGAAATATTCTTAGTCCCATATAATGCATGTACATATATGGGACATAGAAGTATGTAAGTTAAAGATATTTCTTACAAAGAATATTCATGTCTAATGTCAGCGAATTGCTGGATGAATCAGAAAAGATTAAATTAACTAAAATTTAATGTTAGAAGAATAAATCCAAAATCACTCTAACATCCTTAAAAATGTCAAGGGGATCAGAATATATTAAGCAAAACCAGTCTTTGGATTTGATAAATACCACCTTGGTTTATATCATAGCTGCTGCTTATTAAGCGAGCACGGAGTTATGCTGATGTACAGTTCTAGTCAAGAGTCACCATTTTCTCAAAACGCATTTGAACGCCGCAGCTGTAGGGAACCCTTTCTGAGGTGGGATGCCATCTCAAAGGCTAGGGGACAGTCCTGTATAAACACACATTGGCAGGGTGAGTGCTCTAGAGGATTTACTTAATAGCTTTCACATCACACTGTAGGTCAATGCAGAATTGGGCTCAATTTGTTTCAAAGAAACAAAAGAAAGCACACTTTATAGTGATAATACCTATCTGAGGGAAATTACAGGCATTTTAAGTAGGATTTTCTGTTTGTTCTTGGCTTTGCTAGTACTACTTTGCCCTGAAGTTATTCTAAGCAAAAATCCATCTGTCTCTCTCTGTCTGTATATACTGTGTTCGTGGGTATTTTATTAAAGACTTTGACTCCTGCCATATGCAAAAGGCATTACATTTTCTTTCATTTTTGGCCACATTTAATGACCTGTGGCAGCTGCCAGTCTTATTTGCAATATTGACTGCGAAGTTGAGATGGCTATCTTGCTCTGGGTTTGTATCAGCAAGTAAGGGTGGTTTGAGGCTTACTAATCCCGTTAGCAGAGCAGAGAAGTATCAAAGCCTGACTGGAAGTAAAAATACGGGATTATAAAAACCAGTTTTTCTCTGGGGTTTCATAAGGTAACACAGTTACAGTTTTGATGAGGCTAAAACTGCAGCAAGAGATGAACCGCCGAACTTTTGACAAAGAGCCTGCCTAGGACAGTTGTTCAAAATTCTGACAAATTTAACCAATTTAACAAAACACCTTGACCACAAGCACCTTCCCCTCGATTTAATGTCAGTGTAGAGGGGTTTGTACTGGGGAGTAACTCTCGGTGATAATGGCAGAGGGGGAAAGGTTACAGTAGTCTAAAGGGGACTGTCGCTCCTCAGAGAAACTTGTGTTGCAGGGCGGCATCCCCTGACCAACCAGGTCGAAGTTAAGCCTATGCATCCAATAGGTGGTATTTTTAGATCATACTGATCTTATAAGATTTGTGGATAGTTTAACTTGGTCTTTGAGAGGGTATGTGAAGAAATAAGGGCAAACCTTCCAAGAATCACTGTTGTGTCCCACTTAAAAGCAGTCCCAAAGTTGTTCTCTTTAGCTCTGATGCCAGGTGGCTTTTGGGCTCCTAAAGATGAGGGTATGTGGCTCATAGGTTCAGTGATGCCGAAACCATCACATTCCTCCCCAAAACCACCTGTCAGCGTAGAAGATTCTGAAGGCAGCAATGTTCCAATGCAGGGAGAAGATTGTCTTTGATATCTGGCCTTGCAGGAAAGCAAGGAGAAAGCATTGAGAAAAGTTAGATTTCTACAAACGTGCAGACTTTAGAGAAGCTTTGAGAACCTGACCTCTCGTCAAAGGTTAGCTTTGTTTATACACCCTGCCAGTATTCTGAAGCTTTGCAAAGCAATGTTCAGCAAGCTATCTTTTCAAAAATATCTATTTCCACTGCAGCCATATGCTATTTTCTCTCCTGTGAAATGAGGAAGAAAATCTGGGCTCCTGTGTCCTATATATACAGCCACTGAGGAGTTCTGGCTCTTTACGCATCAATCTGGTGTTTCATGTGTAGTTTTAGGCAAATGTCTTTGGCAATTCGAGAATGCTGAAGAGCAAATCTGTCATACCTAAAGATAAAGCACTGCACAGCTAAACAAACAAAATCTAGCCATAATGTCAAGACAGATTCTGGATTTCTTGATCAAAAATTAAGTTTAGTTTTTTTAAACCTCATGAAAGATTATATGAAATCCACTGAGGTTCAAAGCTGAAAATGAAATGATGAAACCGATGCCCCTCACCAATCCCCCACACTGAAGTTCAGAATATGCCGACATTAAATTTTGTATTTAAATTAATACCCCACAAGTGTATGTCAATGGTACCACTCTTTAAAGAAAAAAACTTCATAGACAATTAGATTCCAGGAAATCAAACCATTTAAAATTGTTGCTGGTCACCATCTTAACCATACTATTAAATACAGATGCTAAAATATGTGTATTTTAAGAGTTGTACAAATTTTTACAAAAATCACACCCCGCTGATGACAGTTGATTCACAACAACAATACCTCTTAAAATTAGTCAGGTACAGAAACTTAATATAACTACTGTCCTTTTAAAACCCCCCAAACTCAGTTTCTGCCGTAGTAGCTGCTGTACCGGTCCAGTGCGGTGTTACCCCCCTGCAGCCCCTCTAGTTGCATTTAGAGGCTCCTCTAGCGATTGAGGGAAAGCAGCTGTTTTTCACCCGGGTCTTGTCTCAGTCTCTAATCTATGGTGTTGCATGTCCTGGGCAGGCAAGCGTGGGCGACGCAGCAGTGCAGGATCGCTAGACAGCAATATGGAAGTAAGTAGGAAGTTACGGATGTCTAGCTGGATGTGATGATGTGCATTTCAAACCTTTCTTTTATATACATATTTTTTTGCTCTTTTTTCTTCTAACATATAACCTGCCTGCCTCAAATAAAATGCATGCCTAGGCTACTCACTCCGTATTCTTCCAGCTTAAAAAGCACTGACAGCTTGTTTTAGACCGATGCCATTTTTGGTTTGAGCTAACCTTGTTCCCTGTGTTCCTGCAAGCATGGTTAAATGAATATGATGTGTCCTTTTGCCACCATTTCAGTCTGGTCCCAGCTTAAAAGCCCACTTGCTCTTTGTTACAAAGTACACTGTTCTTGCTGTTTGATATGTAGCTACAACTCTTGACTTTCATGCTCCACCATTCCCATTGCTTATTTTCAAGTTAAATTGCTAAATGTATGCAGTCATGACACCATGGAATTGCACAGATAGGGCATGGGAGGAAAAAATTATTAAGATAGGTGAATTCAATGTGGATTTCATGAGATTTCATTCATCTTCAAACCATTGATATATACTGTTCATGTCTCTGAATTCAGCTTGCAGATTTTTTTCTTTTTTTCCTTTTTTTCTTTTTTTCTTTTTTTTTTTTGGTGTTTGCTTTAGGTAGATTGCAGTTTAAATCTATCACATTTTGCCTAAATACTGTTGTGTCCCATAACTCTTCTTAAAAAATACAAACCCCAAACTTCCAGAAACTAAATACACCATTCCAGGCTAAATAATAGAGAACATTGGACCCCACAGGTCAGAAGAACACAATCACATAGAAATCTTAGCAGCCAAAATGGTATGGTTCCATTTAATACGTAATTCCAAGGTAGGCTTGAGAAGCAGCACTGTGGCATACAGTAGTGGAAAACTACTATTTTAAAAAAAAAAAGTTTAAAATACTGTTTTGAAATTTGAATTGTAACTGTAATATTTGCTGCTGTGTTTAACTATTTAGGTTGAATTTAATGTAGTTTTCTTTTTTGTTGTAAAAAAAAAGCAAGGATTGTATTTTTTGCAGTATTTTAAAATGTATTTTTCCTTTAAAAACACACTCCTAGGTCTTATGTCATGTTACTCTTTTGTGACATTTCTCTTATTTAATAAAAGTTGTAGGTTTCTATATTAAAGTACCAAGAGAAAAACATTTAATGCTTAAAATACCCCACGAAGGGTGTGAATGCCTCACTGGCATCTTAGAGAAGCTGGAAATAATTTTTTTCCTAGAACTCTTAAGATAGTCCGCCCATGTGAGCACTGAAGGAGGAGTTTGTGGGTCAGTGTGAATTTTTTCTTTTAAACATTTTAAGATTTTTTTAATTTTTATTTCTATTAATTTCTTTTTAGGGGTCCATCATTAGCAGTCCTCACATGCGCCGAAGAGCTACATCAACCCGAGAGTGTCCATCTCGCCCTCACCAGACTATGCCTAACTCCTCCTCACTCCTAGGTTCCTTATTTGGTAGTAAAAGGGGAAAGCCACCTTCCCAAGGCCATCCACCATCTGGCTCATCCCAGCAACCTCCGCACCCTCCAGCAGTCCCACATCAGCAACACTCACAGCATCCTTCTGCCATGCATCACGCAGGGCCAGCTGAGGGGCAGACGCAGGCACAAGTGCACTCTCACCATTCCCAGTACTGCCACATGCAGCAGAACCCACCACCCTACCACCACCACCACCACTATCACCCTCCCCAGCACATCCAGCACCCGCACCAGTATCACCAACACGTGCCCCATTCCCAGCATGCGGCGCACTCCCAGCACGCTCCTTACATGCAGCACCCCCACGCGCAGCACGCCCACTCTGCTCATCCGCCGCTGCCCCCCCCGCCCCCCGGGCACTCTTCTCACCCCCCGCACTCTCAGCATCACCACGGACCGCCACCACCTCCCTCCACTTCGGCCAGCACTAAGCCCAAGCACAGTGGCATCAGCACAATAGTCTAGAACGTATTGACCCTCCTAATATCTATAGTTTTAAACAAAGTTACAAAGGCACTTACAGGAAGCAACAAAAAATATTGTCAGTTTTTACCTAGACAGTTCAATTGAGTTGTGTGAGCTTAAAGGCTTGCTGTTACTAAATAAAATAATTCAAGTTAGCGCAATCGATACTGGTTTTACTTATCTACTCGACAGACGCTTGCCATCTGGTTAGTTCTTATTTCCAAACTGCCTTGAAAACATGCTGCTTGCTGAACATGAGTAAAGCTACCTTTTACACCAAATCCCTTGACAATTTTACACACGTAATAAAAACGTAGTCTACGAAAAAAGGAAAAAAGTGATACAGAACCAAGTGTTGCATTCTTGCTCTTTTATTGTCAATGGGCAAAAAAAATAAGTAGACCTGATATGGTTGATGAAAGTACGTAAGTAAACTTTATATAATATAAATATATTCATATAAATATATATATATACTGTATAGTTAACATTTGTGCTTGGAAAGAAATTTTTTCAGTCCACAAAACTAGCAATATAGACTTTACAAGGAATTCCACTTACTTGATAGGACAGTATAATAGATGAATAGCATACGAAAGAGTAGACCAAAACCACGAAACGTTAGAAACAAATTTCAGACATTTCAGTATTTTCATTAAGAGTCCTCTGGACTTGCTAAGATTTCTAAGCAATCATTACTAAATGTGCCAAGTAACATAGCATTTAAATGTTGTAGACAAATACTGCTTTGTATAAATCCTTATTTTATTAACACGATAATATCATACGTAATCAGTATTATAACTGCTCTGCTATTTCAGGTAAGCAAACTCGTTAAGATGCAGTAATTATACCGTAGCAATGTGGGGTGACCCTTTACCGGTGGTCACCTTCAAGCGTTGGTCACACACATTCTTAGACACTTTAAAGGCTGTGATAACTGTGAATTTACATGGTCCACATTTCTTTTGTGTGCGTATGACTTAAGGAACACGCGTGAAGAGTTACGACAGGTGCATGTATACACTGCAAAAACATTCATCTCAAACATGAAAATGGCAAACTTCCATCTTTTGCAGCTACTTTGTTTCCTCTTTACCATAATTTCTCATTTTTTTCCCCCCAATGAAGCTGAATTCTAGTCAGAGTGTTTCCAGGTGGAAGTGCTCTAAAACTTGAAGGTTTGTTTTAGAATTTAGTATAGGGTTTTTATATATATATATCTATAAAAAAAAATTTTAAAAAATGTAATTCCATGTAGCCATGTGCTAGCAACAAAGTGGCTTCACCGTTTTTACTCATCACATTCGTTAGTTTGAAAGTACCCAGCACTCAGCAGGCTGAGTTTACGCTCAAACCTCACTTTCATAGTCCAGTTAGTTGCAAGACATCACATAAAAACAGGCTGTGCTGTTGTTGCTTATGTGTTGTAATCGAACCACTTGCAAATTTATATACAATTTTTATCCCGAGATCCTGTACAAAGTTATACATGGCACCTACTTTGTAGTTTCAGCATTTTGAGCCACTGCAAGGACTTTACACCTAAACAGTAGAGACAAAGGAATCACAACTGCAAAACTGTACCAGCCTAAAAGCAAACCTTGAAGAGGATGAGCAAAAGGTTCCAGTATGAGATGGGTAAAAGTCATAACATAACAACCAGTCAATTTTGTATTCAACAGTAATAAAGTTGTCAGGAATAATGAGGGCATGAGAACAAGAGGGTGACTTTTCATATTGGCTTGCTCATGGCATCTCTAATATTTGGGGGGGAGTGGGGAGAGGTTGAGTAATTTTTTTCCCTTTCATACCATTGATACCACAATACCAGCAAAACTGCAAACTGAGCACTTTGTTAACCTCCACAGAGAGCAAATACAGCAATCTAGAGTTTAGCCTTTTGTTTAAAGCTGTCCACGTTTGTTTTGCACATGTGCAATATGTTTTCCCCCCCTGCTCCTTCTCTAAATTGTCTTCATGAAAAGGAGTAATTGCATTATTATTTTTAAGGATCACTCGTACTATTCTAAATTCTGCGGCTTACCTTAAGAGGGCTCCTGCGGGTCCCCTGAGGCTCTGTTCCTTGCAGTTTAAAAAAGTATATGCTGTTCTTATAAGGGAAAGTAGAACTGTCTGCATGTCATCTAATGTTATTAGTGTGAGGCTACACTCTACATATTGTATATTTGCAAAATATATCAGTGTTACTGTTGATATTAGTTGAAGTAAAGTGATAACATATTTCAATATGTAGACTTTTCTTCATACATCTGTACCAATAGTAGAGTCTAACTGTAATTTATAGGTTGTTCCAGAAAAGATAAAGAACCATTCAAGTACAAACATCTTTCAGAAACTGCATCTTTTAATTAAAACAGAGGTAAGAATGCTCCTCTTTGCTGAGTGATGGAGTCTGTACCTGTTTCAGATGCAGAGTTACAGTGTGAGTAAAATTGCCTGTGTGTGGAATAAACGCAGAAGGTGTGGTAGCAGGGGAGAGGAAAAGCTGATTCCAGCTGTGTTAATTAATAACGAAGACAGCAAATCTCCCCGATCTGCTTTATGTTTAAAAACCCCTTTCATTCATTTAAATTAGAGTTACGTATAAATATTCTAAACTTACACGTTAAGCCACATTTTAGTGCTTGACCACTGGTTTTTCCATGTGCACTCATTTAAATATTCAGGAGATGTCACAACTGTGCATGCAAAAGAAAGCCATTTACACGTGATTTCAGGTACTGTGGGGAAGGAGTCTGCGCCTGCCCTCAGGCACGTCGAGTTGCACGAGTAAAACCACAGATCATTTTGAGGCTGGTTTAAAAACCAAAACCGGTCATATAAGAGCACAGTGTTTGCAAACTCTGTTATTTCAAGTCGTCAGTGAGCAGAAACAGCGGACTTGATTTTTTTTTTCTGTTACTTTTTTTAGACTGTGTGTTTGTACATATTTTAAACAAATAACTCTGTCTCGGTGTCAGCATAAGTCTTAAGAACTTTGCTGCTTGTTTAGGGTTGTAGTATAACCTCTCTGACTCTGTCCTAGATTAACAGTTGCTTAGAGCAGTGTGGGTCATGCCTAGAGTAGGAAACTGATAGTACTTTTAACACTGTGTGTGGTTAAGAACATTAATTTTTTCAGCCTGCAGGCAGGAGTAGAATCAAGAGGAGTTTTTTTTCTCAAATGCCATTGCCAATAAAAAACTGGTACAGGACTGCGTAGAGTGACCGTGTTTCTCTTTTCCCATTAACGATGTGGCAAAGTAGTAATGCTGATTTGAAAAAATGAAAGGGAAACGTAAAGAATGAAGGTGTGGCAACAAAAATCTTTTCTGGGACAACAATCAAATATATATTTGGGGTTTTTATTTTTTTAAGTTAAGAATGAAATGTAAAACAATGTAAAAACAAAAAACAAAGTTCATCCTAATATAATGTGCGTCTTGTATTGCTAAAAAAAGCCAAGTCTAACATACAGTGTAGAATGATTTTCCCATCATGTACTGCATGCAGCAGAAGCCTCTTGTTTCTTGATAAAATGAGCTGAAAGACCATCAGCAGATATTTAAACAATGAATCTCTAGATGTTGACTTGCTGTTCCACATGAAGCTGTGTGTTTTCTGCAGTTAAGCATGCATTTTGCTGTTCCGTTGTAAAATACCATCGCACTTCTTGCCTGCAAAATGGATTATTGTGTATATATTTAAAAGAAAAGTGGAACCAATAAAGAGATTAAATTTGGAAAAGAGAAAAGGGGGTGGTGAAAACGGGACCAGTAGGGGGAATAGATAATTCTCTAAATTGTATATAGTGTGTAAATTAGTATTACTATAAGTCTGCAGTCACTTTGAGGTTGCCTATCTCCTGCTAGGAACTTAAATCAGCTTTGAGTTGTATTAAAACCGTTAGAATTAGGTCTTGAATGCAGACTGTTAAAGACTTCAAAAAACATTATGCTTACAAGAAGCTTCTGTTCTGGGGAGGCTCGAGACCCCTTTTGTAACTATGGGGAAGAAAGGAGTGCTTTCATTTTAATATGCATTCTGTTTGTAAGTAGTAACAGACCCTATTGATGTAAAACTATAACTGTGATCATGTGGAGAAATCAAATAAATCATTTAAAACTCTTTGTTTCTCATTTTGTGTAATCCAAGAACTTCAACTCTTCAGGCTTGAGATGAAGGAAATTCCTTCCCATGGTAGCCTGGCCCCGCTGAGCCGGTGGGATTTCTGCCACGCACTGCGAAGGGGCCACGATTTCAGTCTTCATCTTAACGATAAGGTGGTGGAAGTGGTGCTCAGTGCTGTGGAGACTGTGATCCCTTCTCGGCAGGTTGTGATCTGTTTGGCGGTGCTGTAAATAGAGTCTGTCCCAAGGTACAACGGAGAGCCATAAATACAACACCTAGATCTGCAAACAAGGAGAGGTAATGCGGAAGAGGCTTTTTGGTGTACTGTCTGTCAACACATTCTAATGGTGAAAAACAGCAAGCAGATTTTCAGTCGTCTTAAACGTGAGCTGTCCCGCGTGTTCAGCTGATCTCGCTGGGCTCTCACGTTGCCTGGGGAGCTCATGTTCAGATGACCGACTGTCCTTGACTCACAAGTGTTCTGAGTTTGTCCTTCCCAGGGATCAGTCCTGCATTTCCGAGGTGTAACCTAGACTCTGGCTCGAGCTTTGAGAGCGTGCGTGGCTTCTGTGCGCCCGCTGGCAGGGAGCCGTCACCGTACTTCAGTAAGTGATGTAACTGCGTGACTGCTATCCCCGTACTCCTTGCCCCTGGATTGATTTGTTGTGTGCCTTGATAGTGCAGGAGGATGGCTCCACAGGCACGTTTGCCACACATGGCCTTCACGATATTTGGTGTTAGACTCCTGCGATTCTGTTAGTTGATAACCCGTGGCATACTCAATTGTGTTCTTATTCTTC
The DNA here is from genome assembly GCA_013399095.1 of Psophia crepitans. Taxonomy (NCBI): domain Eukaryota; kingdom Metazoa; phylum Chordata; class Aves; order Gruiformes; family Psophiidae; genus Psophia; species Psophia crepitans. Next base: position 229,025 of record VWZZ01014462.1, on the reverse strand, counting down.
TGCATTTCCTAAATGTCAGGGACACTATGGTGGGTCTGTAAAGCCTGCTACAACTAATGCTTGGCTATCAATTTAAATCTTGTGTTTGCTTGTTTGTTCTATGAATTTTAGGAGATTCTTGAATTCCTGTGGTCGACTATGATGTATTTCTGAGTGGCTGTAATTTCAGGATGTACATCTTGATCCATGCTTTTTTTGATAGGTAAGTACACATTTATCACTAGATACTTCCAGCGTTTCATGCAATAGCAAGTTACTTTAAGCTCTTCTAGACAGCATCTTTTTAAGAGGAGGTTACTTTTCAGGTATTTCCTGTATTATTTTGGTTGAAATACAGCAATGCAATATTGAAATGTCAGGAAAATGAACTAAAGAACTTCATACTTTTACTTCTGAGACCTTTTATCTGTCTCTCTCATCAGGCTTTTGTTGACTTAAAAATCTTACAAATTCTATTTAACTTTTTTTTCCCCCCAGTTGGCCTCAATGCTTGATTCTCATTCAGGAGTTTCATACCAACAGGTGTAGTAAGCGTTTTACCATATATTTATTTGGAGTATACGTAATAGTTGTGCGATGTTTTATTCATCAGCTACAACCTGTGCACAGGGACGATTCGGGAGCCCCAACTATTTTTGACATGTCTTACACGGTGTCACAGGCCCTGGTCACAGAGTCCTGAGCACTGTCCCTTATCCCTCAGCATTTCAGACTGAGCCTGGAACGTTAAGCCGACTTTTAGTTGGTTACTTTTTCCTGCAGTCATTCAACCAACCACCACAGGATCTCAGAATTATGGTGCTGGTGGGATTGTGTGATAAATGACGTTTCGGCACGCGTATGTACTGACAGATGTATTTGCGTAAGATGAACAATGTCCTTGCAGTCACGCGCCATGATAAATCATTCCATACACCTTCTTCAGAAGGAAGCATGCTGGATTTTCAGCCTGCTCACTGGCCTCTGGGTGATTTTTGCTGCTATGTTTTGTTGATACAAAATTCCTAGAGGAGAACATAGCCCAGCTAACTTGACAGAAATGATGAGAAAATGCTTCATTTTAGGTGTATTTCTAGTAGATTTTCTTTTCATTTCCTATTATTTCAAGAATTAAAGCCAAATCCTGTATTACTTGGCAAAACTAAATCAACTGCAGATGAAGCTGATTGTGAATGTTAGGAAATGCTTAAATTAAGATCTTTGCTTGAAGTACTTCCTAAGCTAAATAAGACTTAAGTTGTGTGGGTGATGCTGACCTGAAACTATTATTTTTTTTCAACTGGTTAGATTTCTTATTTTTACTATACGTATAAATGCAGATTTTCAGGGATAATTGCTGTGAAAAAAATCCCCTTTATTTAGCATTTTTGCAATAACTGAGATGTGAAATTAGCAGCATGGCTCACAAGACGCAGCCAGCTCAAATCACAGACGCGCACGATTTATCAGTTCCATTGTACAATGCCATACACAACTTCAGCTTTCATTTGTTTCTTCGTATCTAGACACAGCAATTTAAACAGGTATGTGTAATGAGCAAAGGAAAAAACCCTGTCTTTAGGAAGATGAATAGGGTAAATCCATTCTAACACAAGTGAAGTGTTACGCATGCATAGTGAAAAATGCTTTCTCTCTACAACTTCTCATTTCTGCTACGAAACATTACATTAACGAGGGCTTGTCAAAGAAATGGGCGTTATTTTTTTGTCTAGGGAAATGGAAAAAGCAAAGACTGTGCAGGTGTTCTGGGTTAGGAGGCTGTTATTACAGCAAACCAAAGCTGGAAATTAATTAGTGTAATCATTACCAGTATGATTACTTTTTTCCTGAGGAAACAATCTGACTTGCAGACGGAGCGTTTCATCGCACTGCACCCGGCTGCAGTGCGTATGTGCGGCCTTTCCTCTGTCCAGGCCCAGCATTTTCCTCCTCTGTAAGCTCACCGTATGCTCTCGACTGATCATTACTTTCACTTTACTAATGGCTAATGTTCCTTTATACCCATCTCCAGTATAGAGAACACAATTTTTATGTAACGATTCATCTTATATATTGTCTTTTTCACCTTTCGGGTAATCCCATGTCTCAGCTTCTTCCTCCGCTTACCCCAAGCTCCAAAAACGCCTTTGCTGTAATTAAAACCACCACAAAACACAACAACAACAAAAAACCCCATACAAAACCCCAACCCCACACCGTAGCCATAGCGTGAGACACTTCTCTTACGCTTCAAAACTGGCATTTTGAAGAGCAGTCACAAGAAGGAACATTTTCTGGCCCAATGAGAAACATGTACTGAGTATTCTAAGTCGGACTCTAAGCCTCTTGGGTGTTTATAGCCCTCAATTTTCACAGCATTTCAGCAGTTTTTAAAAATGTCTTTGATTATCTGTTAACTCTTCTCCTATAGCAATTTGTATATTTTTCAAAATAGTTTGCATGTATATTTTATACCTAAAGGTGGAAGAAACTTTGTTTCTACTCTCATTTTTTTCTGCTACCGCAGCATTCAGATTTCTGGACTATTGGAATATTTCGTGACCCTGCTAATGTACTTGGAAACTGCCAGCACAGCTTCATGTCAAATGGGGGTCTGTATATCAGCAATGTACCACAGAGGAGGCAGCCTGAACAGTTCCTCTGTGTGGATTTGAAATAACCTGAAGAAAAATCAGGTGGAAAAACACTTGCATTTTGGCTCCTCTGTTTCCCTTCCCGTATATGAGAGGGGAGAAGCAGATGCCTCATCTGGGATGAAGCAAATTATTTGACTAAAAATATATGAGTAAAATGTTCCTGAGATTGAGGAGGTCCTTCCTTGCTCTCCAACAAAATTTATTTTGGCAAAGAGGCTCTGACCCATGTCCCGTCTGTCATGATTACTGCCGAGACGTGCTTTACTCAGTTACTGCAAGGTCTTTTTATAGCCACCCTTGTTCTCTCACTTATCACTGTCATTTTTGTGTGATACAAAACCTGCACTGTCCAGGCTGGCTTGCTGCTCTTTATCCACAAACGTGCTCGTACAGAATCCCGCAGTAACAGCTCCTTTCCTAGCTTGAGAGTTTAGGTTATCTCCTTCTCAGAGCAGGAATTGTACTTGATTTCAATACAATGTTGGCCTGTTTTCTCTCTCTTGAAAAATTAAAGCTTATTTGGCTGTAAAGAAAAAAATTATAATGCTTTATTTTTTGGAATAATATCCTTTAAAAATAAAATACTTGAACCCAAGATAATTTAGGGCTAACTTTTAATCTCATCTGACAGAGCTAACTGAAGATCTGCCTGTAAGTGCCACCTTACTTTGTGAGGAGTCCCCTTCACTAACCACGTGTATCTGTTTCTTTCTCAGGTACTTCTTACGATAGCCACAGTGCAGTAATTCTGGATGCACGCTAGCTTGGACGGATGTGTTTGTACAGTGGCCGTGTTAACGTCTGTGTTCCCAACACGTTACCTTGCTTCCACAGCGTGTAACCGGGAGCAAAAGTGGAAATACCAGTTCCTGCTCTCACCTTTCCCAAGATTTAATTTGTAAGCCAACTTTTTTTAATACTCAGAGACAGAAGAGATGATGCAATGAGCACATCATCACATGCCCATGGGGAAGACAATTAGGGATTTCAAGTGCAAAATTTCCTACCATCTGACTGATTGAAAAGGAGAAAACAACAATCACTAAAGGGAGGAGGGGCTACTGAGGGAATTGTATGTATTTTCCTGGAAGTGCTGGAAAGACTGGTGAATATTTTATAACATAATTTAGACCTACAGTGTTGCTTTTTCAGTAGGTAAAAATCCATGTCACAGGGAGCTAAATATTATCAGATGTGTAGGTTATTGAATACGATGTTTTAAGCAGCTACTGAAAAAATAAGATAGAGGAAAAAGGAAAAGAAAACTGTAGGGTAATTTCATGATACTCATTTACTGATCTATATCTCTTCTGTGTGAATTCCTTCTCAAGAAAGCAATTCTGTGTGGAATAGACTGGAATGGAGATCATTGTGGCAGTCATGGTTGATCACAGAATGTGAGTTATGAAGGTTTCTCCAGGGGCTGAGGGATTAGCTGGTCCGGGAAGGTAGTGCAGAGCGGTCTGACAATTCCGAAGGAGCTGAAATGATATGAACATGTGGATCAATAGCTGCGTGGCAGAGAGAGCAGAGAGTTGTAAATAAAAGTGGGGAAACAAAAAGGTTGGGTGTGTTACTGAAGCAGAAGGCAAAAAAGGATCTTTTTTTTTAGCAGCAGATTGTGCAGTTCCGTGCAATGCAGTTTGGAGATGTTTATAGGTCGAAGTGGTGAAACTCAGTTGCAGAGAACTGCTGCTGCCAGGAGTGTGCTTTCAACTGTAGTTAATAAATGGTGTGATACGGTTTGTGTCAGTGCAGAAACAAAGGGGATTCTCGAAGTGCAAGTGATTGGCTGCTTGTCGTTTCATGCTGTGGAAGTGCTGTCCTCCATCCACTGGGATTTGTTCTGCAGCTGGAAAAAAACGGGGTGTTTCTTTCGGCTGTGCTCCTGATACCATTCTCATGCTTAGTGAATGAATGCCCAGGGTGGAGTGGGCTGGCTGCTGTTCCAGTTCTTTTGAACTTCCTGATGAAGCATCTTTTTCCTGCTGTTTCCCAACCACCTAGCCTTGTTTTCACTGTTCGGATCATTTTCTTCAAGCAGTCTTTTCCTCTGCTCTTTGTTTACCCTCTCTTTAAAGTTGCCCGATCGCCCCATTTGTACTGACCAGAACCGGTCTGACCTGGCGCAGTGGAGCATGGCCTCAGCTTTTGGTATGTGGGTCCTTAGCGTCGGCAGCCTGGGGGGCATGTCACTGGGCATGCACCTCTCCTCCTGCCCCCCCGAGGGTGTGTTAGCTACCACCAGCTCTGCCCAGAACTGGGCTGCAGCACTGGCCCCGCATCACCTCTCCTCAACGCTCCACCATGTCACTGCAGTGCCAGATGGTTTCCTCTCAGTGACGTCATGTGGGAAGGCCTTCTGCTTAATTAACCCCATGTGTCATGAGGCTGAGCAGCAGAGCAGGCTTTTTACCATCCATACCATCAACCAGCTATGGACGTAAGCACCCTATAGAGGCAGTAATATGTTATCACTCCACCCCAAAGACTGCAAAGTGCTGGAGCCTTCTCAGTGTTCCCCACCCTTTTTTTTCCCCCTCCTACCCGACAGGACTAGACATCACCTCTTGCTTTTCCACTTTTGAAAACTAAAAGAAGTGGGACAACTTTAACCAGAACTGAACATGTGGAGATGAGAAGCTCGGGATCAGTTTTGCCAGTATTCCGTATGCTCCTGTATTTCTGCAACCACAAACCTGTGCAAGTACTGTAATCCTGTGGAGACGCAGGGTCCTGCAGGTAGCCTTTCCCATCTGTTGCCTTTATCAAAGCAAAGGCAGCTGGCTTTTCTCTCAGAAATAGGGTGTCCATCTCTCATACAAGCAGTTGGTACAGATTATTGAAACCTCACCCTTCAAGAGTGTCAAAAAAGAGCACTCGGCAGGTGCATCTTATCCCCAACAAATAGGTCTAATTCATGGGATGAAGGAGTTTGTGAAAAAGAAAACCTTTCTGGTTGAGATGGGTTTGTTTCTTCAGAGTTCTGCCAGTGTTTGGACTCGGCGCTGTGGCTAAGTGGCCAACCAGTGCGTGAAATACCCCTCCCCTCCTCCCAGGTGTACAGACACCCCTGCGTGATGCTTGGTGCGCAGAGCCCTGGCAGAGACCTCTCTGCTTCTCAGTGCTGGGGATTTGCGGATTCGTTCCCACGCTGTGAATACTGCAGACATACACAAGACCAGCCAGCCAAGCTGCTTGAGCTGGAGATCCGCTACACCTTCCTACCTCCCCCCGCCCCGCGTCCTTCCCTGCTCCCAAGTTGTGACACGGTGCTGAGAGGCAACTGAGATGGCAGTTTATTTGTACTGCGAGGTTAAAGGATTTACATTTCACAACTCATAAGTAAGCAAAGTAAATCAGTTAATTAGGCCCGTGTTTACCTGTAGTACTTGTTTTGTTAAATCCCTAGCATTCCGAAAGTCTCCTCACAGACCGAAACCAAACGGGGGCAGCTGAAGAGCAAAGGGCAGCAGGCCATGGTGATCCTTACACTGAGAGAGTACAGACGGACTTTGAAGGACTTTAAAGAAATATTTCAAACACATTAATTATACCCTTGCGTAAGTGCAGTTTCGTATTCCGGCAGCGCTTACGTGTCGCTGAGCGCTCCTGCCGCCCGCAGACGGGAACAGGAGCCGTGGGCGCTGCGGTACCTGCTCAG
>VWZZ01014462.1:168878-222015 GCA_013399095.1 Psophia crepitans | reverse complement strand
CGGGGCGCGGGGCTCTGCGCGAAGCCGGGCGTGCAGCTTTGCGGGGGGGTGACGTGCTCTCTTGGTGTGCGGCTGGACAGTGAAGTTACAGCTTGGAGGTGATTGCACTGTATTGAAAGAGAACTGGTTAATCCAAGTATGGAGCACATATTTCTCATTACTTAAATAAATTGGAAAAAGGATTAACTCAAATCTACTGAGTGAATTGAACAGTAAAGTCTCCCAAACCAGTGTCAAGTGAAGTGTTAGGACAGTTACCAGTCAGACTCCATCACGTTATACCCCTGTTCATGTGTGCCTCTTACCCCCCCCCCGCCCCCCAAATTTAAATACAACAGTTTTCTGAACAAGGACAGTGTTTACTCGATACTGAATTTTTGGAGCTGATGTGATTCTTCTGCCTGTCATGCAACAGTTTTGTTTGGGGAGGGGTAGCCCCTTCTGTTTGATAGGGGACAGATGATAAAAATGAGAAGCAAGCTTCTCATGTAGTCTGTCACTTCTTGCCTTGCCTGGGTTTTTTTCAAGCCTGTCAGGTCATACTGTCTCTAGTTCATGACCAAAACACCAGGGTGATGATAAGGAGCAGCATGGCACTCGCCAACCTTTGTACTGGTGACATTAAACAGGTGGAGCTGCTGTGTGTTGCAAGGGACAGTGTCTACAGACTGAGCGTTGAAATCGTAACACTGAATTGATTCTGACACAAATTAAAATGAACTTTTTTAATCCCAAAATGGGATTACATTGACAAAATTTATGGTTGGTGAAGGATTTTTGCATCCTTGTAGTTCTTAAAGTCTCTTTATTTCTCTCTAATGTTTCTGCTTTTCAGGTAATAACCTTCTGATTTGGTTTTGGTAGGTACAAAGTTGAGCCCTGTGGATAAGGCAGTTTCTCAACATTTTCCACAATTCCTCATTTTCACAGTTTTTGAGTCTAGCATTTGAAGGGCATATATTCTTGAATTTTTATTTCAATTGCATGATTCTTGCTTTACAAAACTACAATAAAAATTTGCCTCTTATTTTAGGAAGAAGTTTTTCCTTATCCAGAAATTAGCAATGAAGAACTGGCTGAAATCAACCAGTTTGTAGGACCTGTAGAAAAATTCTTCAACGAGGAAGGTATAGTTACTAGTTTTTTATTCGTGGAAGTGATTTAGTGATTATGGTAATTTAACTATAGCAGTTGAGTAAGATTATTATACCTTAAATAGTTAAGTTACCGTAGGCATTTATTGCCAGTCATAAAGTGCTGCTGATTTTATAGGTGTGTTCATTTATGGCTTTTTCATATGGAGTCTTTGGATGCTAATGACAAGGAGTAAATCTTCAAAACAGAAAAAAAAATAATTCTTCTATTACTGGTGCAGTAGATAAGCCAATTCTAGAACAATTGTAGAAAATTGTTTCTTACAGACAGCAATTTCTGAGATGGTGAAACAGTGTCATGTCAGATCTCCCACTGGCAGAGATAGCAGGTCTAGATTGCCAAACACCGCAGGAGTTTGAAGAAGCCTGTGTTTGTCACAGGTAACAGTTTAGGACATCCAGGTAATTTTAACAATAAAATTGTTATCTTGCTCACTAACAGTAAATTAAGAATTAATGCACATTATGTTTTTTAATTCTTTGTTCTGTGAAGCAACATCATTTATTGAGTAAAAAACTTCACATATAAGGGAAGAATTAAAATGTCAAATTGTAGAAGGTGAAGTGAAGGTGGAAGTTGCTCCTCTTTGTTTGAATTCGCAGCTATTCCTGTTTAGTTATTCAGGGCAATTTATGGGTGTGGTAAAAATAGGTTAGGAGGGCAGCCTTAAACAGTTAGAAACCTGATATGGTTGGCACTGGGTGAGGAAATGCAGCTCAGCGGAGTCACCATGAAACCTGACAGTGTCCAGACACCGCCAATACGTCTGTATGGGCATAATGGAGGAAGAAGTTAAAAAACCACCTTTCTCTCCTCAGAACAGCTGGTGGCATACCATGAATATGTATCTCATGCTACGTAACTTAAAAAATTGTTGTGGGGAATGAAAAGTCATTTTTAAAATGAGTTTGCTTTCTGTATAACTTCTCTTAGAAGAGCATCAGGGTGTTTCGTTGCCTCCCCCTGTTCCATTTCCTATAAAAGTCACAGCGTCATTTAAGTTCCTTTAGGAGAGCACCATTCCTGTTGTGGAGTTACTTCATTTTGTGTACTTTTTGGAACGGTGGCTTGTGTTCCTTTTGCTGCAGCTTGCGGCCTCCCTGAGCTGCTTGATACAATTCTTGTTTATTTTCACTGACACAGTACAGAACAGCTCTTGTAATCCCCCATGAATGCAACTAACTCGTAAGAACAAGATTTTTTAATTAACTCATTTATATACCTTTTTTTAAAATCATGACCTAGATATAGTTCAGATAGAAAATCCTGGAAATGCTTCACTTATTCCAGTCGTGGAATTTGCTAACGTGCACAAGCACAATCTGTACACATAGAAATGTTTGAGAAAATGAAATAAACCCAAGATTTTTTCCCACTTCCAAGTCCTTATCTTGGATGTGTCGCAACTTCACAACCATAATCAGTATTTTTGGGACCTTCCAGCTGGTTCTGCAGTTTGACTTAGCGGGTGTAGTAAAGTGGGCAACCTAAGTGGAGCGTTGTTCTCAGGAAACAGAACTGAGACTTCCCGCTGTGGTGTTCAGGACTTGTCTGTGGGATCATCATTGAAAGGCTGGAAGAGTGCAGTGTTTCACCTTGCAGGGAGGGGAAGGGCTTGGGTGGCAGGCTGCGGCAAGAGTGACTTTTCCTGAGACGCTTCAAAAGAGGAAAATTACAGCAGGGAGGGATGTGGTGCTCCAGCAGCCCCTTTTTCTGTAAATTATTTCAGTTGTTCAGGTCTGGACTCTCAGGCTGATCGTTAGGTTAGAGATCACACCGGTGCTGAGTCAGCCCGCAGTGACCTTGGCACTGATGTGAGAACGCTGCAGTCCCAGAGGCTTTTTCTGCACCAAGAAACACGGTTTTAAATTCTGAAACCTTCTGTATTTGTAGTTGACTCTAAGAAGATCGATCAAGATGCAAAAATCCCACCTGAAACTTTAAAAGGACTGAAGGACTTGGGTCTCTTTGGCATGCAGATTCCAGAGGAATATGGTGAGTAAGCGATCACAAAAGAATAACCCAGTAGTCTAAGTAACGGATTTTTGGGTCTTGCAGAGTGTGTCTGCGCTATTCCCTGTGTAGCCATTTGTCTCGGATGGCTGAATGGGGAGCTGAGGCTTCCTCCCCAGTTAATAAAGACATGTGGGCTCCGAGACTGTCTGTCAGCTGTGCGGGGAGCTCCGCGTACTCTTCCTGGGCGCCTGAGTTAGGTAACTCGTTTTAGGTTGGGTAAATTCTTCTCGGCGTAGCATTTTCCTTTTTGTTCTTTTTTTCGGTGCGGTGGAGTAGCTCGACATTCCGCAGGACTTGCAGTTCTTGCTAGACTGATACTGGGTCCAGGCTGCAGGCTGTCATGGCACTGATCTACCAAAGTTGTTGCCTGGCATCGGCAGATACCAACGTGTGTGACCTCACAGAAACGTAAGAGTGAGAGTATAGCTTTTGAATAAAATCTTGCCTATTCGATAATGAACAAAAAAAATTTGTCTTAAAGGACATGATAGTGCCGATTCAGATCAGAGATGCTCGTTCCTCAGTGAATTAACCTTTAAACTTGCAAAGGACTTTTCAAGAAAATGGTAATCTTATTCTTAGGCATGAAAGAAAAATCGGAATTGAAACTAATATTTTACGTGAAATTTACAAGGAAGATCCTTCATCACCTATTGTCTGCTATAAAAGAAGATGACTTAAGGAGAACAACTCGGAGACAAAACTGTGTTTGACTACCTGCAGAAGACAGTTTCAGTGGGGAAAATACCTGATTTTTGAAGAGAATAGTATGAAACAATTTTATTTTTCAGGTATTACAATAATACTGTATAAAACCGGAGGCATACCTCAGTATTTACTTGGTGTTAAAGTAATACCCTATTTTTCGTAGCATTTTTTCTTTATTGTATTAGGGCACATAACTGGTGTTGCTGTGCTGCACCGATTTAAATTCTTTAAATAAAGTTTTTCTATGCAAATGCATTAAAGCGTATTAGGCAGCTTGTAGGTAGTGTAACATGAGGTGATCTCTGTTGATTAATTAATGTTTTTGAAATGCATTAGAAATGGTATTAAACATTTTTCATGGGTATTCAGAACTAGGCAGGGTGATGTGAGAGTAAGACAGAAAGGAGGTTTACAAGCTCTTCAAAGTTTTTCTTTTCAGGATAGTGTCTGGGGAGGAGGAGGATCTGGATAGAGCACCCTAACCCAGATGGGGTGAGGCAGGTATTTAGGGGTTAGGAAGTAACTGGGAGGAGACAGGGGCTTAGCGTGCTCTGAAAGGAGGTATTGGAAGCAGAGAACAGAGGACTGAACTCGGAGCAGAGCATCAGACAGTATCATGACGTTGGAAGTGTAACTTACTATTGATGAACTAGAAGTGTTTCCCACGCTGTTCATTATTTTCTGGAGTCTGAAAGGATTGTATTTCACTTAGAAATCATACATATGGCAAAATGTTGTAGCAGGGTTGATCGTGTGTTGTTTTGAAGCTTGTGAAATAGTACACTCTCAGCTTCAGTTTGTAAAAGGTCGCAGTCCATTCAGCACACTTGTAGAAGATGACAGTCCTGTTGTCTCGTAAACGTGTGTGCTGCATAAAAAACAGAAGATGGAAAGCAGTCGCTTTACTGCAAGCACGCTACTTTTTTCTGCACCATAATTAATATGCTTCTAACGAGGTTACTTCCCGTTTTCTGGAGTTTAAACGTGCTGTGTTTTTGTTGGTGGTGCTTGTCATATTTGAAACATCTTCAGTCACAAACGTTCAGTGCTTTGTTCATTGCATGGTATTGTTCATAACGGTTTGTAGTAGTGGCGTATTTGCGAGAAGAATTAAAACGCAGGACATTGTTGGGAAAAATGAAGCTCGTGTAAATCATGGAATAACGGCGCACTCTGACATGGGCATCACTGGAATTCCGTGCACATCATCAGTAGCCCTCGAGCTGAATCCTGAACCCAGCCCCCCTGAGAAAGGGGCAAAGATGTAAGAGCGTGTATAGACAGGAGGAGTGCGAGGTTTGGTTCATGTGAGCGTGCTCTGAAGGGAAAGGGCATAAGAGGCAGTGAGGCGAATTAATGGTATCGGGGAGACTTGTTGCATTTATTTGGTACTCATATAATAATAGGACTGTTGAGATATCTGCTGAAATAAGGGATTTGTTGTCCTGACTACACCACTGTCCCAAGTAGAAAATTATTAACCTGGACAAAAGATTATCTTGATCAGGTAAAGGTGTTTATTCAGCAGTCATGCATAAAATACTGTCAGATTGCAGGGAGCAGGACTTCTAGTCCTGACAACATAAAATTCGTGAACGTTAGACTCATACAGATGCAGCTTGGATTTATCCTACTTCTACTCTTTTCAAGCACCTTACAGACCATCTCTGTGTTCGCATCAGCAGATCACAAAATCCCCCCAAAAGCACACATTAGTATCAAGCTTGTTTTTTGACACTTTTTTTTATTAAAGACGTTTTTGAAGTGTTGTCTTTTATCCTTCTTTAGTACTGGTTTGGAAGCCTGCTTGGGATCTGCTTGGTGTGGGTTTGTTGCGTGAGCGGCTTGCTGGCGGTTTGCAGCAGAGCTGGGGACAGCCTGGCTGCATGTGGGTACCGGCCCTGTCCTGTGCTGCTCCCTCTGCTGCTTGCTCCGCAGTGGCTCAGCTGCAGAGCTGGATGGGGGTGGGAGGGGGCGTTCATTGTCTGGCCTTGTAGCGTAGCGTGGAAATGTCACCAAAAAAATTCATTTTATCCTGTAAGCGCAGAAATTCAGACTAGAGCAGGTTTTATACTGAATCTTTCACCATGGTCACATTGTATTCACACGGATTGCCTGCCCGTACCAAGATGCTCTCCAGTTAACAGTCTTGTATTCTTGATGGTTCTGTGCTTGAAACGGATTTTTTGAGAGGAAGGGGCAAGCTAAATTGTAAGGTATCTACTTAGAGTAAAACGTAGCATTTATTGCAGGTGGTCTTGGTCTGTCAAATACCATGTATGCGCGGTTGGGAGAAATCACTTCTCTGGACGGATCCATCGCAGTTACTCTGGCAGCTCATCAAGCCATTGGGCTGAAGGTAATGCTGCTCTTTTCCGCCAGGTCACTCTGCACAACTTGCATAGAAAACTTTGTTTCATTGTCAAGTGTGTGGGTAACAGTAAGAATTACCGGCGAAGCGTAAATCAGGCAGAACCTGGTGACATCAGGATGGTTGTTCGTGTCCCCAGCACCCTCTGCCAGCGGCTCAGGGTGAGCCTTCCATGCAGCGTAAAGACTGAATATGAAGTACGCAGGAAAATTATTGGTCCAGGAAACATTGAGATGATAATTCTTTGAAAAAATACCGTAAGTGATCCCAGTTTTTTTTTTTAAAATTGGGCAAACTTGATAAAAATAGCTAGAATAAATACTGAAATAAATAAAATACCGAGTGGGCTAAAGTTATGGGGAGGTGGGACAGCCATGGAGGAAACCGAGAAGGGTCCAACCTTTTGTAGCTGAATGAGGCTGTGTGTTGGGGGAGCTTAGAGAAGAAAACAAGACCAGCTTGTGATAGCAAGCGCATGAATTTTAAACTCGTTTTCTGCGTAGTGTCGCCTTGGGTATCTGCCTTTTAGCAGCAGATGCATGGTAGTAGTCTGAAGCTTGAAATAGCAGTAAGTTCATTGTAACAAGAAAAAATATTTGTGGAATTGAACAGACAATGCTAATTAAAAATACAGATTTATTCCTCGCTTAAAATTTCGCCAGCAGTAGAACAGGGCTAGTGAGCTGAGCTGGTGTGTAAAGCGGTCTGACGAGGAGTGTGGTGTGAGGCACAGCTACTGTTACTGCTGCTCTGGGCTCTTTGGGTCGGCTGGGGTTGATCCTAATTTTGCTGCGTAACTGTGTCCTAGCTATTTAACCGCTGATTATTTAGCTTTATCATGTATTTTGTATTTTGTTTGTCCTTTGTTAGAAACCTGCTGTACAAAACCCACATACAACACAGAGAATTAAAATAAGCACACTCCGAATCAGTCGTTGAATGCCCATGTAATGAAATTGTTTGGAACCTAAGCAAGCCATGTGTTCTGTTCTCTGATGAGGAGCATTGAAAAGTGCTGCTTTTGAGGTTACTAAAGTAAAATTATAGATAGTAATGAAGGTATGACAAATTATAAAGGCAGGATTATCTCAGTGCCTTTCAGAGCAGCAGTGAAGCCTTCACCTAGTGCAACTACAGTGAAGCCTACCCTAGGAAGCAGTCTTAACAATAAGCCGTTTCCTGTGGGCATCTGAGCAATGTGTGATAATAACCTTGACATATTCTAATGTCTGATAAATAGTAATGTCTGTCGTTTATTAAACATCCCTTGTTACACCACAGAATTTGCAAATTAAGGTTCCTGAACTTGGCAAAGTTTGTCAGGTTCATTTCTTTTTTACACAGGCTGATGCTGAAAAGCTTTCTATTAATTTTTTCTTTAGGGAATCCTCATTGCTGGCACAGAGGAACAGAAAGCAAAGTACCTGCCTAGACTGGCGTCGGGGGAGCACATTGCAGCTTTCTGTCTCACTGAGCCGGGAAGGTACGGGATTTGTAATCGGCCCCAAAGCTTCACTACAGTCATTGTTTGGTTAATCGTCATTGTTTGGTGCCTATGGCTTCAGTATATGTGTCATTTTTAAATTTTTTATTTTTTTTAAAGGTACACTTCACATCATGTAGTTGTTCTTTCCCCAGCACGCTGCTTAAGGCAGTTTCCATGAAATTGCTAACCGTTGTTGTTCCCATCCCAGCAATTTGTCCACTTAATTTCTGGCATTACTGAATATGACTTGAAAGGCTGCTTCGTGCTGTGTTAGAAATACCGTGCTGGGGCTCTTCTAGGACGCTTTCAGTTCTTTTTCAAAATTATAAAAGCCTGTATTAAAGGAGGAAGAAATTCTGGTCTTTCCATAGAGTTTAAGGAGATGTGCTTCTTGTTAGATGATGTATTAGGAGGTGATTCAGGAGAGGGCGCGACCCTCTGATCACAGAACATAAACGCTGATTGTTTTGTTGTAATTCACCTGCTGAGTTTGCTCCTGTAGGAAGTGTTTGATGGGCCCCAGAGCTCACTGACAGAGGCTGCCACGTGCTTATCACTCATTTCTGTTGAGCCTTTTTTCACTGAGGACATAAAACCAGGGTGTGAATTTTGGAGAAACAACTTAGATATTTTAAACTCGATTGCGCTGCCGGGTGACAGTTCCGTTGTATGTTCGCAAAGCGCAACACGCAGCTCGAGAAGGCATTCTCAGCGTTCTGCTCAGGTCCTTAGACTGGGAACCGACAGTGTTACCCAGCAGAAAAGTCGCCACAGGTAGCAGGTGGATTTCTGTAGAGCTGTTGAATCTGGAAAGTTTCCGTGAACTAAAATTCAAATACTACTATTTAATACACCTGTAAACATTCCTTTTTAAAGGATGGGAAGAGGGAAAAGATATAGTTTTGTTTTTCAAAGCATGCTTATTTCTTTAAACATTAATAACTTGTCTGGCTTTTAGTGGAAGTGATGCTGCATCCATCCAGACGAGAGCAACCCTCAGCGACGATGGGAAATACTTCTTATTAAACGGCTCCAAGGTATCCACGCACAGACTGGAAATACGACGGGGCTCTGTTGCGAGTTTATAGACAGCGTCTTTGTCCTCTGCAGCTTTGCAAGCAGTTGGTTTTGCTCAGAGGCCAGCTTGGCAGCTGCTTCCGAACCTGGAGGTTTCCAGGCTAGGGAAGAGAGAGTGTGTCACGTAGACAGCCTGCGTTGCTTGGGGCCAGAAGGCAATGCTCCTGAGGGAGCAGCTTTCACTAAACGCTTGGTGAGAGAGATAGGACAAGCCACTCCTGAAGTTCCTTCTCTGTATCGCCAGCTCATGGGAGGGTGGGTTGGTTGGTTAGTTAGTTAGCCCCACTGTGACAGCATAGGCAAAAAGAAACTTGAACCCATGTTTTCCCCTCTCTTCATGCCAGATTTTGTCGGTATTTTTGAAAGAAAACTGGACACTGCATTGGAAGTAGGGCTGCTTGGACATTGCTGCTAAAATAAACAATGGCAAAATACAGGCCTGCCGAAACAGGGAGACATACTGGACTCAGCAATAACGGATACGCTGCAGCCTTGAGCTGCAGTTGATGTATTTATCTGTGATGTGAAGAGACCCAGCCTGTGGGCGTGGCCTGATTCAAAGAATGTCTCATCAGAGCTGGAATTATTTTGGGCAATACAGTCTGTATCACCCTTGCATACCTCACCTGCCATAAGCAGCAGGGTACAGAAGCTTTTGTGAAAGTGCACCATGGATTTTAATTTAATCCAAATCTTTATTACAACCTGGTTTTGTGGCTGCTCTAAACTTACTGTTCTGTGGTGGACTTCCCCTGGAAATATCCTCACAAGAGGCAAAACTAGTAGCAGAAACACTCACTAGGATTTAAGGGCAGGAGCAGGAATTTTTCACCGCTCTGTTCTTCGCTGGTCTGCTAGAAACACTGCAGAGGGGTGCTCACCAAATTAGAATTGGTGTATTCTGTATCCATTCTTCCTCTCTTGAAACAGGTTTGGATATCAAACGGCGGCCTTGCTAGTATTTTCACAGTGTTTGCTAGGACAGAGGTTGTTGATAAAGATGGACAACGAAAAGACAAAATCACAGCTTTCATCGTAGAGCGGGATTTTGGTGGCGTCACCCACGGGAAGCCTGAGGATAAGTTAGGCATTCGAGGATCCAATAGTAAGAATCACTTAAATTGTTAATAGAAATTGTTTTAGTATTTTAGTGTTTTAATTTGTTTAGATCATCCGAGTTCAGAGGCAAATCAATACCTATTCCATGTAACAGTCTGAGTTTCATATTTCTTTGCCCAGCCTTTGCTACGAGCCCTTCCTAACACAGGGCTGAAATAAGACAGCCGTATTGTGTAATTGTTTTCTGCCCGTGTGAGGCTTCCCTGGCGGTGCAGTGAAAGAAATTACTCAGAAGATTCAATAATCCAGTGGCTTTAATCTAGAAATAAGTTGTCTGAGGCACCTTGTGCATGCTGATGGTTGTAGTTTTTCACCGTCTATCGTTTGGACTTGACTGCTCTATCAGTTCCTTAAAACAGAGACAAAACTACAGTTCTCCGTTTACACAATGTAATTAATTAAGTTTTTAATATTTTGCATCACTGATTGATGCCAGCTGCAGTCTCTGCCAAGTTCTAACTTCTCTGGCAAAGCGTACGTAATTCTGTCATAAACAGTGTGTTAGGAAAGCTTCACTTCTTGCAAAAAGAGTAAATTTTGTTCCTGAATGTCTGAAATATTTCTGCATGGTAATTCAACTGCTGTTAACTCTGTTTCAGCCTGTGAAGTACATTTTGAAAACACAAAAGTGCCCATAGAGAATGTAATTGGAGAAGTAGGAGGGGGATTTAAGGTAAGTGGTGAAGAATAACTAGTGAGTGTTTTTAAAAGCCTCACGAGCCCTTCCCTGCTCCCTGTACTGGAGTTTCCTCCCCGGTAGTACGAGCAGTCCAACCTGAAGATGCTGGAGGGCAGGCTGCTCCCTTTACCGCCAAGCGTTGTGTCCGTTGGCTCCGCTGGCACAGTGCAGAGCCTGCCAGCCTCGGGTTGCTGTACGTGCGTCCTCAGAAGCTGGGGAGCTGGTTCCACCCTTTGTTTGGCTTTTCAGTGTTTTTTCCTGGCATACTCCTCTCTTCAGAAGAGGGAGCACCTTTTGCAGCAGAAGTTCTGCGTTGAATCAGGGAAGCGACTTCTGCTGATTTCTGCAGCCAGAATTGCGGACTGCATAGAAGGGAGAGAAAGACATGAGCATAACAAACAGGGAATGGTGTGGGGAAGGTCCAGATCCTGCCAAGGCCCCGTGGTTGTCAGCTCATTTTCCAGGGTTAGATTGTTGCACAAGACAATACTGGAGGAGTAACGAAAGGCCGCTTGTGGCACTGACGCTTCATTGTGTCAGACAAGTGTGACAGCGGCCCAGGGACCTTTCTCTGAGAGTCTGATGCATGGATTTGCAAATCTTTTCTCCATGGTCCTTCTGTTTTGTCACTCCTCCTGTGCAGGAAAGTCCTGACCTAAATGCTACACAAAATACTTTATGTAGTAAACATGTTAAAAGAAAATGTTTATGGTTTCTTCTTCAGGTAGTTCTCAAAAATTAAAACAGTAGAAACAATGACTTCTTGCTAAATTTCTTGACAGTCTTTGAACTGAGTCACCCGTGTTGCCCTTGTTAAGAAACAATGCTACTAGATTTCACAATCAATTTCTGTACGTTACTGATGTGTCCTTCCTACAGCTTTTGTTCTTGTTCCCTCTCTGTGCGTGTTGCTGACAGGCACCTGAAGCGGGAAAGCATCCATGCCAGGGCCGCCGCAGGGAGAAACTCTGTTTTTGGCTGTTGTGCACACACGTTAAACAATACTCTGTGTTTCGTCTGCGTCTGATAAACTTCAGCAGTGCTGTCTAGTGTGACTGTAGTCTAGTTGCAGATAAATACTTTTATCTGCATTTTTACCTCATTCTAGTTTAAACAGAGGATTACTTCCAGGTCACTGGATTATCAGTTTCTGAAAACTCTTCCAAATACAACATTGGATGTAGTAGGCCACCTCAGAAGCCCAGTCCTGGCACATTCTTGCTGGGATGGTGGATGCTGTGCTGCCCGGTGTGAGGGCAGGTGTGGCAGGGCAGGAGGTGTGTTCAGTGCCGACTGAAATCCAGGAGAGCACTGAAATGTGCAGCAAGGTAGCAGTAACCCTTGCGGCCCAAGGAGACGTTTTTGCGGCAACAGCATTGCCTAAAACCATTCCTTTTCTTCACAGGTTGCCATGAATATCCTGAACAGCGGAAGATTTAGCATGGGCAGTGCATCTGCCGGAATGATCAAAAAATTGATAGGTGGGTGCATTAGGTGTGCTGGAGGCCGCACAGAAACCTCCTCTGCATGGGGTGTATCCTGCAGAGAAGTCAGGACACGAGTCTTCATCGTGACAACATTGCTGAACTGGCAGTCAAAACATGATTTGACTTCTTTAAAATATTTTTATTAATTTTTTAGAAGCCTGTTGCCAGTGTTTTAACACTGAAGTGTTTTCAGTTCATACAGTGGAAAGTTATTGCCTCTGTTGAGTTTTTCTGCGGTAGAATGTTGTTACTCGGAGACCAAGAGATATAATCTCCTGTAAAACCTCCCACTGGGCTAACGTGCTCAGTGCCGCCGTGCTGAGGGTGTCGCTCCCAGGCAGCGAGGGGGTCAGTGCGCGAAGGCTGAAGTGTCACACTCCACCGTCAGAAGGACGCTGTCGGCAGGAACGGGCTGGCACAGTTCAGCTGGTTTCAGATGTGGTGGGTTTTTCCTTTTTTTTCTTTTTTTCAGAAATGACAGCAGAGTATGCGTGTACCAGGAAACAGTTCAACAAGAAACTGAGCGAATTTGGACTAATTCAGGTAATAAAACCCCTAAACCTTCTTTGTATTGCCCAAGTGCAAGGACACGAATTGTGTAGCGGCTCTTCTGGCTGTACTGGTTTAAAGAAATTGCTAGAGATATTAATTTGCGTAAACTTAGCACAGACTTCTGTACACTCATCTTAAATGTCTAGAATGAGCAGTGTAATGAATAAAGATACATATTTTTTTTTTTAGCCTTTTCATGATTGCTTTGCAGTAGTGCTTTTTATTAGTTAGTATTTGATAATATGTTAAACATATGAAAACTGCAGCTGTGCTCTTAAGTTTTGGGCTTGACTGTGGGACTTTGCCTCCGGATTGCTGTATGATTCCTCGCGTTACTGTTTGGCAGGAGAAGTTTTGCTTTATGGCTGTGAAAGCATATGTAATGGAGAGTATGGCTTACCTCACTGCAGGCATGATGGACAGGCCAGGGTTCCCAGACTGCTCCGTGGAGGCAGCCATGGTCAAGGTAATTAGTTCTGTTGAAAGCTTTTCCTGCAGCTTTGACCTAGTACAGACTAACCCCCTCCTGTTTGTCGGTCTACATCCCAGGTTGCCGAGAGGCTCAGGCGTTACATTTAGACTTGTGATACCAACCTCTCATCTAGATGAAAAAAACCCATCTGTTACTCCTTTTGCTATCTCTGACGTGCTATTGATTGCCTCAGACTCGGGCTTTTGCCACCATGTGAAGTAAAACTGCACACAGCAGGTTGGGGATGGCGTGGTCATCTTGAACCCTGTTATGTGGCCTCACACACGAGTAAAAGATGCGCAGTTGTATTTCCAGCTGCAGCCTGGCCGAGTCGCTTCTGTCCTGACTTGAACTCGGAACTGATTGCGGAATACACGCTGAGCCGGAGTCGGGCCCTCTGCCGGAGTGCTGCTGTGCGCGGCGTTTCTGCTGCACAGGCTGGGTGCTGCTGGCTGCCAGCAGTCGGGGGTTTTTGGCCCCCGCTGGTGGCCAGTTGAGAAGCGCTCGTGTTCTGGTGGGTCTGGGCAGCCGGGACGGGTCCAACCCCCCGGCTCCAGCTGTTCTTGCGCTCGGGGCTGCTGCTCTCCAGGAGTATTTCCTTAGAGAGACGGGTTTGTGGATTTAAGTGTGACCAAAGTGTCCACCCTGCGCCATAAGGGTAGTATTTCAGCTAAGCCTGTAACAGGGCAGCTCTGAGCGCTGCACAGCATTGCAGCCGTGTCACGTGGCTGTACCAGCGGAGCGATGTGTTCTGCTTCTGCTGTCGAGCAGGGTGATTTAAATGCTGCTCATCGGCAGGTGTTCAGTTCTGAAGGGGCATGGACTTGCGTGAGCGAAGCACTGCAGATTCTGGGCGGCCTTGGCTATATGAAAGATTACCCCTACGAACGCTACCTCAGGGACACCAGGATACTGCTGATTTTTGAGGCAAGTATCTGCACGGGTTGGACTGTGAGCGGGAATTGCCGTTCTGTAAGCCTGAGCTGACAGCCCAGCACGCAGTTCTCGGGCCTTCGTGCGGTTAGTTGTGACGTCTGTAGTGGTGTACGACTGCAGACCTAATCCCATTTGCTTTGGAGATACGGATAGTGCTTTCCTGTAATAAAATAAGCTCTGGTGGCTTTTATAGCCACTGGCACAGACTTTGCCTTCGAAAGGAACACAATACGTCGCCAGGGCAGTGTGTATAGTTACGGTTACACACTGGGCGTGTGTGTGTGGTTTCTTACGTGTGCAGAAACTTTTCTAACAGAACATGCAGCTGTTTTAAATGCAGTCATGAGAAAAGAGCAGTCCCCATGCATGGCTTGGGTTTGCTGCTGTTCTGAACAGACTGGGATTCTAAATGAGCATGAAAGCGTAAACCAGTGTCCGTTGCCACACCGAGCCCATGGGGTTGTGCTCGGTAACTGCCTGCAGTTGCACACGCTGGTTTGCGTGCTGCTCGGTGTTACGTTGGCCTGCGCCAGGAGCCTTAGGAGAGTGAAGCTGACCACCTTGCTTTGTATCACACTACTGTGAGCCCTTTTTCTGCTTTTATTCTCATGTGTCTGTGCTAATTGATAGGACTTGGTGAGAGGTACGGGCAAAATTTTAAACAGATGTCTCTAATAGGGTTCTCTATTTTTTTGTGGCTAAGCTGCTCTGTTGGTGCCTAGGCTTGAGCAGCCTTTCCTCTTGTGTGCTTCTCAGAGTCAGGCAGGGAAACTCACAAAATACTAGTTTAGAAATGTAATTAACTTAGTGATGTGCATTTATTTAAAAAAAAGTTGGCTGTGAAAAATTATACAGACGATTAGCACAGCATAGCTAGATGGTTTTAAATAATAAAAATACTTTGTACTTGCTGCTGATGTCACTTTACGTTGTGTTTTTTTACAGGGAACAAATGAAATTCTGCGAATGTATATTGCTTTGACGGGTATGCAATATGCAGGCAAAATCTTAACTGACAAAATCAAGTATGTTCTTACTTATTGCTAATAGTTTTTAATAAATAAACAGAATCTGATAACTCTCTAACTTACAGATAGAGGGGAGATTGTAGGAAAAACCCCGCAGTATTTGGCAATGTATTCTCTGTCTGAAAGGGAGTTCAGTGTTACGGGGGGTTGTTGTTTTTTTTCTTTTTAATTGGATGATTTATGGATTATAGGAATCTTGGCCTTACTGTATTTTATAGTTCCAGCTTGTGTAAAATTCTTGCAGGACCAGTAATTACAATTTTATAACTTATGATTTCCTACCCAAGTTTGCTTGGTCAGACAGCTGGATGGTACGGACAGAGGGCAGGTGCTGGTCCCTGGAATTAGTGTTGCTGCGAGGAACTGCCTGTGCACCGTGCTGTGTGCTTCTAAGGCCGTGTAACTGTTCTCCGGACTTCATAGTAAACTGGATCGAAAGACCTGATGATTCATGGACGGGGGGGTGGGTGTTTTGGCAAAGCGTTTAGCGTTTCTGCCACTTACCTGTCCCCTGCGAAACGTCCCGTGCAAACCAGGGCACCCCTTTAACAGCTGTTGCTTCCTCACCCTTGTAGAGAAATCAAGAAAGGAAACGTGGGAGTGGCACTGGGCGAGTTTCTGAGCAAGTTACGGGACATGATGGGCAGAAAAGTGGATTACGGGCTAGTTGGTGACCGTGGAGTGGTGCATCCCAGCCTGCAGGTAAGGGGAGGGGAGTGGGGCTCTGCTCAGCCAGACACCGCTCTTCCGTACTCGCTTCCCTTCCCTGCCTGTCAGAGCTTCCTGATTCTGCAGCGCACGGCGTGTGTTCAGGAACAGTGAGATGTACAAGGTAGGGCAGGGGTTTATGGCGTCTCAGGGTAGGGACTCTGCTAAGATCCTGCATGGGTACAGAGCCAGGCAAAATACCAAATCCAGGTTTGGATCCATTGTAGTAACCACAGAAACTGAGCCTTCAGCCTGGTAAAGGCTCTGTAAGGATCTGCTGCTGCCCTTCACAATACGCTCAGTTACAAAGTACAAGGGTTTTTTTCTGATTAATAACAACAATGCAGTTTTAGGTAAGAATGTGATGTACAAGGTAGGGCAGACTTACTTAGTAAACAATAATCAGTAAACCAAAGGTGAATATTCTGTTAATAGAAAAAAGAAAAGGGTTTTTGCTGGGATGTTTTGTTAGTGATTTGAAACAGTGTAACAAAATGACTTATGCTGTTCTGCCCGCCCGCCTGTCGCTAGGTCAGGTCAGAGAGTTGCTGGGGCTTGCAGACAGTGCTCCGGTCCCGTCAGGAGGTGTCACACGCGGGCCCCCCCCCCGGCGTAACTGCGCCATGGTGGCAGAGCGCGAGGATGGGTCGGGTGCCCCACGGCGGGTGTGACCTGGCTGGCACACTGGCTCACCCTTCCTCTGAACAGCCCACTTGCAGTCGTAGGACATCAGTCAGCAGAATGAATTAGCTGCCTTTGTGAATCAATAAAAGCCAAATATGACACTGGAAATTTTCTTCCTACTTACTTAATACCAGAACTAGAGACTATTGGTGACTTCACGCAGTAGTACCAGATAATCTTGGTTATTCAGGGTTTTTCATAACCTGCAGTGCTTAGAAGAAGAACTAGGTTTGCTGGGCGGAGCTAAACTTTGCATAAAGATTTTTTGAACTGTCATTTGCATAAGCATACAGACTGGCCTGGACAGTCAGCAAGAGTAAAGTTTAGAAAATTTTAATGAATATTTT
Source organism: Psophia crepitans (assembly GCA_013399095.1). Taxonomy (NCBI): domain Eukaryota; kingdom Metazoa; phylum Chordata; class Aves; order Gruiformes; family Psophiidae; genus Psophia; species Psophia crepitans. The sequence goes on along the minus strand of VWZZ01014462.1, from coordinate 205,190 downwards.
ATAGAGAACAAATAGTGCCTGTCTGGCTTTCAGCGGCAAACTGGATGAATGTTGAACAGTGCCAAGAGAAAAATCTAGTGTTAGTGGGGCATCAGGATACCAGGGCTGCATCCACACAGAGTCCTTCAGAAAAGAATCAACATTGTCTTGTCTTGGCTGCTAAACCCCCCCGAACCCCTGGCCTGCAACTGCTTTCTGGTGCAGAAGGTCATGTGGCCCAGGGCAAGAGCTGGGTTTTTCCCTTAGAAGACTATTCAAGTTCATGTATTTTCTGTTTTATTTCACAGGAAAGTGGCAAGAAACTTGAAGAAAATGTTTATTATTTTGGCACTACAGTGAAAGGCCTGCTAAGTAGGTTTGGCAAGGTAACTACCACTTTTCCAGTTACCTTTGTTATTGAAAAGTTTATCCTGAACCAAACTGGCCTCACTAGAAATTGAAGTGGGGTCTGTATGGCAAGAGCCAGGACTTCTTTACACAACACGTTCCGCTGAGTAGGAGGAAATACGCTGTAATTCTGTACTCGGAATAATGGACAACTTAAAACCCCAAACGACAACCCCTGCCATCTGTTTCCGTCTGCCTCTGTAAGCACAGAGCCTGCCTGCGCCAGTGACTGCCCACAGTACTCGCTGCGGGCAGTCACTGGAGCCCGTTTCCTGTTCCCGGAGAGCTGTACCAGCAGGTTCTGAATTTACAGTACGAATTCAGCAAACAAATCTGTCATCACGCCTTGCAAAGTGTTGTAGTTCAAACAGCAGAGACTGAACGTCTGTACCTGGATTTTCAGTTCTGTGACAGTTAAGCTGATGCGGGCTGAGCGTGTGTATCGGGCTGGGCCCTGCCACGCGCCGCCTTGTCCAGGATGTTTTTGAACAGGCTTAGTGTGGGTGGTACTTCATTTTCCGTAATTTTGGCACTTACCAAAGTGCCTTCAGGACACAGCGACGTTGCCGTTAGCTGCAGCCAGAAAGACTGTTAAACGGTGGAACACAGTTACTCCAAACCGTAGTAGTTCAAACATCGTTAATCCTAAAGCGTTCAAAGGGGAGCACAGTTGGGCCAAAACTTTCTGACTCAGGGCAGAGCTTCTGTTGAACAACTTACCTGCCTGTGCGATGTGAGCGTGAACCGCAATACACGGTATGAAAAAAAGGTTTTGGTTAAAGTTTTAAATTGACAAACTGCTAATGATGATTTTATTCTTGTAGACAATAGTGGATGAGCAGTTGGTTCTGAAGAGAGTGGCAGACGTCATTATTAATTTGTACGCCATGACAGCAGTGATTTCCAGAGCGAGCCGGTCTATCAGTATCGGGCTAAGGAACCATGACCACGAGGTAAGCGTACTTCACTGCCAGCCGTACCCATTTAATGCCTGCGCCCCGAGGAGCGCGCACCTTCCCCGCGGGCATTCACTCCCGTTCTGCCTCAGTACCCGCTGTGCAATAAAGAGGCCCTGCCCAGCCGCCGACTTGCCCTGGGGCGTTACAGCCGGTGGGCGTTTACGGGGCTCTCGCAGCTGCTGCAGCCCTGACCAGCCGGCACTGCACGCTCGTGTCTCAGGCTTCGCAGAAACCTCAGTGACAGACGGCTTTGTGACACACCAGCGTACGCTCTGCATTTGTAAAGGTGTTGCACCTACTACGGCAAACCCTGACTGGTTCCAAACTGCTTGGTGCACCAGCGCAGCACCCGCACCGATTGTCTCTGGAGTGCTCTGAACATATGCGCTGTGTGCTATCAAAGTATTTAAAACACTTTAACATGTACATACATGCATATTTATTAATGAATTACAAATTTGCATGTTCTCCTAAACCTGCTGATACCATGCAGGTCTTCCCAAACTCTTTCATAAAATCATGAACAGTAAGGTATAATATTTTATCAACAAATTTATTGATGGTGTCTGACACACAGGTGATTATGTAGGAGCTCATTGGAAGGTTCATGGTAACAGTTACACTACAGGACAAGTAAACGTGCTACAACTGTTAGAGAACTCCAAACTGATTAACCTTTGTCTTCACTGGCCTTGAGGCTTCACATTCTGTGTGTGTATTTATGACTCCAATTATGTGTCTGGAGATTTATTACCCAAAATGTCTTCTAGTCCGTGTTGAATGAAGGGGTCAGCCCAACTCTGACACGCAGCAGCTGTGGGGAAAAAATAGCAGCTAAGCTGCAACATACCGGGTTAGCTTGCAGGGCTCCGTTATGGAGAGACAAAACCAGACATTCAGACATGTAAATGACTGTATTTTTACTGCATTGTGGTGTTTATGAAATTCATTTACTAGTTTTTAACTGACTTTTACTGTCTCCTCAGGTGCTTCTTACAAATATCTTCTGCACAGAAGCATATTTCAAGAACAATTATGCCATGGCTCAATTAGAAAAGTGTAAGTTCTGTAAGATAAAACCATTTTTATACTCTGACGGCTTTCACAGACTGCAAACAAAAGCGGGTGGGTTTGATCTGCCCAACAGAATAGTTTTGCTCTGCCTTTAATTAGGATGAGGAACAGAACTGGTGCCAGTTGAATATAAATAGTCTCTTCATTTAATCAATAAACCAAACTGTAGTGATACTCTTTTTTCCCCAGCTATGGGGAGGAACATAAATCTGTCAGTAGCACATACTCCTGTAAAGAAAGTGTTAGATAACCAAAATGTCAAACAGCTAATTGGCAAACAGCTAATTGGCAAACAGTTAATTGTTCAACACTGAGGAACTCAGGCCGCAGTAACTTGTCTTTTTCAGAAGGTGATGTTAAACAACTTCCTGGCACGGAAGCGTTAGGATACTTGCATTTGTATTCTGAAATCCTTCACAGGAGAAATCTCGAAAAGCCATTTATGGCCATTGCAGTGACGCTTCCTTCTGCTTCTCCACAGATGCAGATGAAAATCTGGATGACTGCATTAAAAAAGCTGCAAAGCAGGTACTGGAGAAGAGAGCCTATATCTGTTCTCATCCGCTGGACAGGACCTTCTGATGCCTTCCCTGGCAGCAAAGACTGATGAATGTAAAACAGTGGCTAATTTTCTGCAGTTCAAGTATCTGACACCTTAAAACTAACTCTCGTGAGTTTACCAAACGTAATTAGCTCAAACTGTGTAAAACAAAACTTCTAAACACAACTTCATATCAAGAGGATAAATAAAACCATTTAAATTACATCTGAAGTTACCTTATTAGAAGTATATATGTGCTTCCCTTGGAGCTAAATAAGACAGTTGAGGGCTGGTCAGTGAGACGTGGTTTCGCAGGGGAGGGACCGGGTGGGTCTGCTGAAGTATCTTTAAGCTTAAACCAGGCTTGCTTACCTTTCGAGAAGCGCTGGCAGGCTTGGGGGTTCATAAGAGACAGGACCTCTGGAGGCCAGCGTGGCCAGTGCACTGCACACAGCGGCACCAGCTGCAATCGTCACTGCCTTGTCCTGCGAGTTCGGGGTGTCCCTAAGGATGGGGGTGCGCTGTCTCTCAGCTCCCACTTGGACACTTTTCCTTGTCTTTAATTGGCACTTCGTGTTCAGTGCTTGGCCTTGGGCTTAAGCTGTACACTGGCCCTTTTGCTTTGTTTGGGTTTTATAAACAATAAAAAGGGGGGGGGTTATTTAAACTGCCAGCTTTGTTAAAAGAAAGCAACCTCACAAGACAATATCGGTTTCATGAGCATTATCCAGACTAGATGACAGTTTGCACATTTTTCCCATACTCCTACGTAATTGGGTCCCTGGCGGGTGTCCCCGGAGGTCAGTTCTGGCCAGGGACGTTTCACGTGGCCTTTGGAATCACCTGCTGGCCCGATTCCGTTAGGAAGGCGAGTGCTGTGGGTCGCAGGGGTGCCTTGCCGAGTGTCTGCTGTTTGTGGGGTGCTTTCTGTTTACGGGGTTACCTGTATCCAGAATAACTTTGCTCCAGCAGATCATTCTGGAGAGGGGCTTCCTCTTGTGCGAGGGTGGTGGTGCGCCCTCCTGCCCTTGCAGGTTGTTCTCTCTTGTAAACAAACGAATGCTTAGAGCAGAGTACCCTGGAGTGAGGAAGGACTCTCAGGTTAAGCTGTATCTCTTTATTTACAAGTTCCTAATGAACAGAGGTGTGATTTCTTCATGTGAAGCTGTTTGTTTACTGACCGCCACTGAGTCCGTACAGTAACTTACTGCACTCGCCAGTGACCTCACCACTTGTATCAACTGCTGTGACTGTTTGTTACTTCATTCTTGTTGCTCAGCAGCTTTTAGGAAAGTGTGAGCTGAATCAGGAATGTTGCTCATCAGGTGCCGTACCATTTACAGACTGGTGTGGGCTCTGGCAAATGTCACTAACAGCTTTAGTTCTGAACCTGCTGACAGAGGCGCCCTGCGTTCTTAGCGCTGCGGCTCGCCCTTGCCTTTGGGAGGCAGAGGCCGGCTGTGAACAAAAAAGCCAAATCCAGTAAAAGCCCAGTTCTACAGGGGAGCAAATGACAAGCAGACACTCAAAGGGCTGAGGTCAGCCTGACCTTGTTAAGCACGAGCTGTATCTAGTGTGGGAGTCTGAAGGATTACATTTCTGCAGGAGCTCAATAATGAAGCACAGCAGTAGCGCAGGCTCTGTGATGGCATGACAGCAAAATAACAAAATCCCAGTAAACCACGTTACGTTGCTTTGTAGGTAATTGAGGCTGGAACTAGACATTTCCTGTTAATGCAAAATTTGCTGTCTGATAGAAGTTAAATAACATGAACCTTTTTCAGCTTACTAGCAGCTAAATGGGAGTGGTAAAACTTGCTCTCCAAGAACTTGAGTGATGCTTCTTGGATTAGAAGTACTGGAGCGTAAAGCCAGGCCCACGGCTGGAGCGTGGGTGTCTGCTCAAGCTGGGAACGTGGCAGTAACGCACAGCGACTCCCAGGGCCAGCGGTTACCAGCAGCAAACCTCCGCCCTTAATTCTGGAGTTTGAACTTCAAAGAGAGACCTCCCAAGAATGCCAGGTTGTCCTGTGTAATTCATTTATTTCTTTGGGATACACCCTAAAAATTTAATTTATTGACCTAGTATTTATTATTGTAATAGTAATTATTAGACAGCATACTATAGCTCTGACACACACCATACAAAACGCTGTGGGCTCCCTTGTGCTGTTTCTGGCAATTGGGTGTCTTACTTGAAGTCTGCACCTTGGAGTTTTCCAGCCTCCTCACATTCTCTGTCACACCAGGGGTTAACGTCCTTGCGCCACCTGAAGCTGTGCTGGTCAGCAGGACCTGGCACAAAGCTCGTCCTCCTCTTGCCGGGCTCGCAGGGCTGCTTGGCCAACGCTGACAGGGCTGGGACAGCCTGGGACAAGAAGGTGCTCAGCCAGCTAGGCTTAAAAACAGAAGTGAGGAATGTCTGCCTGCACAGGAAGCTGCCTTCAAGCTCCAAGGCGAGGCAGGTTTTTTAATGCATAGATTCCCTAAAACATGACAAAATGAAAGCACCCTCATGTACTGTTACATCAGTGAGCCCCAGAGTGTTCTTACAGGCAAACTGCACGGTTGGCAACATATCCAGGTAAAACAGGCATTGCTCGAACGCCTAAGGTCTTACAAGCCTGTAGTGGAGATCACTTTTTTTTTTACAGCCTTTATAGAACTTTTAAAGTCTTTGTGCTTCACAAACCTTTAAGATACAATCACAAGCTGATTCCTGCTGGTAAGTGAAAAACCAACCAACCCACCCACCCCGTCCCAGAGGTGGCCACAGAAATGCCGTACAGCCCGCAGGGGGTTTGCCTGCCTACCAAGGGAGAAGAAATATTCAGCAGAAAATGTGCCAGTCATCAAAGAGCTGCCTCAAACAAGAGCTGAGAGACTAAACACGTGCAGAAGCCTGATATGAAGGTGAGCAGTGCCACCTGAGGTCAGATGGCACTCACAGAAGGGTAAAGCACATGGTTTGAGAGCCAGTCCAGCATCTGAAGCAGGTACAGGAAGCCTGCATGGATTAACATTAAAAAAAATAAAAAAAAGAGAAGTCCCTATTTGCTTTCATAGCAAAAAATAAGCGCTGTTAGGGATACAAAGCCTGCACCAAGGTGGGGCTGGGCTGTTTCCCACTGCACACAAACACAAAGCTTGTGTTGGCTGTGACCGGCTGGGGAGAGGGAGGTGGCCGCTGACCCCCGCACCCCAGGGGGGCGATAGGAGCCTGGGAAGGGTAGTCGGAGCACCCGAGGGAGACCCCGAGCCACCCTCTGTGTGCAGCGGCACCCAGACCCGTGCGGATGAGAGGCCCGCTCCTCAGAGAGCCAGGAAGCCCAGTCAGGGACTTACACAGCTTACAGCCTAGGGAGGCAACCTGCAGCGCTCAGCAACCAGCCCTGAACTGCTACAGCAAAGACACATATGTCTGTCTCTCTCGGGTGAAGGAAGAGGTGCTCATAGACAAATCAGTAGAAAACACAATAGTGTAATGAGCAGCTAACAGAAGGCAGCCCAGCTCATGGAGCTGGGATACCGTGTTCACCATTCTGACAACTTTCTTGCATAAAAATAAGCAGAAAATAAATGCTGCTGCGGGAGCCTGGCTCTGCGTTTTAGGCTGTGACACAGCCATCTTGATTAGAGTCTATGTTCCTTCAGCCAGGCATGGCAGCCGGCAAGGAGGCTTCCCTTTCTTTTCTGGCGGGGGACAAACACTCCACTGAACAAGGCTGGTTTGGAAATTACGAAAAACAGCAGGAATTTTTTTATTATTTTAAAAATCTTTCTTCCACAGCAGACCCTTGGCAGTCAATGCACATAACCTCGCCTTCTTCAAGAGATGTCTTTGCAAAGGAGGGGCCAATTCTGTGAGGCAAGACAGAAATTTCTTCCTATGGGCTATAGTTGGAAGCCTTGAAAAATGTGTTCAAGAAACTTGGGCGATGAGAGGCTCAAGGCTGATTGCCATAAGTAGAATGTCATGAAGTGCATTATCTAATAAACTAATGAGAGCATTTACATGCAACCTGTCCAAAAATGCCTGTGCATTGGAAGCGCGGGGAACGGGCAAAGAGTGGATGGACACCTTGCACAGCCAACCCAAAAACCAGGCGGCCAAGCACCACGTGCACAAAGCGACACCAGTGCAAAGCCTGCCGCTGCAGCCTGGGGGCCAGCAGCTTGCTGCGCAGCGTCCATTTCATACAAGGACTGGCACTCAGAATACTACAGATAAAAAAGGGGGGGTGGGGGTGGGGGAGGGGTGGCATAAGTTGGCCTCAGAGGCTTAACTCTGCTTTTGTTACCAACATTCTCGTAGTTCCTGTGTTTGCTTTGCTCGAGGTTTGTAGCTCAGCGCGAGCTTCAGTCCCTTTGATCAAACTCAGCTTTAGAAGCAGGCTCAGGTTTGGGTCAATCATTAAGATGCAGGCACGGACTGGGATTCAGCCAACAAAAGAACAGTTAGGTGCAGGCCACCCATACAGCTCTTCATATTAATGAGCACAAACCCTTTAGTCTTGCAGACTGGGGTGTCCATGTGGGAGTTTTGCACCAACAGGCTGAAGTGCAACGCTCGGGAAGCCTATACAGCAGGATGGTAATCAAGAGAACACGTGGGGAGGCCTTTGGCATCTGGCCTATAGACGTGCCTCGACCCCTGCATTTCACTAGGGGACATTACAATTTCTTTTAGAGCTGCCAAGCCAGCTGGCCAAAAATTGTTCTTCTTTTCTCACCCACTGCATGGTGACAGGCGAGTTAGTTAATTGAACAGAAATTCTCCCCATTATCGCTCAGCATCAAAGCAGAGAACTAAAAAAAAATAATAAAAAATATAATTTTAAAAATAAATTATTTTGTGCTCTGGCTGCTCTGCTTTTCTAAGAGTTTTGTAAGACTGACTCAACCAGTGCCATCAACATAAATTTTAACAATATTCTTACTGCACTAAAGAGTGTCACACATTATCTGCCTTCCACAAAGCACAGGCCAGCTGTGGCAGCACAAAGGTAGGCGCCAGGGTCAGTACCCAAGGACAGTTACCCTTTACCTTCGAAACCGGCCCTTCCCGAGGCTCATCTTTCAGAAGTCCTTGGAGCTTCTGTAGCTGAAACCTGGCTCGTGGCCCCCGGGCGGATAACCCTGCTGCCGTGGAGCGCCAGTGAGCTCTCAGCTTGGTATCACCACACGAAGTTTGCAGAATCTGTTCAGTATCTTCACAAGGCCAACCACAGAAAAACCAGGCAACAGGAAACAGAGGGAAAAGATAAGTTTTGGCTGTTTGAACTAAAAAAAAGGTAGGCTAAAAGGCTCGATCGCAACCATCGCCCAAGGATTCGACTAGAACAAATGATTCAGGTATTCGAATAATGTCCAGTGCCCACAAAGACCATCCCCTGTCCTGCAGGCTTGGTAAACACACACACGAAAGCAGAATTGATCCTGACTGCTTCCAAAAGCATTTCTCTGTAAGAAGCCCTTGAGGAGACCTGCACTAAGCGTTCTGCAAGTTGCAGGGTAATGTGCAGCAGCAAAGTGGTACAAGATGAAAGATTCAAGCAACCACTTTCTGCTTGCAAACATTCCAGTGAAGCTCAGATGGCTCTGGCGAGCTTTACAGAAGAATAAGCCAAGAAGGATCTCGGCCGCCCTGTCATATTTCACTGCAGACAAAGGAACCAAGGCTAAGGATGGTAAACGGAGGGGTAAAACTGGAGTATGGCCAAGGTCTTACACCCTGCAATGACTGATTTGCTGGAGTACAAAAAAACAGGTCTGCTGTACACGGAGCTCCTTGCTAAACCTCTTCACGTTCCAACCCCTTTCCTTGATGGCAGAACTGAACAAGCTTCAGGACCATATGTCAGAGCTTTTAAGCTTTGTGATTAGCTAATTTTAACAAAGCCATTACCAGTCTGTGGGGCTGTTGTCAGGAGGAGCTCAGGTGGCTTCTTGTAAAGATCGAAATCAATGTGCCGTTTGTCCCAGCTCCATCTATCTCGTGACAGCACTGGCTCCATGTTAGCATGCAGAGCATTCTCTTGCCATTTCTAAATGAAAATTGAATCCCTTTAAGTCAGGCCAAAATCACCAAAGAGGAGTCACAAAAAATACGTTAGCCAGATTACTGGGGAGTGATCTAACTACTGCTGTAATGGGTTCTCACCAAAGTCCAACCTTCACTACACAGACTATTTCTGTCTGTAAGCAGCCTTTCAGTTTGCTGTGTTTGATACACACAAATAAGAACGAACATCCATTTCATGAGCACGCTGCTGATACTCTAGTACTGAGCTGTTAACTGACACACAGGCACTTACAGTACACGTGAGAAATACCTGGCAGGGGATTCGAGTTCGTATTTATGTCACGTTTCTCTGCAGAGATATCAGGGGTCTGATGCACTTTCCTGTATTTCATACACAGTTGCTAAACTCACAGGTGAAAGTGGATCATCCCTCTTGCCCAAGTGACTCCGTGTCAGCACCTTCCTCCACACAATGGGACAGCCCCAGCCCTGACGACTTGTTTATCTTTTCCCAACAGTAAGAAACGGGCTGGCTGGGCAGAACTGCCAGAACAGCGAGAGCTATATGGCATCTCAAGGATGATCTATAAAAAGCACAGTGCTTTCCGAGAGCAGAAGCCATCCCAGTGCTTCTGAAAATACAATCCTGAGTATAAACTCCTGGGGCCAAGAGCCCAGCTGTGCCAGGGATGCAAGTGAGGGAAGCAGCACGTGCACGGGAACCATGGCAGGAATAATCACCACCACAACTGTGAAACAGAGCTCATCTTTGCTGCTGCTCTGACTACCTACTGCTGAAATATCGCTTGGAGGTTTTTTCAGACAAAACTATCTACAAGTTAACTCCCACTGTCTGTGGTTAGCCCTGTAACTGCAGTTTTAGGTAAAACAGTGCAAGTAAAGGATAGCTGAGTCAGTACAGAAAATGTCTGGAGATATTTTAGGAAACCAGAAGAACTCCAAGGACTTTTTTGCCTCCCAAGGGATGGTGTTACAACAGATGGTCAAATTCTGTGTCTGAGAAGAAAATCAGAAATGGTTAAAGCAGCAAGGTATCAAAACCAGACTGCTTCAGAACGGGATCCTAGTGGCTGTCTGCTTTTGTTCCACCTTTGGGGTAACAGGAATGCTACGTTCAGAATCAGCTCCATTACCCACTGCAATGCTGGTCATGCCTGTGAGGTCCCTGCTTGGGCAGAGGGAGCCTCCTTCCTCTTTTCTCCCAGCTCCCTGGCTAGCACCGATGCAGCACAGCTATCCGTACTGCCGGCTACGCTTAGTGCTGTTCGGGGTGTGTCACCTCTTCCCCTCCCTCACCCCATCAGTAAGCAGCGACGGTCAATACAACACACGAGTCAACTGCTACTTTTTTAAAAGATAAATAAGGCCTGAAAACTAAATGGACGCGTGCACATCCTGGCGGGGTGTGAAACCAAGCCTCCAAGCATTCAGCTTGTTCCACTCTGGGCTGTGACCGTGTTCAATTAACTTGGTAGAATTTACTGATCATGCACAAAACAACCTGTTCCATTCCCTTTGTTTCTCATCTTGCCAATTCTATTAACATCCAAATTGTATTCCTAACAGCAGACCACAACTGCTTTGAGTGTACACAGTGCTGAAGACTGGTCAAAACAGGGAACTGTAAACTAGTCAAGGTGATGATCCAAAACTAGAAGCTAAATAGTAAAGAACAGGAGAAGGGAGAGAGGACGCAGCGCAGGAAGAAACTGATAGCGAACAGAGTGGTGGTGGACAAACATCCCATAAAACTGTAACTACAAACCATAAATAAAAGCTGGAAACGTGACGGAAGGCTATAATTAGATTGGCCCCTCCTGAAGAACAGCCTGGAACCCATTCATTGTGGAATGCAATATTACGGTTTTTCTGACACTAGACCCCACTCGTAAATGTAAAACAAAGCACTCTGTAGTCCATTAATACCTATTAATATCCAATTAATATTGGCAAATGGGTGTCCTGCATGTATTCAGAGTAGAATTTGTGTATCCAAACAAATTATCACCTGGATGAGCTAGATGCTGATGTACCCATATTGCAAATATAGGTGTCACCCTCAAAAGAGCTGCCTAGGCTGTACCCCTCAAAAGAGACTTCCATGTCTGCTGAAGCAGCCTGCCTCCTTCAAGCCTCCCAAAATGCTCGAGTTCACTTTAGACTGTTTGTTTAAGTTTCTGGTACCTCACTTAGCTCCTCCAGACGTGCCCTGTCAGGCATCTGAGGGTGCAGGTTGCTTTCAATGCTGCTCTTAAATCCAGGAAACACAAATCCGCCCGGTGACAGCCACATACTCTTGGATTTTGCGAAGGATTCCTTACAGGCAGCAACCACATCCACAGGGTCAAATGTGGCTGACAGATACTCATGACAGTAAGTGAACCTGTTCTTTGGTTCCTACAAAAAAAAAGATTATTTTTTTTTGTCGTTAATGTGAATTCCCCTTTGCTGGGAGAGGAGCCTATAAGGTACAGAACCAGTATAATTTCTTTCCTTAAGACTGCAAGTAATCACAGATCAAAGTTATACAGAATATATATCATCAAATATTTAAAAATGTTTTTAAATTTCATTCTATTATGGTCCAATGATGGATTTAATGACAAGTGGGATCTCTGTAAAAATAATTTCACAAAGAAATATCTTCAATATTATTTGTGCAAAAAGAGAACTGTCGTTCCTATCACAAACAGGTTTCACAGAGCTATAGTAATTTCTGCTAGCTAACAGGAGAACAGCATTTGTTATTAGGATTCAAGCCAGCAAGACAGACAGAAGCAGATAAATCTGTTCTTAAACGTGCTCTTCAGATCACTTAATACTGCTTATCATGACGCTGCAGTTACTCGAATTTCCCACCTATAAATGTGTGGGGCTCAGAACTGAAGTGACCACCCAGGTTATCAAAGTCCGCAGTCAAAGTGACGACCGACGTCATGGAGACAAGATACCTTGACCATAATGAACGGCACCAAGAGCAGACTTTTACACCAGAGCACCTCTCAGACCGAGATCTGTTTGGATACCAACTTCCCTTCCTACACACTAACGTGGGAGTTACTAGTATTTAATTTATCTCTCTTTTCAGCACTACGTGCAGCCAGCAAAGATCTTCCAGTTACGTGTCTCAATTCACCTTTGCCATTTCCTGGCGAAGATGCTTCTTTGCAAGTTCTGCAGAATTCAGGCTCTGAGAGCTGTAGTTAAAGACAGATTTGCCATCAACAGGATAAATCCTGAAAGCTTCAAACTTTGGCTTTTTCATCTTTCCTTTGGGTTGGCATACAGCACCTACGTTAGCCTGCAAAGAGAGATGACATGTGAGTTCTGTCTGAACTGGTAATTCAGAGTGTAATAAAAAATGGTAAACAGGCAAACAATTCTGTAAACATAAAAAACCCCAACTTCAGCAAAACCACTAAGAGAAGTCTATATATAGATTTATTACACAACAGCTCCTTGCTAATAAAATACTCCGCAGAAGACTATTAGAAAAAAAAGCACCACCTCCCCCTTGCGCATGACATTCTGCAAGACTAACGGCAGCAGACTGGAGACAAGCACTCCCCAGAGCTACTCCTACTTACACACCTCACTGGTTGCTCTGGAGAGCTGATGCCGACTGTCTTCAAACGAAGTAAGATTAGTTCTTTCATTTCTATGATTGCATTAACACCCCAGCAAACACAGTGACATGGGAAACACCATTCACTAGGACTCTTCAAATTTCTCTACTGGCACAACATAATTAAACCCTCATACCCTTTCACTGACTTGAGAATGTCATTCTACTGTTGTCATGGTAATTACAGCTTTGAATTCAGACTCTGCTGTAATAGGTAATTACAGAGAGTAAAACTGTGTTTTGGATGTCACTTCCCGGTGCATCCACTTTCCTTATTTTATTTTTTTAAAATCAATGAAAAAGCCTGAAAGGTTACTTTACCTGCTATTAAAAAAAAGAATTTCATATTTTCTTTCCTATAGAGGACTTCCCAGTTCCTCTACTATCCTCGTGATTCCAAAGCATGTATAAAATGAAAGTTGGTTAAAACACATACACTGGGAAGACTGCCAACATTACACAAATAACAAAATAACTCTACACACAATCTCTATAGAACAATTAGGCCCAAGAGCTCTGCTGCTCTCATAGTCTTCTTTTCCAGCCTCATGTAATACTCCTTTATCAACAGACTGCCTTAAAAAGGAAACACGTAGGAGTTAAATTACCTTCAATATCTCCAAGATAGGAATATAGATTTCCACATATCAGGCAAAACCTCTTTGTATTAAAACATATACAGGAAAAAACCACTCAGAACTATTCTTCACAAACCACGGGATGGCGAAAGTCCTCAACTAAGCAGTATACTCCAAAAACCAATTCAGATTCCCAGAAACATGCAGGATACCCCTTCTTTGATGTCTGTATTTACAGGAAAGCATTTTGTTGCAACGCATTTTCCATGAGGCAACAGAAGGGATGGATAGATGCTGGTAATAAGCCAAAAGAGGTTCTAAAATTCTTCACCACTTCGTTAAAGCTCATCTCATCTCTGCCTGCAATTGCTGGTTTTATTTAGTCAAGAATAAATGTCACTCTGGTTGCCCAAAGGCAAGCAGGTCTTTCACATGGAGGGAGAAGAAAGCACAGTTTTCACATCAGCTTAGTTGGCTTGGTCTCCTGCGAGCACCTGAAGACCTGAATGACATGCTAAAGCACAATGGGGGAGCTATGGAGAAGAAAGAGACAAACAGGAACCCAACCCAAAAAGAAATTGCAAGTCCTTTAAATAACCCGTTGCCTTACCACTCACACACTGTCTCCTCTGTTTACCTGTAAGCACTAGAACTGTTTTCCCCTTCGAGAAGCAACTACATTGGCAATTCAACTTTTGCAAAGCAAAATTACACTGCACTGTTTATAACGTTTGCACAATATCAAAAACACCCCACCAAAAGTTTTTAAGTCTAATGAGTCATTGTTTCAGGAGAAGAAGGAGGTGTTGATTAAGGATATGAAGTTTTGCTTCTCGCATATCATAAACTACTCACCCTAATACGGTTTCTCTCACGAGACATTTTGTCTGCTATTGCTTTCTTCTGCTGCATGCACATTTCATTGTAGTTATCTAATGAAGAATATACTGCCTGTTTCACTCCGCTAGTTTTTCCTGGTACTGTATAATCATCAGAGGAAACCAAGAGTAAAGGAGGTTTCTGAGTGAAGAGGTCCTCATCAGTTAGGGGAACTCCATACTCACGACTCAGGACTGTGATCATCTCTGCCGAGGGCAGCAGATCCCCATGAATTACATCCTTCAACCTCTTGCTGTGACAGAGGTAACTGAGCCTACAAACAGACATCGACATGTTATTAGCTTACAAAAACTGTACTGCCATCAAATCATTACAGTTAGTATTACCGTGGAAAAGCCACACAACCTTCTGGAAACAGCTATTTATTAAGAAGTTCAGGTCAGTCGTGTGCTGGCATTTAGCAGCAATAAAGAAGGTTAGCAGTTTAACAAACCTACTAGGAATATTCTAGAAATGCTGCCGTCAGTAGATTTAGCTGCAAGTTAATGATCAGTTGCTGAATTTCTCTAGCCTCTGGCTGGAATAAAGCAAAGTGCACACTGCTTCGAGTGTATGACCCATATTTATGTTGAACACCCACTAAAATCCATCCTGCCTTACCTCTATTTTATGCCTCATTCTGATCAAATTTCATTCTACACGCCGTTCATGACAATGCTTACCTCACATCTGATTTCACTCACTGAATTTGGCCTGTGTTAACACAAAAGCGGTTCCAAATATATGACAGCTACTGAACACCATATACACGCTTCATACACATGCACTTAAATTCAATTCTCAGCCTCTCTGGCTCAGGCAACAGCAGAGGCCACGAAATAAAGCGATTTATTTAATAGCCAAGCATAGCATTACAATTCCTTGCTAAAACTGGAAGTTGTTAAGTCATTTATCACATAGCTGTCCTTTATCTGGGGAGAGTAACCTTATGGAGTACTGTAAAAGAATGGAACTGTAAAATCACTGCACCATTATTTTCTTACCATTACTTCTGAGCAACACATACATCTGATAAATAACACTAATTTCAAAGTTGCATCAGCATTAATGACACAAATTGAGTTTATATCGGTAATGTTAAAAATTAAATTGGCCATTGTGCATAAGGATCACGTGCATTAATTTTTCTGCAGTTGCAATTAATTTCTGGAAGCAGCAGAATTTCTGTTGCACACACATTAAACCAGTGACTGACTACAGCAAACCAAAACCCCATAAAACAGGAGTTCTACAAGTCAGAGACTGCTCCTGAACACAGTTTGCGGCCTGAACACACCGGTGAAGAATTTATTGGCATGTCTCGTGAGGGCGTAGCAAAAAGGACTAACACTCAGTGCCTGGCCGACGGGATTCACCCATCTGTGACGGCGGGTTCCTGAAAAGAGCTGGCGTTGGAAGGATGTTGTCTCGGCCACTAAAGATGCTTTTGCTGAGGTTCTCTCCGATTTTATAGCAATGAGTACTACGAAGTACAGTAATCCTTCCTGCCAGATCCTGAGCTGCAGCTATCTAGCAAATGGCACACAGCAGCCAACCTGCTGAATTATTTTTTCTTTTAGACAAGAGATACTACAATAAAATTTCACAAGAAAATTAACTACCAAGTATCTAAAATATGCAGTATTATGTTATTTTCTACCCCAAATATTGCCAGTACATAGATAACGGAAGAGAAGTATTTACCAACCATTGTTGAATTAAAAAAAAAAAAGAACAAAGGAACTTCAAAGGACATCAGAGGGATGGCCACCAGCCACTTTGACATTCTATTCTTTTCCTCACCATCTCACCCAATAAACACGAAACAAATTACACCTAGGTGAAGAGGTACCCAAGTTACACGCAGATCATTAAAATGAATATACTTCAGAACTTTGAGTGTAAAGGCCTTGCTCTTCATTAGCTTAATGAAGTTAAGTTTCATTAATCATCAGTAAATAAAGAGTTCTTGAACTTGAATGGGTCAGCCAACAAGGGGAAACAGAGCGGTGTACTAAACCAGTCTGCTAGGTCAGAGGTGTGCTCCACTCATCTGTCAGCAACTGCCTTGACGTAGAACAAATAAAACTTGTAGTAGATGGGTAATCCACATGTAATACACATTATTGATCATGCTTCACCAAACAGCAAGCATGTGGGAGGGCAAGGGGGAAGGCTGCCACGGGATTATTGCACATTAGCAGTAATTTTACATGAAATCAGACTGATGTCTAGAAGACATTCATGCTCTGTTGTCTCAGACTCGATGTCCCCATTCATTTCAAACATGCTTTGCAGGATTTCAGTTCAGAAGTTAATTTAAACAAGCCAGCCTATTTCTAGCAAGAAAGCAAGCAATCATGGTTCATCCCCGCTTTCTACACCCAAGTTGCTCATATCGAAGATGGATGGCACCTTCTTCCACCTCTCAGTAGACATGTCTTAATTTACAAATAAACAAAAAAGCATCTTTTTTTTTTCATAAATTAGTAAAATAAAGAGAGAGAGAGTTGTATGTGCATAAGACTTCAGTCTCTTTTTCTCTAATCCTTCTGATGAGAAGTAATGTCAGAGATGCTTTAAGGCAAACAGCTGTGAATACGTGCACACTGACAAAGTGGGCAACCTGGCAGAGATCCAGCAATAAATCATGCTACAAAAGCCCCCCAAAAAGCCAGGAACAGGAACCATATTCTTCCACCTCTCACAAAACTCTTCCTTTCTCTCGTTACCTTAGCAAAACTGGTTTTAGAATTCCCCGCTTAGTTCAACTGACTTTCTGGATTTATCAAGTCCTATTTGCCCTCCTCCTTTACTCCATCACTATGAGAATAGAGCAGAGAAGCAAATCCTTCCCAGTTGATCCTTCTGACACCAGTATTTTCTCTTTCTTCAGTCTATATTACATTCAGATATTTTCTCATACACTATTCTACTGATACACCTCTCTCCTCTTCTTTACAAAGTATAAATTCCTGCCCAAACTAAAAGTGGGCCCACCAATATCCAGTTACCACTACAGCAGCAGTTAGAAAAACATGTTCTTCTGTCTTACCAGACCTGATCTAAAATCTGAATTGCCCATCAGGCCCACAGACTGCTTTCATCACAGAAAAGATATCCAAGAGTTTTTGGTTGGTTTTTTTTTTACCAAATATTCACTCTGCTTTGCTAACGTTTTGTTTCTTGATTTCTTGACTATGAACGTGGACAAGTCATACCTGGACAAGGCTTGGAAACACGCCCAAGGAACCGTACCTCTGACATAAAGCAGAGGCTGTTTTGTTATGGTGAAGAGGGGCTTACAGAGGCGGAAATGATAAAAGATAGCTTCCAGGTCTGTGTACAGGCGTTGATGGAAAGACAGTTGTGAGTTATATAGTATTTCCAGTTGTCCATCTTCAGGTCTGTAAGTCCTGTAAGAAAGCACGCCCATGACAAGGTTAGAAGAGTCAGCCTGGATCTCAGGTTTCCTCTGTTCTGCAGTACAATTGCTCTCTCTACTGAAACTGCTTCGCTTTTGTCCTTCAGATGGAGCCTCGTCCTACACAGCCTTCACTCCGCGTGAACTGTTCTAAAAATGACAAAGAAAATATCAAAACTCTGGTGACATAACTGAGTTGCATATGTTCCCCTTTTCAGTTGCACGTTACCAGCCTTATTATAGCTACAAAAGTATTATATAAATAATTCTACTTCAAATGCCAAAATTCATACTGCAGCAGTAAAAAAAGCTTCAGTTTAGTTACAGGTCAGTGCTGATATTTCACGCAATAAATACTTTCAGTAACTGCAACGAAGTGACTTGCATTTTTAAAAAAAATCAAACAAAACAACAAACCACCACCGAAAAGCTTTAACAACATGCTACAGTGCTGGAAAAAATATCAGTCGTTTTTTAAGCATGAAATTTGAGGGAGACATTCACTTTGAACGTGTCACATTTCTTCAAAGGAAGAAACAACTGGAAGTCTAGCTTCCTCCTGGTGACTAATTTTGTTTTAGATCCCATTGAGTATTTTTTGTTATTATTTAGAATTGCCCGATTATAGTGTTGCTTCAACGAACCAAGTAGCAGCTTGACAAAAAAAGTACAAGCTGCCAGCCTTCTCATGGCTTAACACGTCTGTAACGTGCCAAAAATGAGAAGATTACGCCTCAAGTGAAGCAGCCACTAGGACTCATACCCACTAAAACCGCACAGACCATCAGCTATGTACCTGCCCATAGATCTTTGTGTAGAAAGGGATGGGGGAAGTATAAATTGAATTACAGTCTCTGAATCTAAGGAAATGACTGATGAAAAACGTCGAACTCTCTTACCTTTCAGAGTGCTTATCCCATAGTTTCTTGATTGCTTTGTCTTTTAATCCCTCCAAGACAAAGAGATGAGTTGCTCCATCCAGTAAGTGAAAACCAGTAACAATATCCAACTCAGAAACTTTCTCCAGTGAGGTTTTCAGTGCAGCAAGAGCCATTCCAGTTAAGCGTACAGGATAGCAGTCCAGCTGGAGGGCTTTAGCATTGATGTCTGTAATCTCTTCCACCAAATCACGTAATAACAATGAATTACTGTAGTCAAAAATGTAGATTATACAACCATATGGGCAATTTGTAACTTGAGCATCATCAATTTCTGCGTGGATTCCCAATGGCACAGCTATTTCCACTCTTACTTTCAAAAGCGAGTCTGATTCCAGATAATGTCCCATAGGTAGCAGGGAAGAACTACTCACGGATTCTGCTGTTTTCTCTTTTTTATCCTCCTCACTGAAAGCAGCTGTATTTGGAGCTGAACAGCTATGGATGGGAGCACTGATAGTCAAGTACTTTTTACCCAACAGTAAATCAGTTAGACTGACTTTAGCTACCCCGTGCGGATGCCACACTTCATTCTTCGTAAAAGAATTACAGATTGTGGATGTGCAAGCAAGGAAGCTCACCTTACCCACTTTTTCATCGGCTTCATCCTCCCCAAACAAACATGGCTTTTTTGTGTCATTTTCCATGTTTCTATCCCGGTCATGAACTTCAATCTCCAAAGGCGGACCTCTCAGATATCTCTGGAATTCCCCAGGTTTCATTGTCCCTGTTAGAAGTACGTTAACATCCTTAAAGTAGACATGAGTTCCATGGATTTGTCCATGAGTTCGATGAGGTGGGAAGTTGTGAAATTTGTATTTGCAGTAGGTGGGAACACACAATCTCTAAAGAACAAAAAACAGGGAGAAACAGGTATTTGTAGCATTAACCTCTTTCCTTTTTATTTTAAACCTCACAGAACAATCAGCTTTTCTAGTAGATAATTTATGGGGGATGAACTTCACGGCACAAATTATAGTCTTCCAAGGCAGCAGAGAGGCCATTCTACATGCCTGGATCCGGGGTTTAGGGAACATACTGTCCGCTTTTTTTGCCCGTCCTCAACTTTGTTGACTTTCCAAATATGTCAGAAAAACTCTCGTTTCTAGATCTTTAAAGGAGCATGCCGGGGACTGCAATGGCTCCTGGACCTTTTTTGTTTCTCTCTATGCATTCATCTGTAGGATTTGAGGCCTAAAATAAAGGCCAAGAGCTAGAACTTAGCAAATTCAACAAATATCCAGAGATACTGTACGGAATAGATTGTATGATCTCCATTATTAGCCATTTGGTTACAAATCTGGGGAAGCAAATAGCCCTGACCTAGATCTTCTCTGGCTTACTCAAGATCCACTGCTCAGAAATTAAAATGGGATGACTATATATAAATTATTGCCCTTGGAAAACACAAAGATTGCTGCCTTGCTGTCAGTGCCTATGATAACATAGGCACTAATCTGGCCACACGTTTTTCAGGAAATACATTAGTCACATTCCCCAGTTTTGCTCCTTTAAAACCGTGCCCGTATTTTAAGCAAAGCCACTTGAGGTTAACAAGGAAATTCTTTCAGAAAGACATAGCGATGTGTGTTACCTGCAGCACTTCTATCGGTACAGGTGTGTTTGGGAGGCAGGTAGCCGAATTAATCCTTATAATCAGTGGATTCAATTCATGTCTTTGTCTTTCAGACAGAAGAGGTGTTTCCACAGTGAAAGTCACATAAGCATCTAAAACTTTAGGGTTGTTTTCTGCCAGACGACTGATGACTGACTTTTCTCCTTTTTAAACATACAAGATTAAATTGTTATCGAAGCAATCCCACCACGGCAGACATATTTTATGCAATTAATTACAAATCTCCACTGAATTTGTATTAAAATAAAACAAAAGTATTGGCTTAGCTGCTTCATATAATATTTCTGTTTTACAGCAAGGAAGAAAAAAGTCCCCAAAGCAGCGTCCGAACCCCCACCTGGGCTAACTGCTGAGAGCACACGGAAGTTTATTCCTGTTCGAATCTGTAAATATACGGTTTGCATAAACACAAAAATTAAAGCAGTTCAGACACTTCTCATCATCACTGAACTCTTTGTTAAAGGTAAGCAAGCACCTTTAAACAAACTGGCTTCTCGACAAGCAGCTCTGCCACATCCATACGCTCAGCAGCTGAGTTCCATGCTGCTGACACATGACAGCGCTATTTCTGTCTGTGTGCACAGAACAAAGGGGAGGTTTAACTCACTACACGCAACAATAGGACAAGATATATTAATAACGATGTTGATCCAGTTACAGTCAGAAAGCACAGAAATAACCCACCCTGCTCTGACTGATATCCCACTTTCAACACGTTCCGAATCAAAGAACTTAGATGGACATGCCGACGGAGAACTACGATGCAGAGTTATTTTTGACATCCTGCCCTTCAGAGCACAGAGACTTCTGAACATATGGCAGCCTCACCCAGACCAAAACCAAATCCCAACTCTTTCTTAACCAGCCAGCTTTTATCCAGAACATGAAAGTCCCCGGGGATCTTTCAAGACAGTTTCCTCCAGGCAGACCCACCAGCACAGGGGGGTTAGAGGAGGAGACATGCAGCAGACCCAGCATGCCGCTGTTACCCTGCCCCTTCCTACCACAGTATTACCTGAGAGGAGAGGCATGAGCTCTAACTGCAGTGAAGCAACACCATATTTCTTTGCCAGAGTAGCATCAACATTTCTTTTAGGACGAGAACCTCTTCTACCTATTGATGGAAGGCAGGGTTGGACTGAGTAGGAAGGAGGAAACAGTTTGTTGCAATTAATCAAAGAAATTATTTAAAATTTACTGCAGTGGATGGCATAATTCAGTATTGTCCTTAGAAAACAATGTCGATTACACACTTCAACACCAACTTTGGCTAGTATTTCGATATGCTCACATTTCCACCATACAGTCCACTACACTATATATAGAATCTCTACTTTACAAGAAAGTTAAATTTGCAACAGCATTAGAAGTTCACAGAATTATCAAAAATTTATCTTTGCCACCTTACTGTAATATGCATTACGACGCGTATACGGTACTCTTTGTAATATGTATTCTATTGGTTCCAGAAACCTGTACTTTATAACTTCACAACCACAAAACGGCAATATTCTCATTCCTTTATCTCACAAGGATACTATGAAGACAAACTCATTAATATTTGTCATTTAGAGGCTGAGTAACTATTCCCAAAATTCCTTTTGTCCAGATCCAGTCTTTACCCAACCAGTAATAGTCAGCCCCAGCTTCAGATGCTGTGCCCAAGCAGTTCATTGAGTACAGAATTTCAGCACAAGTAGTTTAAGTTCAACAAAAAATGCATGAAGTGATCACAGCAACTTAAAAAAACTGTAGAAATATAACTGCTGCTGGTCCTGGTTTACTATTATTCCTGTAATAAAAAGAACGGCAGAATGTTTTAATGGCAAAATTAACACTCGAATGGAAGGAGAGGCATCCAATGTATTCCTGAGGTTTTATCTTTTATAACAACAGTAATGTGACAAGAAATACTAGCAGTACCAAACTGACACTGGGGAAAAAACAGTCCACTGAATTTAAGCTAAATGATAACCTGCTCTCCTGGTTTGGGCAGGGATACAGTTAATCGTCTTCCTAGCAGCTGCTTAGTGCTGTGGTTTGGGTTTAGGGTGAGAACAATGTTGACAACACAGTGCTGTCTTCATTTGACAACAGGAAGCAGTTGTGAAGTAAAGATTTAGTTGACCGTCTTGATGCATTCACTACTTTGATAGAACGATACTACAACTGAATGTTACCACTTATGCCCAGATGCCTTACTCTGTTTTACAAATTTCATAGAATCATAGCACCATAGAATTGTTTAGGTTGGAAAAGACCTTTAAGATCATTGAATCCAACCATTAACCCAGCACTGCCAAGTCCACCACTAAACCACGTCTCTAAGTGCCACATCTACACATCTTGTAAATACCTGCAGGGACGGTGACTCACCACTTCCCTGGGCAGCCTGTCCCAGTGCTTGACAACCCTTTCGGTGAACAAGTTTTTCCTAATATCCAACCTAAACCTCCCCTGGTGCAACTGGAGGTCATTTCCTCTCATCCTACCACTTGTCACTTCGGAGAGGAGACCAACCCCCGCCTCACCACGACCTCCTTTCAGGGAGTTGTAGCGAGCGATCAGGTCTCCCCTCAGCCTCCTCTTCTCCAGACTAAACACCCCCAGTTCCCTCAGCGATTGCTCATTGGACTTGTGCTCCAGACTCTTCACCATTTTGTTGCCCTTCTCTGGACACGCTCCAACATCTCAATGTCTTTCTTGTACTGAGGGGCCCAAAACTGAACACCGTACTCAAGGTGCAGCCTCATCAATGCCAAGTACAGGAGATGATCACTGCCCTACTCCTGCTGGCCACATTATTGCTGATGCAGGCCAGGACGCCATTAGCCTTCTTGGCCACCTGGGCACACTGCTAGCTCATGTTCACCTGGCTGTCAACCAGCACTTTTTTGTCCTTTTCCACTGGGCAGCTTTCCAGTCACTCTGCCCCCAGCCTGTAGTGCTGCCTGGGGTTGTCACGACCAAAGTGCAGGACCCAGCACTGAGCCTCGTTGAACCTCATCCAGCCTCAATCCAGCCTGTCCAGATCCTTCTGTAGAGCCTTCCTGTCCTCCAGCAGATCAACTTGGTGTCATCTGTGAACTTACTGAGGGTGCACTTGATAAAGATACTAAACAGAACTGCCCTCAGTACTGAGTCCTGGGGAACACCACTTGTGACCAGCAGCCAACTGGATCTGACTCCATTCACCACAACTCTTTAGGCCCAGCCATCCAGTTTTTTACCCATCAAAGCATATGCCCATCCAAGTCATCAGCAGCCAGTTTCTCCAGGAGAATGCTGTGGGAAATGGTGTCAAAGACTTTGCTGAAGTCTAGGTAGACATATCCACAGCCTTTCCCTCATCCACTAAGCAGATCACCTCATCATAGAAGGAGATCAGGTTGGTCAAACAGAACCTGCCTTTCATGAACTCATGCTGACTGGGCCTGATCACCTGATTATCCTGTATGTTCTGCGTGATGGCACTCAAGATGATCTGCTCCATAACCTTCCCCCCACCAAGAACAGACTGACAGGCCTGTAGTTCCCTGGATACTCCCTGTTGCCCAATGGGTGTCAGTCACATTGGCTAACCTCCAGTCAACTGGGACCTCCTTGGTTAGCCAAGATTGATGATAAATGATGGAGAGTGGCTTGGTGAGCATTTCTACCAGCTCCCTCAGTACCCTTGGGCTGATCCCATCTGGCCCCACAGATNCCTGCCTTTCATGAACTCATGCTGACTGGGCCTGATCACCTGATTATCCTGTATGTTCTGCGTGATGGCACTCAAGATGATCTGCTCCATAACCTTCCCCCCACCAAGAACAGACTGACAGGCCTGTAGTTCCCTGGATACTCCCTGTTGCCCAATGGGTGTCAGTCACATTGGCTAACCTCCAGTCAACTGGGACCTCCTTGGTTAGCCAAGATTGATGATAAATGATGGAGAGTGGCTTGGTGAGCATTTCTACCAGCTCCCTCAGTACCCTTGGGCTGATCCCATCTGGCCCCACAGATCTGTGTGTGTCTAAGTGATGTAGCAGGTCACTAACCACTTCCCCATGGATTATGGGGTTTCATTCTGCTCCTTATCAACCAGGTTCAGGGGGCTGGGTACCACTCATCATCATTTATCCCATTCGTTACAAATAACTATCACTTCACTCCTGGAACACTTCAAGTGGTAGAAAAGAACCATCATCATCCCTGCTTCACACTACTACCAGGAAAAGGAACGTTTTATTAGCTGCTGAAGAAACACAGAAAGTTCATGGCACAGCCAGGACTAAAGCACAGGTCCTGTAATTCTTACTTCTTTGTTGTAACATTGAATTCTTTAAAATAATATTTTTAAAGAAGATAACTAGAATTCCATACCTACCTTTTCAAATCTAGCCCATAATTCCATCCAGAACTTACCATTCATGGTCGCTGTTTTGTCTGCTTCATATGTCACAAGTCCCACATTATCATTTGTTTTCTCAGTTTCTTTTGAAGTTGAATTACCTGGGGGACCAGCAACTGCTTTCTGCTTCAGAAGTTTGGCCTTATCCAGAAATTTGTTTTTTGCAAATATCGTACTTCTGAAAACATTAAAAAGATTTGAATTTTTTTAAGAAATATGGAAAATAAAAAATAAATCCCTGCCATGCTAATGATTCCATCCAAATATTAGTTTTTTAAATTTCAAGTCTAAAAGAGCTCAGCCGTCAGAATATAAATGTAAAAGAGATCAAAAAAGGTTAGCAGCAGGATACGCAGTCCTTCTCTTTTGAGTAAGAGACCAAGTACATACCTGAAGAGATGCATAAAGTAAAACCTCCTGTAGTACACAGTACAATACCTTACTTACAGTGTTTCTGTACATCTGCTTTGCGTCTTGAAGAAAGAGAAATATGTCTGTTGTATTACTGTTCATATTTGGTATAGACTGTACCACAACTACAGACAGACCAGAAATCTGGAATAAATACAGTTTAGTTCTATTATAGGAACAACTGCCCTCTTAGGGGGAAATGCTGCTAGGAATGCTAGCGCTTACTTTCAGCGTTAACGAGCTTCCCAAACTTAACAAAGACTACAAGACTACAAGATATGCATGTCATCTAACATCTCTGAGTGTGACTAGTATAATATGCTTGGGACACAAAGTACAACTCTGCCTGACGACTGCCCCTTTGATTACTTTACGGATATCTGGGGCTGAATGCTGCCTCCAGAGTACCATACTCAATCTACAGTATTTTCTCAGATTTATTAATATGCGCAACATCTTCCCTTCTATCTTGGGCATTAAATCTTTCAAACATCCTTTCTTCCTCCTCCTCCCAGGAATTTTAATATCAGAGGTCTAAGTTCTTCAGCTGCTTCACAAATATTATTTCACTTCAGACAGGCATTCATGAGCAATGAATCAAGACTGTGGCTGTGAAGCTTGAAGCAATGTATGTTTACAGCACTAAAAATAGTAATTCATTACACAGACGAAACCAAGAATTGCCCAAATAACTCTACCTACCCTCAGAGATGTTTCAAAAAGGATCGTAGTAATAGCTGGGAGTGGGGAGAGAGAAGCTTGGTTGCACGGTTTTGCAGCACTAAAAGTGACCAATGTTAGACGCAGAGCTTGCTGAGATCTTTGTATTCCTATAAAAACATACAGTCAAATTGCTAATACATGGTTAACTGAGTGGTGAATGACAGACTGTCAAAATAATTGCTTGGGGAAGAAAAAATCTAAATAAAAAAGTTTACATCCAGTTTTAGAAATAAACCACCACTCTAAGAAAAAACCAGACCTGCGAAGACTAAAAACAACAAGGCTGTTTCATTTGCCTCAATAAAAAAAGAAAACTCACTGCAAAGAGTCAGAGGCCCTAGAGACCATCACTATATACAGGAACCTCCAGGTGTTGGGAATAAATCAAGGAAACCGTACTGTGGAGTTCACGGGGGTGACATGGAATTTATTGGTGGATTTGTTGGAAACCTCCCCACTGCAGACTGAAAAGGCACAGAGGATACCAGACCATATGTGGGCATTTACAGTAGTATTAAGAATTTTTCTGGAACCAATTTGAGAGAAGAAACGTGGCATACAATTATTATGGCTATCATAGTACCTGGCTATAGACTTTGGACATAAAATGAGGGAAGAAGGAAGTTGACTCTTTAGAAAAAAATAGATTCTTTTCCAGGTGCATGAAGAGCAGCAGAACTTTGCCAATAACAAAATCGGTACAATCGAACTTCCTGAAGCCCAGATTTGCTTTTAGAGTGAACATGTAGGCTGCCTGTCCGCTAACGCCTCCACTCGGAATGATCATTGCAGTAACAGTTTTTTGAACATGAAGCTAGGAAAAAACATCGCCACAGCCACAATCCAGGTGGGATGTGAACATTCGGGTACACGAAAGAGCAACAGCGATGTACGTATGGATATAATACTAATTCATTTTATCCTGTCTGAGCTTCACTTTGATGTTGTAAATTTTTCCAGAAGAATTAATATCCTGATAAATATTCTTACATAGCTCTTGTGTCATTAGACTGTAATACCTCTAAATACATTTCCAGTAATTATTTCTGGGGGTTTTAGAAAACTATTACACCATTTCTACCTAAAAAGGGTTTCTATTGCAATTAATCTGTACAGAAAGTTATGTTTGCATGAAGACTAAACACATGCTCCTAATTTTGCAAAATACTGATCTCATTTATTCCTGTTTCACCAGAATTTTGTTCCTGGCATAACAGATAGGATAAATGCATGCAAGGGAACAGCAACAGCATAAGAACTACACTTTCAGACTTGACCTGAACAAATACCCTTCAAATATCCTTACACTTCAGCAATAAAGGTGCTTATGAGATGCAGAGCAAATCCAATGCCCTGGAGTTCTACATGAAATCTTACACAGCATGGCCACCCACCTTTGAGCTCACGGGACACCCAGTACCAACAATTCACATTCGGAGTTACAGAGCCAGAGTTTCCAAGCGCTATTTTTTGGAGTAAAACCCCTACCTAGTTTCAACACCACCAACTCACATTTGCACTGAGTATCTCCTCCCATAAGCCACTAACAAATAAAATGTCACTCCAAAGGTTGTTTTATTATCACAAACCAATATGTATGATATAAACACACCAGCCAAACTCATTCCAGCAGTGATGAAGCTTCAGAGGGCCCCGTTCTATTTTATCATGCAATCAGATGATATCTACTTTCATGTCAAAGAATACAATGCAGAAGGAAATAGCTCAGTGAAGGAAGGCGGGAATATGGTGGACGTGAACAGGGAGTGTCCATTTAGTCTACAAACCGGGAACTGAGAACCCTTAAAAACAGAGCAGGCAGCAAACCAAGAATTATGCAAGGTGATATAATAAGACAGGGATTAAAAAAAAAACAAGATTCTCTCAAATCCTACAATACAATCCCTTTGCTAAAGAAGCGCCCAGTCTCTAGCAGACCAAAAGAATACAGGCTAGGAACCTAAAGCAAGGTGGCTGGATTTTCTAAATATCGGGAAACAATTTTTTTAAGATAGTTTTGCACTTAAATGAAAACTCTCTGATACAAACTAAAGATTTTGCTTCCATGTGCAAGTCAACATTCTTGCTGATTTTCCTCTTCTCTACAAATGTACGTTTTCCTTCTGCCACATAAACCCCATACCATTTGAACTGCAAAATTCACTTATAGATACACTCATCAGAAATAGCAGCGTTCTCACTATATGCAAAATACTCAGAAACATCCATCTGTAAAGCTGAGTTCATAAACCTGTGCTGAAGGCGGTAAGAGTGCTTTCATTGGCTTCATTAGTCAGACCGCTACTCTGCTCAAAAGATAGATCTTGTTCAGGAGAAATTCTTGAACTTGCATAACAGCACAAAATGAGAAAGCACATCATAGAATACAGGAACAGGTTTGTTACCTTGTGCTATCGCGGATTAATTCTTTAGAAACAAAATGGGAACCTTGAGAAAGTAACTTAAGAGTTTGTGTTTTTCTGGGTGACATTATTTGGGATACAACATATTCATGATTTATTTCTATTTCAAATGCAAAGTTTTCCATAATGAATAATACCCAAGA
The DNA here is from genome assembly GCA_013399095.1 of Psophia crepitans. Classification (NCBI taxonomy): domain Eukaryota; kingdom Metazoa; phylum Chordata; class Aves; order Gruiformes; family Psophiidae; genus Psophia; species Psophia crepitans. The sequence continues at coordinate 177,007 of VWZZ01014462.1, read as the reverse complement.
AAATACGATTTCTTTTAGAAATGTTATAGTTTCTCAAGTCTTGAACCCTCCACAATTTTAGAGAGTTGCATGCTGATTGTTACAAATGTACCAATTAAAACTAAAAAACCAAATGACTTATTAAACCGAAAGAGTGAATAACTCTTCCCAAAAGCAGAACAGAACGAATAGAGAACTACGCTACTGGAGCAGTACAGACTGGGGATTACCCTAGCTGCTTCAGAAAATGACCTGATGCGGATTTGACCCAATACAAATTCACAGGTCCAGAGCTGGTCCATTGAGCTCACAAGCCAGCAAAGCCTGCTCCGCTAACACTGTTACTGCTGACATTTCCAAACGAGCGAGGGCCCCCAAACACCACTGCTCCTCACTTTAGCCGCTTCCTAACGCTTTCAGCTGAGCATAGACTGCTAGTCTACTACTAGCAGTAGAATAGCTCCTAGGTCCTCCTCCATCTAGCCTTAATGACATTGCCTTATCCCACAAATCTGAAGTCACAGGATGCAAGTGAAGTGAAGAAAAAACAGGTACAAACAAGTATGCTGAGCAAAGTTTGTTATTTTATGTATTTTTTTTCAGAAACAGCTTCTTCACCCCAAATACACCATAAGAAGCTTGATGTATCAAAGGGGATCTTAATGCTTTTGCTCTTCTCCTACAATCGTAGGTGTGGGTGCAAGAAGCAGTAGTTAGCCACTTCTGAAACCACAGTATAATTACAAAACATTAAAAAAACCCTAGATACTGAAAAACAATTACGTATCTTCACCTGTACTTTTAACAGATGAACAATTCCCAATGCAAGTGCAACACTCTTACCTCACGGTATGTAAGTCATCTGTCCTTGATGGGTGTGGCAAACCACAATTAGATGTTGCTAGTCCATTCACATCGGTTTCTTCTGTTGAATTAAAACAGGATTTACATTTGTTATTACGTATTTCTAGGTTTTGGTAACTCCCATAAGACCGACAAAATGTATCTGTACAGCTCTAGGAAAACCTGGTGAGAAGTCTTATGCAAGCTGTACATGCAACTCAAAACCACGATCCATTTAACTCTGTGACAAGGATGAGTTTGAATAAGCATAAAATGTACAAATAAAATATTTTGAGGGACTTTGAGAGATCATGCAGAGAAACTAACACATTCTGAAGTCATACTTTATTTCCTAGAAAAATAAGTTCCATGGCAATTATCATGCTGCAGTTTAAAACAAAACTAGGAATTAACAAGTAATTTAAATGAGGTGAGAATACCCAAACAATGTTTTGGTAGCGCTGATGTCCTATCTGTACTCAAGTAGGTACTGATGTCAGTAACCTATCTTACTGCATGAAAGACTGCATACGTAAGAAATACATTACTTTTGCTTGTTTATTTTAATAAACTGTTCTGATTGCTATTCTACTGAATACTCACCAAAAAAAGTAATGTTACCAGTGTTCAGATCTCCTACACAATGTCTAGAAAAGTCCAGATATTTAGTCAATATATGCCAGAAGTTCGGTATACTACACCTAACTGTCTTCAAAGGTCATTTAATTACAGAAAAACACTCTACAGTGACAGATATCAGCGTTAATTACTTAACGCTTAGCCTCACAATGTATCAGCCTTAATTACAGTGAGATGTAGGTCTTAATTACAGTGAGGTTAGGGCAAATCAGCATTGAACAAATGGCAGGGGAATCTGCGCTTGAACAGTTGAGTATGTCCCACACACCGAAGAACAAAATTTGCTTTATCTGGAAGTAAGCAAGATGAAGCAATGCAATATCAGGTTTTTACCTGGCTCTACGCAGGATACTGAGGAACTGTAACAAGGTACCTGTGTTGCAGAGCACAAGTACTGGTACACCCAATAGCGGATGTCGTTTTCAAAGTCAATGAAAAGAAACATAAAGAGAGCCCCAGGCCATTCCTTTCCTCCTTAACACAGAATGGGTTCGCACACAGGCAACATGCTGGTGTTTTTCCACCCAACTACCACCAAAATACAGATGCATTCTGCCAGCCTAATTACACCAGGATTCATATACTCCTACTCTGATTGAGAATGTCATTAATCGTTTGAAAAAAACCCAACAAGAAATTTAAAAAGACAACCAACCGCAGCTGGTGACACAGTGCTCCCCAACGTAACGTAAGCAACCCTGCAACAGGTACCAGTACAGGAGGAAATCACGTTATCTCCTGCATCCGCAGCACCTCACTGCAGTAACAAGGGCTCCCTTTGGGTAATTCTAGCTAAATACTTGGCAAGTCCATTTTTGTTTGTACATCTAACAAAGACACAGACATAACATAGAGTGAGGACCTAGCTGTTAGTTTTGTTTTCACCATAAAAATCTAACATTAAGGAAAAACCAAGCAAAGTAAAACTAACAAGCAAACATTTTGTTTGCATTTTCACAAGATTACTGAGGTGAAAATATAGAGTTACATAATAACTGCTTTTCAGTAGTTTTTGGACACTTTTTCGTCATAAAAACATTCTATGAAAACAACTATTAAATTGTAAGGCCAACTGCCTACAAGCAGAGATTTTCAAAGTAAAAGGTCTACGCTGCTTGAATTCAGCCCTTTGGTACGTCTATGTATCCGAGACCTCAGATGATGATTAAACACATTTTGCCATGCTCCTCTGCCCCAGGCAGCACACTATTGTTCATCATCTTGCTCAGTGAAAGAATACTTCAAAAGTTAGCTTTTTTCTTACTGCACAATGCAGGTCTTGGGTCATTTCTTACAAAGTGTCCTAGCAGTAACCCTGGTGGAGCAAAAGAATTACTGACGTCCTCCTAGAGAGTTCTGTAACACCTATTTGCTTTCTCAACTTTAACACTTTCTGTAACATGCCAACTATTATCTCCATTGTGGAGCCTGAAAATTGAAGTACAAAAAAATGAGGCAAAAGGTCTTCATTAATCTTGGTGGCCCAGCTGGAAAGCCAAGGACCTAATCTTTTCAGAATTCCCAGCATTCTATATTTATTTTAATTTTCATTAATTGAGTTTTCATTCATTTGCTCTTGACTTGATTGCATTCTGCACAGTTGCTCAGTTCAGCAGCGCCCAGGCGCAGAGAAATCCCAGCTTTCCGGTCAGCGGACTCCAGCAGGGCTCCAAAAGGGACACGGGAAGCTAGCGGCAAGGTTGAAGAAGATGCAGCTACAAACACACTGAGGGAGAACTTGACACAAGGCCAGATATCGCTGCTGTTTGCAGCAGTACTGCAGCAGGTTCTCAGCTGGCACAATGCAAGGCCAGATTACAAAACTGCGTACAACGTCAGGAATACACTTTTGTACTTTGCCACGAACTAGCACTTCAAAGGAAACATGACATTCTGCTACTGGATCCCAGGTATTTCACCAGCAGAGACCAGCAAGAATCGGGGAACATACGTTCCAGTCATGGCTCTAGATGTTAATGCAATCACTTACAAACATGAAGCAGCAGAAAACCCCTGATGCTTTTTCCCTAGCGTCCCTTAAAAACTTTCTGTGAGCCAGCTAAATCTCTTTTCTGTCCCAATTCTATTCCAAAGCTATTAAAAACTTTTTCCACCTCTAATACCTTCGGTCTTCCTGCAACAGCTTGGTCCCTCAGTAGATTCCTCAGTCTGGTTGCTGCTCACCCATTGCTCAAGGTGCCACTGCACCTCCCTTCCCTTTTGGCCCATATGCCACATTCAGCTTTCACAGTTATACCTTCAACAGGAAGGGCTGAAGACTCCTCCTGTGCCCTGGATTCCCTTGCTGCTTTGATTTTTGTACAGCTGGGTGCTGGCTGACTCTCTTCAAAGTATTTTCTTTGCAATAGCACTGCATGTTTTACTTCACCTTCAGGAAAAAAAAAATTAAAGATAAATTCCCTGGTTTAGACTTTATTTCTTAGTCTGGTTGGGTCACTCATACTTTGAGCAATGGCTTTGCCATGACACCTCTTCCCCTTTTCCTACTATCTCGAAGAGGCCACTCCTAGACTTCAATTCTGTTCATCTGGAGACGAAAGTCACCAGAGTTACTGAGATTTACCTCACAGCCCACAGAAGGATCTGGCATAAAAAGTTCTCCCTGTGTACTGCACAACAGTACATATTCAGAAGACAATACTGGGGCAGCAGAGGCTTGTGGGACCTCCCTGCAGAGGAGGCAAACAGCCCTGGCAGCCAGCTGAGGGGACTGCTCCATTCAGCCTCCATGGAGAGCGTGCACCAAGGAGGGAAACCTTTGAAACCTAAAACGTAAGGCTGCTGTTGAGAAAATACTCAACTACAAACAAGTTTCTGTTCCTCAACAATAGCTGCTCAGGTGTTCAACCCACCCTAAAGGGAAAAAACAAATGCTGACAGAAATTTCCACCGATAGCAATCCCTATTTGCTGACAAACCCCATCATATCTGAGCAAACATCTATTAGTGTCAGTTCAATCAAAAGAAATCTAACCTCATATTAACTAGCATTCAAAATTTTATAACCTCAGCAAATCTCTATCCAGAGATACACATGGGAAAGAAAAACAATTACAGTCTTTTACTAACAATTATGCATATTTTTAATAGTAAAATTAATTTTAACAGTAGTTTCAGGCCATCAGAACAAAGGATATCCCCTTTCCTATCGGTTTTATCTCATGCTTAGTTCTCTGGTATTTATTAAGAAGTGAGATCTCATTTCTTACATGTCTATAAAAGCTCTAACAAATTCTCTCTCTTCTAATTAAATTAACTCAACTACTAAAAATTAACTATAAACTAGAAAAGAACTGTCTTTGAAACCACTGACCTTCATGCTAGTGTGGTCAAAATTTAGGCATAGATTCAAGTTAGGGGTTGTGGGAGACAACAAGGAGGAGAAGATGAAAGGGAAAGACGAACAGCATAAAAATGTGGCTGTACAAGTTTTAGGACAACAAAAAGAAAAATCCATCTTTGTAAAATGAATACATTCATTACTACCATCACTACCTAACATCCTCAAGCAAGTTGTTAGTTTTCAGAGGTTCAGATTATAGGCCTAATTACGTTTTCCTGCCATCAAAAGTTTCAGAAACTGACTCACAGGTTCATTAAAACACCAACAAGTAGGAATTCTTTTAGTGGGAATGACACATGAATGTCAAATAATCTCAACAACAACACAACAACGGGTGCAGTCCCAATTTCAAGGTATGCTTTACCATGTGCCTGTTTGCGTTAGACTTACCAACAGCCTCTGCATCCCCTTCTAGTGAAGAAATGTTTGGTTTATGAAGCTTTGCTTTTGCAGAAACTTTGTCCTTGGTATCCCAGATTTTTACAATTATTTTGTGATCTCTCAGTTTTATTAGATATTCATTAGTGGCACTGATAACCACACTATGGTTCCATGATATCCACATCCTGTCATTTTCAAACCACGGTGTAATAGCCTGTTAAAACAAAAGATGATGTCAAGGTCTGACACGAAGACCTGAAGTAAAAGAACAAACAGCAATTAAGCTGTTGCTCAGCATGAGATTGGGGACTGAACTTAACTACTTAATGGAACACTGTAAAAACAAATATATACACTTCAAAACGCTGAACTGGTATTTACAAAATGAAAGCACCAGCACTAAACTTCACGTGTATACGCTGGTAAACTGTAAGATCAAAGCACTCGGCAGAGCTGCAAAATTGCTGATTGAAAGATGTTATATTGGCAGTGCATTTTGTTTAACAAAACTGTCAAGCTGATACTCAGAAGTGCAAAGCAATCCAAGAGGGCCGTTGGAAAGACTGTTGTGCAAAGACAACACCTGAAAGTATACAGATTGCTTTAAAACCAAGTCTCACTTTCAAAAAAAAAAAAAAAATTAAATTATTTTAGCATCGACTTTTTAGAAATCATTTATTAACAAACCAAGGTGTATTCAAAACAATATATCCAATGCTTAGGTTCCTGAATTTGAATGTGCAGGATTTGGTTAGACACGTGTCTAAATAAAAGAAAATTTGCAAAATTCTTCAAGTATTTTAAAAATCTTTTTGTCCTCAACAAAGATCAGAAGCACAAATTTAATTTTTTTTCTTCATTGTTAATAAAATTGATAGCTGCCTTCAAATTATTCTATTATTATCTTGGTACTTGAAAGATAAAAGCTATAATTCCAAGTAAACTAATAATCTAGAGGAAAATAAAATACTCTGAAATCCCCCAGCCTCTCATTACCAATGTAAGAAGTTACTGCTGATCTGGCAGGGCAGAGTCAAGTCCTGTGCTTGATATTTGCTCTCCATCTGTGTGTGCAGATAAGGCCTAAGCAGCTGTTAAAACAATATGTAACTACATCCCTTCGTATCGGAAAAAATTCTCCCACCTTCTCTGCGCGATATTTTGGATTACTTTGTTTTATTATAGCTTCTACCTTGGAATCAGATTCTGTAAACAGCTTTGCAGCCACCCCAAACACCACGAAATCCAGTTTTCTAGGTACGAGGTCATCTGGCAGAAGGAAGTACTCAATGTGATAGTAGCGTTGCATACTTGGAATAGCTCCTGATTCATCACCTTGAATTCTCTCTCTTCGCCTATTGGGGAGACTGGCTTTCTTCTGCTTTTGTTCTACAAAGAATATTAGAATTATTTGGAAGCGTTAAATGCTATCAAAGGTGATACTTTCAGGGAGAATTAATGCTCTTCGCAACGACCGAACAGTAACGGGCGTTCCAGTGTGGCAACAGCAAAATGATGGATTGAACACAGATGACTGCTGAACATGAAACTCTCATCCCAATGCCCAACCCTGCAATTCTCACCCAGGTTTAACTACCATAACGGTCCAGAAAGTTCCTGGAACTGCACCCTTCATCCTGTCTTCCTGCAGCGTGATGGCCAGTGACTGCAGTTCCCGGGGCACCTATGTCCTGTTACCCAGAGAGCTTCCATAAAGCCAGGTGCCATGCTGCTCAGGGGAAGGCTGAATGTACCTGCTCCGGCTGCACCCAGACACCCTTACACCACAGGAGAATCATACCTCATCTGTTGAGCAGCTGTTACCTTCTTCTAAAATGACAACACCACCTTCAAACGACCCAAAATCATAATTAGCCAAGTCGAATACATACACCAAAAAACCAGCTAAGATCATCGATGCGAATAACTGTGACTCCCGAGGAGGCAGCAGTCAGGAAAGGTTTGCCGCCACCAGTCACAACCACCCAACGATAAAAGGCTCCCACGCCCCACTGCCATTTTCTTGAGCAATCTACCCAGGAAAAGTCAAATCCACCAACACCTTTTTCCAACGTTATCCCCTTAAAACAGCCAGGACTTTGCCACTCAAAGTTATGAAGGAAGAAGCGGAGGGTTCTTAGGAAAACCTGTGCCAGGCACCAACCTGCAGGCAAGGCCGGGACAGCTAGTGAGACTGTGAACGTGCAGGTCACGGGATGGGAGCCATCCAGTTCCCCGCAACCTTTTCCAGCCGGGAGGAGCCTGCTGCTTTCACCCTCTGGGGTCAGATGGCCGTCACCCCCAAGCACCGCTAAGTTTTCAGTTTCAAAAGTGCTTTCAGAGCAGATCGTGTTCAAGTCTGGCATCTCGTCTTTATCATCTTCCTCCACCTTCTCTTCTTCCGCTGCCTTTGAGTTCTTACGGCCCTGCTTTGCCATCTTGATACGCAGTCAGACAATGGCCTCAAAGGCTATGGAACGAGACAAGCAGCTTTATTTCAGTGCAGAAATAAAACCCCCTACTAGAACCAGGCAGGAGCAAGGAAGGCTGGCATGAGGAGGTCCAAAATCTCCCATTTCAAAAATGCTTTCAAAGTCCGTAACACATATACCCAAGGGATCAATTTTTGGGCGCAGGGACAACCCACACGAAAGCCGCCGAGGGCCAAGGCAGGGCAACAGCGCGTCAGCGCGTTCAGCACGCAGCAAGGCAAGGCTCGAAACAGCGAAAAGGGGGGATGTCACCTGCGGCCGTGAGCTCCGCGTCTCCCGCCTAACTGCGGAGGAAAGCCCAGTTTCGCCAGGAGCTCCGTTCCGGGAAGCAGGGGGAGCCCCCGCAGCGGGGCCCCACAGTCAGGCCGGGACAACGGCCGCGGGCACCCGGCTGGCCGCCAGCCCCGCGGGGGGGCGGAGACCGAAGGCTC
>VWZZ01014462.1:68638-160148 GCA_013399095.1 Psophia crepitans | reverse complement strand
CCGGCGGCGGGCCGGAGGCGGCGGGCCGGCGGCCGGCGGGACCCTGCTCGCAGGAGTGCTACGAGGAGATCGTGGCGCTGGAGCAGGCCGAGGACCGCATCGCCAAGCTGGAGGAGGAGAACGGCAGCCTGCGGGAGCTGGTGGAGGACATGCGGGCCGCCCTGCAGAGCAGCGACGCGCGGTGCCTGGCGCTGCAGGTGAGTGCGCGGCCGGCATCGCCCCCGCCGCTGTCCGGGCTGCGGAGCCGCCCCGCTGCGCCCCGAGTCAGCCTGGACTAAAGCGCGGTCCGGGAAGGACGGTGCTCTCGGAAAATCCGGTGCCAATAGCCTCTCCGGCTCCGGAGCGATTGATAAAAGGAGCATGGCATAGATCTAGGCTGCTCTGTCATCTTCGGCATTAACTTTTTTAGCCAAGTTTGGTTACACAGAGTCTTTAAGGAGAAATGTTGTATTTTCACCAATGTGAAGTTTTTACATGAGGGATGCACTGAAAACCAGTCAGCTAAAACTGCAGAAGGTTCGATGTAACAAACCGCAGCGTATAGCGCTGCTTTTGCTATTGCCCATGCAGGCAGTCGCACACCAGTTACGCACTGCTGCCTCTTTTTGCCAAAGAACGAACGAACTTTGGGACCGCTACCTGCACGAGCACATCAATGCCTGGGTCGTAAACGCCTGCGAGCCTTCCCTCAGAAACACTCCAAGTGTGTGTTCATCAGAGCGTGGTCCTGCGAGTTCAGAGGTGGTGCCAGTTCTGCAAAGGGGCTGATGAAGAGTCGCTGCCTCCCCCGCAGAGCCCATTAATTCGGGGGGAGGGTGGTGGGGTCTGTTTCTGCTCGGTTGGCTTAAGTGAAACGCATACAAACTTAGCAGCAGGTAAATTACTCCGGCACGAAATGGCGTAGGGCAGGCGAAGCGCTGAAGGGCTGAGATCACCGATTGTGCTGGGGGTCCGGTCAGGTTGGATTTCACACCAGCACAGCCCTCGCAGAACTCCGCTCCCCGTGTGACGCTTCCCTTTGGCATTAGCTGGCTGTCCACCTTCGCAGCATCCGGCACGGCAGGTGAAAGCCACTTTTACTGTTTTCATTTGAAAAGCAAAAGGAAGTCAGAAACAAGTACAAAGTCACCAATCAAAGGGCCCAGAAAGAATGAGAAGGACAAAGATGAGAGGTCCACAACAGCACCAGCTGCTCTCTCTTCGCCTGACTTAAAAAACATCACTGGAAATACCTTTTTGGGGAATACTGCGTGCCTTCTGAGGACAGACTAAAGTAATGAATTAAAGCTATACAGAAACTTGTGCAATAATCTAGTTTTCCACTTTAATCAGTAGTTCCTAAATTTAATTTAGAGATACACATTTAAAAACTATTTTCCAGAGACGCTTCCTTGTCTTTGTATTTCACAAAGGTAGGTAGCTTATTAGCTGCTGATCTCCTATACGTCATTAAAAAACCAAAAAACAATCCAGCCATTTTCAGTCTTCGTTAAAATGTCAGTTGCCTTAAAACAGTGTACACTAATTTCTCCCTGCTTTCTGGCCCTGTTCATTATAGGTAGGGCTGCGGAAAAGCCGTGCTAACCGTAAGGAAGAGGGGTCCTGTTTCACAGAGAGTAAAAGACAGTTAACGCAGAACCACTCCCAGACCAACTGCCTTCAAAGTGTCCTGAAGGAAGCGGAACTCATCCGGAGCTCCAGGGATGGGCAAATTGAAGAAGCAATTAGGTTCAATCAGGAGTTGGAAAGAGAGCTGAAGAGCTCTCAGGAAGCTCTGGTCAGTCTGGAAGACTGCAACCGTAACCTGAAGAGGGAACAAGCAGAAATGAGGAAAAAGGTTGAAGAGGCGAGACACGCTGTCCTTAACAGCCTTGGCAAAGTGAAGGAGCTAGAAGTGAAAGCTAACGAAGTGCCGCATCTGCAGATATACATTCAGCAGCTAGAATCGGAACTGCAGCACTACAGGTAAGTTTGAGTCCGCCAGAAAATGCCTATAGAGTCACAGTATCGGAACACAAGTTAGCTTGAAAATCACTGGTTATTGAGTATCTCCAAATACATCTAAAATGCAGCCGGGGGGAATTAGAAGCTACTCATCAATTTTCCTGGTAGGGATCCGAGACAGAAGTGGGCCCATTCAGTGGGAGGCAGGCCCAGATAACGATCCAGAGAGCTGCAGTTGCTCCTCACACACACCCCGATGGCATGCAACGTAGTAATACCTGAAGAAAGCCCCAAAGAAATTGCTGCCAGTCCTTCAGAATCCAGTTCCAACACACTTATTTTTGCACCGTAACTAACTACTATCAATTCCTGCTAGTTAAGCCACACGACCAAAGCCAGCTGTAACCAGATGGCTGATACTCCCTTTCTCATGAAAGCTGTTCAACTGGTCGTACAAATAGGAGAAAACCACACAAGGCCAACTTCTGGCCAGCAGTTTTAAACTCTGCTGTGACTTCATCGCTTCTTCGCTGACAGAGGATGTCATGCTTCAGGAGAGAAAACTTGTAAGGCTTTCTAAACCACACAATCTAGTGGGAGTCTCAAACAAAAATATATCATCCGACTAAACCCCAGTTTTGAAATAGCGTAAATAAATAAATATCTTTCCCAACCTCCGAAGGCTGGTCACCGATTTAGAGTTCACTGCTTTTGTTGCTTTTTATCTTAGACAAAACTTGGACTCACCGATGGTTATTAAGGGCTAGCCAATTCTGCCCAAGTTTCAAATTGATCTATGGAATAAAATGTTTATATTTTTACTGATCCAAAGTAAAGCTAATATTTAAAATTTTTTTTCCCTGAGTGTACTAAACCTATATGTTAATATATTGTCTATTCTGAACTCCTTGTCTCTTCCTAAACTTATACTTCCTTTGTTTGCTTATAAGAAGAATCTGTAGTGAGTTATTTGTAGCATCATAGCTATTGTACTGTTTTATGAAGCGAGGAAATTCTAAAAATAATCATTTTATCCGGTGTCTTTCTGTAAGCATTGTGTATGGTAATACCTGTGTGGTTGCAGAAGATAAAAGCATTTATTTAAACATCTATAGGCCTTTAAAAACACTGTGAGGGCACGTAATTTCCGAGATCGTTATCCTTTACAGGGGTATCTGGATGAATGATGCAACTCTTAGTGCTGAGAGAGATCACACTGCTTGTCTAGCCTATCACATTCTTGCTGGCTTGAGCGCCAAAGACTGAAGATGAGTTCTTCTCCTGCAGAATTGCTTTTCCAAAGTATGATGAAATATAAAAAATTTCCTTTAAACAGGGAGAGATGAACCAGTTAAAGACACTAAGAAATGTCAGCTGGGCCTTGCAGAGCAGGAACTGACATGGGTTACAACAAAACTAATAGCGTGAATTCTTTGTAAGTTAATCTGTAATATTCATTTTAAAACTGCAAGCTAGTTTAAAGTGAGGGTTAAGCTCAGGAATGGTGCTAGATGACCATTTGGAAACTACACCCCTTTTTTAGCCACACGGCACGTTTAGCACAGGCCCAGGCCAGCTTCCACACCCAAGACAGGTCTTGATCCTGTGTTAGCCAGAAAAGCACTGTCCATGTAACACAGTTCTTGGCTTCAGCAGCTTAACAGCAGAGCCGCTTAATGATGATACCATGATTCCGCAGCGTACGGGATAGCGTAATTCCAGGTATTCCAGAGCGTGGCACAGAGATGCCCGAACTGGCAGAAGACAGGTAAGCGCAGAGCTCTGCGTTACTGCAGCGAAAGAGCTTAACACTGCGTGGCTCTCTGTACCCTGTGCAGCCAGCGGCATCACAGCCTGTCCCACTCGCTTCCTCACACTTGTGCTGCGGGTGGCAGAAACTACTGCTGCTCATAGAGAATCACCTTCTCCAGTCGTGCACGAGTCCAAAACCCATGGGCATGGTTGGGTGAGGTGCTGGGAAGCGCATGTTGAGGGGAAGCTGATGAGCTGGCTGAAGCATAGCGATGGAGGGACAGCGCAATATCCTGCAGATGTCTCAGGCTGTCATTTGGCAAGTGTATTACTTGTAATGCTACTGAAGTCGGTATGGTTTGAAGTTAGTACTCCAGTGAGCTGTTTTCTCCATTTCCAAGTACCACAAAAAGTTTGTAAGCGTGGAAGCAGGATCTAGGTTTGGCAGGAACTAATGCTGCAAGGTAGCAACGGAGAGAAATGGGTGGGGATTTGAGTCTACTGCAGAAGGCATTTAAGATTGCAGATGTGTCTCCTGACAATTCACCTTAACTGGCTTGGTGTGTCTCCATTTTACTCCAGCCAAAGTCTAATTTCTTCCAGAGAGGACCATATTCAAGAATGAGACTAGTCTATGAGCTCCTAGTTTATACATGCTACTTCTAATTTATACTTTCATGTTGATAAAGTAAGGAAAATTATTTCTTCTTTTAGGTTCAGATTTTCAAAACTCTTTAAGTATCTAAATCCCACTTCCAGACCTTCAGCTCATACCATTTTGCTATCATTTAGACCTAGAATCACCATAACGACCTTACATTATAATCCCTAACTTGGGAAACAACATAGTTTGCATCTATTCAGGAAAGTGTTTAAGTACCTGCAAGTGATTAAATGTTTTCCTAAATTGAGGTACCTAATTACAATTGTGTTTTCTGCCCACAGATTCACATTCATGCAAATTCAATGCAAAATGTTCCTATCAACATCTCTGATAAATGTTTGCTAAGTGAAGTTTACATGACTTAAACTTTTTCTGAGTACAGGTTCTTGTATCTGGGTTTGAAATGTCCCCGTCATGTTATTAGTTTATAGATCTTACATCGCGCCCTCCATTCTTCCTGCGCTGGATGCATGTGTTGGGTTTTTGTCCTCTTTCTCTACCATTAGTCTTTTATTTTTTAATCCCAGTCAGTTTAATCAGTCACCTCAGATACTTCAAAGGTAAATCTCACGAAATTCCTTACTGAAAAGCGTGAGCTAAAGTCATTTCAGAGGAAAAAGACATCACAAGAAATTGCATGTTTATCATTGGCATTATATAAAAAAAAGCGTAATTCACCGTGTCAGTAATATGGTGCATAGGAAGTTACACAAGTCCCATTTTTTACGCAGTGCTGCCCAGATAGTTATTCTCATTTTGTTCTGGTGCACTTGATTTCATTTGTTAAGACTGAAGCTCCACTTTTTGATTTTTGGAGTACTCTTTCAGTTTTTCAAGATGATATTGGGACTAACCTCCAAACTGCTGTCATTCCCTCCCAGCTCGGTGTCAGCTGCGCATTTGTCATTTCTCTTTCAAAAGCTGGAAGCCTAAATGAACACACTGGCTAGGTCCCAGGACAGATTCTGGTGACCTCCACTTGATATACTCTATCCAAAAGCGTATCATTAACAGCTCTTCCCTAAACTCCTTTTTTTTTTCAGTAAGTTTTGCTCTAGCTCAAGGTGAGACCCTCCATGTATTCTAACATAGTGCTATGATTTATAAGTACTCTTTATAAGAATGCCACATATGAAAATGTTACTACAATAGAAGTGTCACATCTCCTGCTTCTCTTTATCCATTCAGCCATTTTCCCTGTCAGAGAAGGAAATTAGATTCGTTTGACGTGAATTGTTCTTGCCAAGTATAAATTGGCTTTATTTTCTATACTACATTGAAGGTGGCTCAGAAACAGATTCCTTAATAGCTTACAGATTTTTTTCTCTTTAATAGCATTGGAGGGAATAACAGAATTTAACAAGCTTTTTTTTGATCCCAGTGTAACAAGTAAAAAGAATGGTCATTTAGAATTGAAATAGACTTCATAATGGAGATGTTCTCAGTTTTTATGTGGCTGTGCTAGCCAGTAGCACAGTAATTACATAGGTCAGTGAAAGGGGTCATAAAATACCAAAAATGCTTCCCATATGCATGGTCTGTCTCCCAAATTACTTAATTATCCATCAGCATTTCTATGTGTTAATGAGTAGGGATCCTTTTTACATGGAATGCAGACACTTGTTTCATCGCCTCATATACTCTAATAAATACGACGATGGAGGTCTCTTGCATAATTTCTTCCATTTATTTCTTTCATAAAGTCACCAGCGTTAATTTTTCTAAGAAGTTACGCTTTAGGTTCTCCAATATTGGAAGTAGTTTGATTTTTCTTTTGTTTTAGGAGACAGTGTCCAAATCTTTTCAGTAATTTCTCAGGTTATCATTTACTCTGTAAAATATAACAAGATGGACCAAACAGATCCAAATCAATAATCCAAGAATAGGAGAGGAATATGGAAATAATCCTAAGTGATACCGAGTCGGCTCTGTTAGGTGAAGAAAGAAAAGCCCTAGGAAAGAAACACTAATCCACAAAAGAAGGTGTATATAGTAGGTTATTTCCAATCTGAATGATAATGCACATTTTATATTTGGGCACTCTAGAACTGTTCTTCTCTGTTCTTCTATTGAAAAAATTAGGCATTAAATAAGGAAGGTCTGGACAAATTTCTGCTTGACTAGTGTCATCAGTACCAACTACTAGTGCATCTTGGCAATTTATTTCAGATAGCACAAAATTTGCATGGAGACTGTGGGTGTAAGTGTGCTGGAATACACAAAAGACTGGCTGGAACCGCAGAAGATCCATACGTCCTTGGACAAGACGACAACAGGCAGGGACCAGTGACTGAAGGCATCAGTAAGAATGATGACAGTCAGGGAACTGAGCTCATGGAGGGTAAAATGTTACTTTGCAGACCCTCATCTGCAAGGGCACTCAAGCAGATTGTTCTAGATGAGCTGATGTAATTTTATTTTTTAATTCCATTTATACCTAATAGTTTCTTCTACTTAAGACTGTAAGAAGATCTATTTTATGTAGAAGTCTGCCCAAAACCCCAGAACTTTAAGTTTTTCAAGACATTAGCAGCAGCAGATGAATACGTCCCCATCATATGAAGCACAGACTTCTTGAATGTCTCTAGTCAGAGAAGAATCATAAGCTAACCAAGCAAATCAGATTACTACTCATTTGAAACACTTTAAAGGAATGTTTTGATTTCACAAGAAAGGGTAATGAAAGTTATCATTATATATGATAGAGAACAGTACAGAGCAATTAACTACATTAGTTTGGCACTGAAGAAAACGTATAGCATCTCTTTCCATGGAAGGACTAAGTTTTATTTCAAACGCAAGAAGTGTCTTGCAATTTTTTTTTTTAACATTACTGCTTGCTTCCCATAATAATAGCAAAACCTTTCCTTCAAATCCATTCAAATTAATGTGAGTACATTTATCCACAAGGACGCTTGTGCATAGGTGCTAATTCTGACATTGAAAATGTAGCAGTTCTCTGGCCTTGTGCAGTGCTGGGCTCTTAGTTACACAGCCTTTGTTCTTGGGAGACTGCCCCCAGGTTCTCACCAAATCCTCCTTTTCAGCTGGCTTGCCTTATTTGCTGTGTCGGGAGTAAATCACTGCGAGCACAATGGCGATGCCACACATACGGACACTGCCCAGTGACGGGGGTGGACGTGCTTTTGCCGTGTCCCAGGCTTCCTCCCACAGCTCTGCGCAGGCACCGTGTGTTGAACCCGCTGAAGCTGTCACTTAGCAGCCCCCATCACACATACCCTCCCAGGGACGGAGAGATTAAAGCGTACTAGCAAAAAAGATAGTTCAAGCCAAAGGAGTTAGTTCTGCCATCTCACACGCAGATTCTGACGCATGCAGCAGCCTTTTAAAGCTGTCTCGCGGCCTTCTGTGCATAATTTGAATCACGCTAACCTCTCCCATACCAGAGAGATTGTATTTTTCCCCCCAAGAAGGTGCGTAGTGTTTCTGTAGCTGCTCTCCCTTGAATTAGTGCCTGGAAATTCAGCCCGCAGCTTGGTGGACCCCTCCAGTGACAACCATGCACCTCCCTCCTCTATCTGCCAGCCCTGACAAGCTGCATCACACCTCTCTGGCTTTATAGTCTTCCCCTACGAAAATGGACACTTTTCACTGCCCAGACATTCTAGGTGACACAACGTACCTGTCGTGTCTTGTGCTGACAAAAATCAAAGATTAATTTCATACAGAAAGATAACTTTAAAGAAAAACCCTACTGCTCCCACCCCTTTCAGATCACTTCGTAACACCAGACTCCCTCTCAGAGGCTATGCCACCCTGAAAGTACGCCTCCCAGAACAAAGTCACTTTCCCGCTGGCATTGGAAGAACCAAAAAGGCAAACAGAAATGGTCCTAACTCATACCTAGCCCTCAGTTGCAACCCTCTGGATTACTTGGGTGAGCTCCTGTACAGCACCTTTCTATATCAAATATTAGCAGTTCGTCACTGTCTGCCATAAGGGCTTCCTAGGTGATAGGACATCCCTGCTGAGCACTGCTGCTGTGCTCAATTTCTAGACCTCAGAAATGCATTAACCTTGATATTGTCCACCTGACAGATCCTAACGCTTCAGATCCCACTGCGTGCACATACAAGCACAGCAAACTCGATGCACTGGGGTTATTCTGGGAACGGAACTATCAGCTTGACAAGACTGGGATCTATGCATCTGTCTTAAGCTCAAAGCCAAGTAACATCAGTGTGGGAGAGGCATGTAAAAAGAACCATTATTTATTACCAAGAAAAACACATCTGTGAGCCAAGCGTTACAGCTCATTACAAACCTCCCTGGGAGCCATGGAGGACCGTCACGTGTTGCCCACAGAGTCACACACTTGGCCTCTCATTTGTTTCTTAAGCAAATCTGACAAGTTTGTAGCCGCCTCTAGGTAGAGGAGCTCCTGCAGGAAAGGATGCTTACCAGGGCACTCCAGTTTTCCCCACCGCACCAAAAGCTCTGCCATGACCAGGTCCTGCTGTGCCACACTCTGCTCATACACGCCTGTCATCAGACCTGTTGAATGCACAAGGACCGTTCCTTTGCTTATGGAGTGATGAGACCACACCTGGGCAATAAATACTTACTGACTGGAAGTCTGCCAAATCTCCACAATAGGTGCTTTGAAGAGCCAGCAGTATTTTAAAAATTTACTTTTTTTTTCCTCAGGTCAGTTTTGTAAGACAAAGTAGTAATATATAACCTCAAAGTGTAACCTGTGGCTTAAGTTGGGGCTTCTGTGTTTACCTCCCTGGATGTCAAAGATCTTGACAAAAATCTCAAGTAAAAACACCAGGGGTGAGATCCTGAGAGGGCCAGGGCATTGCAAGTGCTTCAGTCAGGCACTTAAACACACATTTGGTTTAAAATACTTGAGGACTCCACTGAGCCCCTCTGGAGATAAAATTAAAACACATCAACCACCCATACCTCAAGCGGGGTTAGCGCATGTCACTTCTGCTGTCAGTTCACATAAGTTACTTTGAAAATCAAACACTGCTGATCATCTACACTCAGGCACAAGCAGAGAATTCTACATTCTCTGAAGATTCTTTTATTCTGCTAGAGAAATAAAAATAGAAGAATTCTTTTTTTCTTCATAGAACATGAATATTACTTGATGAAAATGAGGAGAGGAGGAGTTAGAATCCTAGAATGGTTTGGGTTGGAAGGGACCACAAGGATCATCTAGTTCCAACCCCCGCACCGTGGGCGGGGACACCCTACACTAGACCAGATTGCCCAAAGCCCCATCCAGCCTGGCCTTGGACACTTCAGTTCTACTAAAGCAATAAAAAAGCACTTATTTACTCTTTGCTCCTCATCTCACTTCCGTTCAGGATACAAAACAGACAAGGTAGTTTGTAAGACAGATGCTGACAATCCAACTTTTCAGATTCAACTAATCTGTTATGCTAAAATAGTCTGCTCTCAGAATATGGCAGGATTAACGATCTGCATGGCAAGGAGGCCTTATCCCTCAAACACATCCCAAAACCAACAACGGTATGACAAGATGAGTGAAGTCACCCTAGAATAGTTCAAGGGAAATTTGTGTATATTATGCTTAAAAAACAAAACTCAACAAAAAGCCTTTTTAATTTATACACCAGAAAAAAGCATGGAATCATGAAATCTGGAAATGCTAGAGGGACCAACCCACTCAAACCTGTCCTCTGATTTGCAAGAAATACATTCTGTTTCAGCAGCTTGCTTCAACTGGTTGTCTATTAGAGTTAGTCATGCAGAGAAAGAAATGAATCTAGCCTTTCAGTGGTTGCACAGGCAACCATTCTATTGTCACATTAACTTAAATTCCCAAAAAGCTCTTGGAGGTAACATAAATACTAAATTATCTGGAGACCTAGGGAAATAATGAGAAAGTAAAATTAAAATTACTTGACTCCATGACTTCACTGGGAACTTGCCATAATGCAAACTCACAGCCAGACTAAGTTCTGACACCCCGTCACCGGGATAGCACAGGCAAGATCGAAAGATTTTAAATACCATCACGTTACTTAGGACGCTGCCAGGGATACTGGCATCAAGGTAGATAGTCAATCTTTAGTTAAAACTGCCTAGACTCTAAGCAGGTCAGGGGATGAGCTGGTCAATGGCACCGATGTTAGGAAATACAACATAGGCAATTCCTGTATTTTCAATGACATGGGACAGTTATTTAGTGGTACTGCAAATATTTGCTGGAGTTTGTTCTGTTTACCGGTCTTCTCACTGTAGTCAGAATTCCTGTTGAATCACTGGCCATGTTTAGTGTACTGTTCTCTCCCCTTCATTCTCCAGTACATTTTTTCAACTTTATCAGCCTCTTGGCTGCCTGCTTAGCAGAATGATTACAGTCCAGACAGATATCTGCCTCCCTACTGCTTGGCTTCAGGGATTCTCTTTGTGGTAACTCAGCATATTTTCCTCTATTTGCCAGATTTGCCTGGCAATCTGAATCTCAGCTATTCAGAACTGTAGCCACTGAAACAACCTAAGAAAAACTGCAGACACGACCTAAGAAAAATGCTGCCCTCAAACTACAAAAAAAGCTAGAAAATAGTGCCCTGCACTGTAAGTAAACCTTTGATTAAATGGTCTCTGCATCTGATCTTAAAGCTTCACATTCTGAGATAATCCCAAACTGGAAGTCCAACACAGACTGAGATATTGAGGGGGGAGGGAGAAGAGGAGAAAAGGAAGGGCAGGAGGATCAGCTGGACAAAGTATTTGCTTCAGTCCATTATAGAGAAGAGATATTTCCACAATTCCAGATGTGGAACCTATCTGTGTGCTCAAGGCAAGCAACCTGCAAGTGAAGACATATGAAGAAGCTGACTTGAGCTGTTATTTAGAGAGATAATTCTTTATCTGTGAAAAAAGGAATTGTTATAGATTTTTATAGCTTTTCGTAGCACTCATCTGAAAATCTGACAAATTCCGGTAACAATGAATAGATGTGTCTTTAAAGGATCGCAAAGTTGCAGCTCAGCTTGAACGACTGAAAACGTAAAGCATGGAATGAAGCTTGGTCCTTATTGCAGATACCCGTATCACAGGATGCTGACTGTATTCTGTTTGCCAGTGCCATTTCACATAGGAATGTACTTTATGTATGAAAAAAGTAAAACATAAGCTTCAAGCAGGACGCATCTTTAGAAATTTACTTGTGCATAACAAGTAACTTCAGCCTTCACGGCATTGTTCTTAAAACCACTTGAAAAATAAGGCGTAGAGGCTGTGACTGACTGTGTTGCAGTCCCTCCTTGTTTGCAGAAAAAAATGTTCTCTGAAGGGTGCCTGAGTCAAGTGCTAATGGCCAACACATCAATGTTTCAAGAAAAGAGGTGCCAAGCGTTAGGAATCAGATTGCAGTGGGAAGGCCCCAAACCTTTCAATAAATCTACAGAATAAAATCAGGCCCTGTGCTTTATTTTGTGAAGAGTCTCTTTTCACAGCAGAATGTTTCAGGGAAGGTTCATGATGTCACATTAATCATAACACTGAAAAATCTGGTATTCGCAGCACATCTGCGCTGCTTTTATCCTCTGTACTTGACCTCATCACATGTCCTTGGCATTAGGTCACATAACATAAAAGTATCTGGAACTGCATCTGGTGAGGCCAGCCAAGTTTAAAGCAGAGCGTTGTCAGGTTTGAGCTGAGCTCCGAGTACGGTATTTCACACCCCTGGAGCGGGTAGCTGTGAGCGGCGCTCTGCTTCGCAGAACATTACACAAGACAGAACTACGAGCAATCAAAGCAAAGCCAACGCGTGTGAAAATTGCAGAAAAGTAGGTTATGCTACCCATTTTTGTGTCAGCAAATACCCAAAGGTGGGATTTCCAACAGTATATATGCAACTAGGGGTACACCTGTATTTTGTGGTGCACCAACCCCATCAAGCGGGCTCCCCCGGAGCCGAGGGCAGCGCAGCTGCGTCAGCACGACGTCCCGAGCAGCCCACGTCTCCGCACGCCGCCGAGCTGCACAGCGCAAACACCAGCTCCTCGGAACTAATGCAAGGGATTTTACACCGCACAGCGTAAGCACAGCCTTCAAAGCACCGGTGTCTCGTATTTTCTACTGCAGAAGGACGAGCCATCAAGCAGGCTGGTTAGTGCGGTTTCATTTCAGTGGCCTGACGGATCTGGCACGGATGAGGTAAACAGATGAACCACTCTCACTTACAGCAACTGCTCTGATTTAATTTAGACCCAGGCAAAGTACTCAGACTGAATAGTCCATCCTCCAAAAATGCAGTTTGGAAACAGTTTAAACTAGTTGCACATTTAGGTGGCATCAGGCACGATTTCACATATACAAAAATAAAAGGAAAAGCAGAAAACCTGCGGACTTTTATTTGGATGTTTTCTTGCTGGAGTGTTCTGATTTTTTTCCCCTGAGTGACATTAAATTGAATTTCAAAACACCATTTTAAGACATAAAAAGAGAAATGAAACCTAAATGAAGTATTTCATGTTGAAGAGGCAGCTTCCTTAGATGCAAATATTTTTTTCTTCGAATTCCTAATTCAACCAGACAAAGAAAAAAGAAAATATTTGAACTGCTAGGAGAGAAGCTGGTCCTTAGCCCGAAAGATCTGTGTTTCCAGTACTGAACATACATAACTCTGCTTAATTTCCAATACTATCCAACAGTCCCCAAGGAAAATTCCTTTAGCAGAGGAGAAAGAATAAAAGGAGAACAACAAAAAGAATGCTCTTAGCTTGTATTGTCAGAAAGTCTGTGTATCTCTGTACTGGAGCCCCGGCTGCGATGGGCCTGGTTTTGCAAAGAAGTCTGGCTGTGAAATATTACCACCACTGGCAGGATATTCCTGGGTGAATGCACTCACTTTGAATGAAAGACCTTTCAGTGTAGCCAGGGGGTTGATATCTCTCAGAAAAGTTATGATTAATCTCTCTAGAGCAGATTTATACACTGGGTCTATTCTTGTGCTGTCAGTCTTGTACTTGCTACTTTTCTCCCCCTCCTGTTGTTCCCTACCTGCTTTGCTCTCTTTGGTTTGGGGTTTTTTGTTCCTCATGATTTACTGTTTCCAAATGATGCTTCAAATGCATTTAAAAGTAGGAAGCTTTTAGTAGTACATAATTTTAAACCTTTTTAGGTACATACTATGCAGCATATGAATTATCTAAGCTTTGAATTCACATCAAGTAATTATGATTAAAGATCTAAAGTCCTGAGAGTTTTGAGGTGTTTAGACTTGTACTTTACATAAATCAGAGGAACTGTCCATCCCTAAGGCTTGGTTGGCACTTGTGAAGTACTAGAAGTCATAAATACTTAAATTGCAGTGTATTTGCAGAAGGCTCTGCTTCTGCAAACAGCACTGTCTTGTATCAAACAAGTCTTTTCTTCTAGTTAGCATACAGGTTACTTATCATCTAAATTACCTCTTTATTAAATGGTGGGGTTTTTAGAACAGAAGATTATTAATACAGGAAAAGTAGCAATTATTTCTTCCCCTCCCAAGCAAAGTGAGCTTTTCCGGGACAGGCTCCCACGGACTAGCTAAATTAATGGAGCTCTGTTTTGCAAACAAGCGTGATGCACGGTACAGAAATCTCCAGGAAGGAACTGATGCTTTGCTGCCTCACGTACTCAAGTCAAAACTTCAATTCTATTCATCTGCATTTGTCTGTCATTATATACAGGAAACAAACAGAAAATAACCCCTAAACAAAGCAGTGACTCTACAGGCAGAGCTCACAAAAGACACCCAGAGCCCTCTAGTTTGTCTGGTCTGTCCCTGGAAGGCAGAGCCGAACTGGCAATTTCTTCCCTTCATGTGGCTCTGTAAAGAAAGAAAAGGCCACGGTGAACAGGAGCGGGGAAGAAAGAGCAGTGCTGCTCATTACCGTGAAAAAGGAGCTGTCAAAGCATCACCTTCTTTCATCCTTCCTCCCTTGCCAGCCTTTTTTTCGACCCAGGGAATGGAAGCTTAAATCAAACAGTCAGAATGAATGATGAAACTGCATAGCTGGTACAAAACAAAGTGAGAGGCTGCTGAGAGCGGTAAAAAGGGGGCCCAGCCGAAGGCAGCAGACAGCACTCAGCTCCTGGTTTCCTTGATTTCATTACGACAGGCTGGTGCTTGTACAGCCACGGGGGGATGACAGACCCCCTTCCTTTTACATGTGTAAACACAGCCTGTAAGGTTCCTGTGTGCATAAAACCAACCGTAAGCGTGGATATTTCTCTTTGCTCAAAGGGAACAGGATTAGCAGGACAACCAGTGTAACGAAGATCTGAATTATCATCGGTCAGGCTTCAGAAAGGGTCAGAGTAGTGGATGAAACTAAAGTTTTAATACTGGCAACAACAATAACAACAACAACTTTAAGTTCTGTCTTGGCTGGAGAAGGGTATAACAGCTCACAGTAGGCAAGATGAATGTGAACTGGGAGAGCTGTTGAAATACAGGAAGAAAATCACACACTATATGGCTTTTAAAAGGACTTAGGAATTATCCATCAGTTCAACAGGTGAAGGCCTGAGTTCACTTTCGGATGTTTATTATTTTTTGGTGAAGTTAAGCAAACCAAAGCCTTTGAAAGTTTCTGTTTTCATGAAGCTTAAGATGAAGGAACTTTCCAAAGACAGAACTCCTCGCAGGACCCTGGGAACATACGGTGCTTTGCCGTGCCTACGAAAATGCTAGGTTTCTTCTGTCACTTCATAAATGAAATTGTAAAACCATGGTCTGGCCCAGAATGTAATATACAATGTGCCAGGTCAGAGGTGAGTGCTCTAAAACAGGTGTAAAAAAGTTTATGTGGCTTAGATTGTGTATCCTGAAGTCTAAAGGGCTTCCCCCCCCCCACTCGATTAAACAGATGCATACTGCGTGCATCATTAAGGCACTTAGTGGATGATAGGCAGCAATCTGTTAAAAATAGGAAATCTATAACGTGTTAAAAGAAAGGGTACCCTGTCGGACATTAAAAATCATGATACATCAAGACATTTTATCTCATTAAAAACACTGCAGAAGATACCATAGTTCCGAGGTGAGTCTGAATGAATCTCTGGAATTAAAAGCAGTGAAGTCCCACCTCAGTAATTGGATTCGTGTCTCAACTAAAAGTGCATTTGAATCACAAGGCTTGGATTCGGATCAGAATATCCACTGTCTGAGGGGGAACTGGATACGTAACTTGAGTTTTATCCTAATCCTAACCATGACTGCTTTGGTTAGTACTTGAAAACAAGTTTTGTTTGGTCTGCCTTTTAATTGGAGAAATATGCTTTGTATCACACAGCAAGAGAAGCTAGAGTAATGTGACTATTATTTAATTTTTGAGAGAAAATAATGAGAATAAAAATTTTAAAATTACTCAATTAGTCAAGATGTTAAAAAACAGGATCAAGCTTGAAGAACTGTAGAAAGATCTTCGGATACTGAGCAACAGGGTGGTGGCAGGCGATACCTACCATCTGAATGAAAACTGATGCACTCTGTTGGGGGGAAACCCAAAACCACATGACCCCACACAACAGTTCCAGCTTCAGTGGAGCAGATACAGTGATGGACTCTGAGCTTATTACTGCTCAGCAATTAAGTCTTTGAGCTTTATAACTGTAGGACATATCTACAACTGTCAAGTTGCAGTAAAGAAAGCAAATATAATATTAAAATATTAGGAAAGGAATAGAGAACAATACAAAGAAAACAGTTACACACATTCATAGAGCACCTGTATCAGAAAAAAGGAAGTTATGATTCTTCCACCTAAACCACAGTAAAACTGGAAACGGCAACAAGTATGAAAATCAAAGGCATGGAAACTATTTTAGTGACTTGCAGATATGGAAAAGAGATGGCTGAGAAAAGATATGAAGAAGGTCTATAAAATTTTTATTGAGACTGAGAAGATGAATAGGGAAGAATTTTTCAGTCTCTTCCAATGCAAGAACTACGAGTCATCGCACGAAAGCGGGAGGCAGGTTCAAAGCAGACAAAACCCCAAGTGGTTCTTACACAGCGGGTAAAGCAAGCTGCAGAGTACCTTCCTGCAAGATGCTTAGCTTGAGGAAAAGTTACACAGATTAAAAAAGCAACTAAAATACAAATTTAAACCAAACAAAACCCCCAAAACAACCAGCCCTTAGCGGGTATTAAATAGAAAGATGACATCTCTACCCGAGTCACCAAAGAAATCTACACACATACTGCAGAGTCAAAGGCCAGGAAAGGACTAAGGTATGTGACAGGTGCATACAATAGGGTACGTGAATGTCAGAGGAAATGTACATATAAGTATTCTCCTTGAGCTTTTAACATACATAAAATGGCAAAATATAGTTCGATTTCAGAAATCTCTCTAACATCACCTTGTCTTCACCTCCAGGAATCCTAGCGTATTGCTCTGAGAAGAGAAAGCTTACCTCATGCACCTATAATGTAGGAGAACCCATGTCTAAGCCTAGCCCCGACTCAGACTTCAGACCATAGCTTTGGAAGAATTGCTGATGTTTTTCCTTCACATCAGTGTCCCCATCTAAAAAGTTAAGATGGTAATGACCACAGAAGTAGGCCGCTATTACCCACCTCTACATTTCCCTTTAAGATAGGAAGAGATTAACCACAACCTTAGAGGTGCTGTTTAATTCTTCGTGCATCTAAATGAGAGCTGGTGAAGTACTGTTGCTACAAACTATCACTGATACCTGGAGATTTGCAGGATTTAAAATGGATGAACTATTGCTCTGGTAAGAAAAATTTCTGAGTTCTAGTCATAAATACTAGCTAGAATTTTGGAAGATCTCTGAACCATCTATTTCAGCATGAGCACCATACTCTGGGCAAGGATTTCTTGCACACTCCTCAGAAGCATCTGCTGTGGGACACAAGTAGGATACAGGATTAGATAGTTGAAGAGTCCAACCAAAATCTAGTGTGACAAAACCCTGCACAAGTCCCCGCCTTTAGGTCATGCTTTCACATTCTAGACTCTGCTTGATGGATGCCTATTGTCCAGTCTCAAATCACTTAATTCATTTCCATTCAAATCACAGAAGTTCCCCGCTGAGCTGGAAACCAGCACACACTATTCAATGTAGATGTCAGGTTTTGTGTAAGAGACAGCCATACCAATATTGCAAAGATCCTTTTTATCCCTTCATGCCTACAGTGAAATTTAATCTGAAAAGCTGGGCTTAGAGTTCCTGACATGCTGGGACAGCAAATATTTTCCTACATAATTGAAAAAGATCATTTGTAAGAGTGGTGGCCCAGTGGTTATCAACACAGGCTGAGATCTGGGGGCAAGCAGAGCATTTTAAAATACTGTATGTTTATCAGAAATAAATCATGTACTTTGATATTTACATTTATTTGGCCTTCATGCTGTCTGCAGCTCTCTGTTATGGACACATGGTGCTATTGCTCTGTTCACATTTTCTCACTTCACTCCAAGTTGCTTGGTATGTGCATACACATATATATATATGCAACACTTAAGATTCTGTTCAATAATTTAGAGGGCTGTGTGATACCATTCACCATGCACAGGAGGCAAGCGCCTCGCCGGTATCTGTCCATAGATGCATGCATAACTTGGTTTCCCACACCCTGTCAGGACTGTCAATAAAGAGAATGATGTTCTATAACCCTGGAGAGAGGGATTTTTCTTATTTCTAGTCCAGGTAGTCCTGAGATAGAAATACAACGTTGTATCTCATCAAAGAGGAACGAAGAGGTTCTAAAATGTAGTAATGGGGAATCCCCTTTTCCTTTAAAACCCCTACAAGGGTGTAGCCTGACTATACAAATGGAAGCGAATCAGACCAACATAAGCTTTGTGAGTCACAGGACAGCTAAGCACATTACAGGAAACGAATTATTAAAGGTACGGCACACATTCAGGCCACTTGCATTATTCACTTAATATTCCTGAGCGAAGCAGTCATTCCAAACTTAGACGAACAGCATTGCTTAGGAATACAAAGAATTTGATTTGAAATAGTACTGCTGCTCCCACTGCAGTAGGCTTTTATTAATTAATATACCATGACCACTCGAACCATACTATTAGACTTATTTCAACCGTTGTAATAATTCACGTCGCCAGAATAACAACTGTTCTGTTTCAAATGGTAAAATGAACAAGTAACTTTGCATAATAGATCTTATTACTTCGTTCTGTGCAACCGTGGCCAAGGACTGACATATATTTGGAACTCTGACATTAACGTTTGTTATGTCAGAAATCATTTATTACAGAGATTACTGTATACTTGCCAGAACTGAAAATGTAAAACGCGGGCCATATGCTGAATATTTCAGTCCTAGATAAATGTATATGCGATAAAGGAACATGACAGAATAACCTATTTCGATTATTAAGAAAAACCTCATTTAAAATCCATTCACATCAGTGCAGGTCTTGGAGAAGACTGCATGCTATGAATTCTAGAGAACTCCATCATGAATATCAAAGACAGATAATTTAAAAAGCAAAGAATAGTTTAGAAGAGTTACACTTGGACTAGATGATTGCTGCAGGTTCTTTCCAACTGAATTACTCTATTCTACAGGGAGAATTCATCAGTTTTATAACCACTGCATTGTAGTTTTCCCCTTCAGGAAATTTAATTTTAAAAAAGAAACCATGTTTTATCAGATTACCAAGTTGCAAATCTAATCCCCACAAAGTTTTCCTTTATGGACTGTTTCATGCTTTTGAATTAGGGAACTCTTTTTTCCATTATTATACATGCCGTGCTTGCAAATAAATATAAATACCTAAGAGCAGATGCTGCTCTACTAAAACTTATGTAAAACCTACAAAAAAACATATATAGGATGCTAAAAATTAATCTCTAGGGCACATTTCCATTGGCCACAGACCCACGGGGAACAAAAAGCATTTAGTTAAAATAACCTAAATTTGGATCCAGAGTCATGAACCCATGCTCTAGATGAGATTGGTCTGATGGCAGCGTGAGATCTGTACTTACATTACACCTGAAGTTTGTATGTTTTTTTTATTTTGGTTTTATACATCTTGTAAAAGAAAATTCAAATATATTGCCTCAAAACGACAGTACTTTAATTCCATCATTTCTTATACAGGGTTACAGAATCTCTTAGGGAATATGAGGTACAGTTTGGAGAGGTGCTAATCATCCCCAGTCCTGCAGTCCACTGACAGTAGAAAGAATGAGTATATCTCATTTCCCCAGGCAGCGCTACAGGCTTGGGGTCAAGTGGCTGGAGAGCTGCCTGGCAGAGAAGGACCTGGGGGTTCTGGTTGACAGCCGGCTGAACATGAGCCAGCAGTGTGCCCAGGTGGCCAAGAAAGCCCACGGCATCCTGGCCTGCATCAGGAATGGCGTGGCCAGCAGGAGTAGGGCAGTGATTGTCCTCCTGTACTCAGTTCTGGTGAGGCCTCACCTCGAGTGCTGTGTCCAGTTTTGGGCCCCTCACTACAAGAAGGACATTGAGCTGCTGGACACCAGAGAAGGGCAACGAAACTGGTGAAGGGACTGGAGAACAAATCTTATGAGGAGCGGCTGAGGGAACTGGGGTTGTTTAGTCTGGAGAAGAGGAGGCTGAGGGGAGACGTGATCGTTCTCTACAACTACCTGAAAGGAGGTTGTAGCGAGCTGGGGGTCGGCCTCTTCTCCCAAGCAACAAGTGACAGGACGAGAGGGAATGGCCTCAAGTTGCATCAGGGCAGGTTTAGGTTGGATATTAGGAAAAACTTCTTCACGGAAAGAGTAGTGAGGTGTTGGAACAGACTGCCCAGAGAGGTGGTCAAATCGCTGTCCCTGGAGGCATTCAAAATACATGTAGACGTGACACTCCAGGACATGGTCTAGTAGGCGTGGAGGTGTTAGGTTGACGGTTGGACTTGATGATCTCAGAGGTCCTTTCCAATCTTAGGGATTCTATGATTCTATCTCAGCTCTCTGTCAACTATATCGGCCCTATGAAGTCAGGCAACCCAAATGATTCTGCAGAAGATGCAGTTGCTAAAGACAGTACAATCATTATGCTAAGTATTTAAAAATGAATGAACAAAACCCAAAAATTGTAAAGTATTACAGGCACCGAATCTTTGGGAGGTTTTTAAGGAGTAGAAAGGGAGTATCTGTCAAGGTGGTATCTCATGATTGTGTTCAAGTTTTTGAGCTTACGTTTTCTTCTGTAATAAGGTTGTGACGTCTAAAGGGCTTAACTGGAGAAGCCAGTAACTGGAGCAGCACTGCACAGGGCAGGACCATAACTATACTGCAAAATACAGTTTTCCTCTGAGAAAACCAACAAAACCCATCAACTAATCTCACCCTCGGAAAAAAAGGCTATTCTGCAAGCAAAAGTTTGTCTGCTCAGATGCAGTCTTTCCCATTCAGTGGGACCATAGCAATAGCCAGAGCTTGGAAATATAAACGCCATTCCTTGCCTAAACCCCCTACGAGAGCTTTGGGGCCTTCCAAGGCACTGCATGTAACCACAGTCTGGTTTTAGTATACGGCAAGAAGTGGAGGTGGTCGGTCTGCTCGGCATGAATTGCTGTCAGCTGTTTGTCTGCTGCTGTGGAGCCTGTTAAAGCAACAGGGTCCCACCCACGCCAGGCTCATTTTTCAGTGTGCAAAGAGAGCCAGCACTGAGAGAAAATGGGCACGCTGCACAATTTAACCACAACAATATCATTCTCAGTGGGGAGGAACAACACTGTAAAAATTAATGATACGGTGCTGTGAGATTGTGAAACTGTTTAAATACTCAGATAAGCTTTTACACATCTGTAAGGATAAGCTTTAATACATCCATTAAACCACCACAGAAGTCCATATGCACACTCTGCATGTGTAAATTCCAAAATGCCGATTGTCGGAACCTGGGAAGATCGCTCTACGCTTCCTCTGGGCCTGTATTTCTTTTTTGAAGCATCCACTATAGCTCCCTGCCAGAGACAGGGCAGCGGGCAAGGTGAAACTCCAGGGGTAGTGTGGTTGTTCCCAAGTTCTTATCTTCTTACATCCATTTAAAGATCAATACGTTCCTGTGAGCTTTACACTTTGTTTGGATTTCTCTAACTTGCCATTATATGCAATGGACCACCAATGGACCACCACATCATGAATCGTACTCAAATCAGGCTCTGAGTGGCTTAAATCGAGCCACTGATACCGTTTTCATGATATTAAATTTGGGTTCTACATGACGAAGCTCCAAGTTGCAGGCTTATCTCTGTTTAAAACTGTACAGAAATGTGATTAACATTTTTATGACAGGAGCAACTGAAAATCCCAGTAGCAGGCTCCTCATTCAGCTTCTTATAAACGTCTTCTGCTTCAAGTCACTTCTAAAATTCAAATCAGTCCTGCAGAAAACTGTCTTTGCTATTTTAGAATGCAATAAAACCAGGACCAAGGTGAATGTCACATCATTCTGGGTTCTCTCTAAACGTTTGATCACTCCATTTAACTTCACACAAGCTTGTATCTGCTTAATGGACAGGACAGCGGGCAGGCGAACAAGGACACATCTGCTATGACTGTGTTCACAAATACTCTAAATGTGCAAGTTTAGGGAGTGGTTACAGCACATTACAGCCATGTCTCGGGCTTTAGAGTTGTACAGGGCAACCCTCAGTCCTTCTGTAACTTCGGCTAGCTTTTTGGTTTGTCTTTTGCATAGGCAATGTGAAATACAGGAAAACAATATGTTGAAGTAGTAGCACTAGCAGGATGGAGATAAAACCCTATTGATCTCCCAGGTTTTGAGCCAAAAAAAATATGATAGCAGCAGAATTCAAGCACAGAGGTATCAGTTCCCCCTTTGAGTTATCAACACCACACTGATGTTAGCATGAGTAAGTCATGTAAATCCTGTCCACACGAGCAGCACACGTCCCTCAGACTGGGATGTGCTGGCACAACCTCATTACTTCACGAGCAACAGTGTCACTGCGGACTCTCTTCCCCCCTTTTGAAAATGAGAACGCTTAGTTGCAGAATGAACAGACCCCAACGTTTCGAATGTGACGGGTATGGCTCTGCTGAGTACCGGGTATGTACTGGGCAGGTAGGATGCAGTGAGCAACAGTCCAATTGTCTGTCCATGAACATGGGTCAGTCACAATTAACAGTGCGACGTGCACAAAGCAGACACATTGAACAAGCAGCTCTTGTTATAACAGCCCAGCTATCAGAGTCCTACATCTAGGAATCATTTGCAACAGCAGAGTTGTTATATACATTCAACTGCATAAAAGTAGACTGGTCAATGTCAAATTGCATATGATTGGAAAAAAAACTATTTCCTAGAATCCTGCAGTCTAGGTTGGAAAATACAGCAACTGAAACATTTCCAGAGAATCAAATTGCCTGGAGCCATTAAAAGGCTGCACACAAGAAACATTTTGAAATAAAGGAGGGCATTGAAGTTCTGCCGCGGGTCAAGATTTGCTAAGCACTTTACTAAACAGTAATGATAGGCTACCCTGAAGTAACCTTTGATCCTCCGGGGCCTTTCTAAGAACTGAAGTAAACAGTGGCCTTAAGGGATACTGGGAACCTGTATGCATGCCATCATTTCTCTCCTACCCCGCTATGGACCCAAGAGCCTAAATTCCCCATTATTCTGGTAAGTGTATTTAAATAACAGTTTTTAAAGCTGCTGCCAGAAATCTCACCACATTTTGGTGAATTCTGTCATCACCAGTACAGACACCTGAAGGCTGCCTGAGGCAGTTGTGCATGATGTGGATTTAAAGTCATCTGAAACAGATCTGCATGTGATATATTCTTTCTTTCTGTTACTAATGATGTGTTTGGGTTTTAACTGGAGATCTGGGAATGATCTGGCATTTTAAACAAATGCTTCTGCTAGAAAATGAAATTTATGCACCAGTTGTTCTTTTAGCAGCTTAGACCCTTCATCAAATCTGGAGCTTGTCACTTCTCCAACAAGCATTAATAACAGCCCTTATATCTGAAACCAAGGTCATTTCTATTCCCAGTAGGATGGGGACCCAAAAATAAGCAGTATTTATCCCAAATATCCCAGGTCTGGCCAGGATGAATGCAATTCAATGAGCCTTTGCTAATGCAAACCAGCCTTCCGCATGCTCATGGGATGCTGTCATTAATCCTTTGAGGACATAAATGTACAGCTGGCTTAGCTTACTGCCAGCATCTTTCTTAATGACCTTCCAGGTATATGACATTTAATGTACTCCTGCCCGGTTTCAAGGAATTTACAATCAGAAATGCAGGCAGAGCATGTTAAATCCTACCTTTGCTGTTGTTGCCAACCTAATCACTGTAGTGTATAAAAATTCACTCGGAGGATTATTAGTCTGTCTCAGTTACAACATGGCAAAAAATCACGTAATGAGATTGCGGCAAGTAGCAAGTACAATCAAGATCATTCTAAGAACTGTAACTGATGGCTTGGAGGTGTTATTTCTACTGATAATGTTCAGGTTTAATGATTCAAGTGTGTTGCAGTTTGCATGAATTGATTTTTTTCCCCATTTAGTTGCTGAAAGTATCTATAGAAAACAAAAATCAAGGAAAAAAAAAAGTCTACATTCACTACAAAGAGCTACTACTGTTTTATTTTAGTCTGTCATCTCAGATAAAACAGTATCTTTAGATTCTATGTGAGCTATATAGACAAACTCCACTCTGTTCAATAGTTTTAACTCAAGCAGCAAACAAAAACCATCAAGCTTTACTGCGGGAGGAAGCCAAAAGAAACCCAGAAACTGCAACAGATCAGTCCTGTTTCTGCTCTGATTTCAATGGGACTATTTCAGATCTACAAAGCCTTTTACACTTGGTCTAATGAGAGCTTTAAAAAGTAGACTATGCCATGTCTGAAACATTTCCATGAAATTCTGGTTTGTAGCTAGTATAGCTTTAAAATTAAAACAGCAGCATTGCCAGCCAAGTAGTATGGATAAAAGAGGTTTTGATTCAGATGCTTTTGGATTCTGAGGATTTTGAATTTATATTTCACGTACATCTTGAAACATAATGTTGCTAATTTCTAAAAACCTGGCAGAAAAAAAATGAAAGCAGAATATGTTCCTGAGTTTATCTACTTCTGTATTAGAAATAAGCATAGAATATATTATCCTTAATGTTCACAAATATGAACAACATATTATGAAGGCCAAATTCATCTTCTTCCTCACCTCTGGCTTTATTAAATGTAGAAAGTGATGGTAAAACTAGGCTCAATTTTTTTTCTTAAGGATTTACAAATTTAAGGGTTTCTTCCTCAAAAATTGTCATCCCACATGCTATATCCCCATTTTCTAGTGGGCCACCTCCACCTCCCCAAGCCTACATAGATTAATAAGCTTCCTCCTGCAGCCAGAGGCAACTGGACATTTTCTTAGTGTGACTATATTTGCTTTTAAGGTGGAGAGTTATGAACTTCCCCCCGCTCCTTTTCAGTGCTCAAAGTAAGAGTTAGAACAACTTATCCATGACATGTGGAACTTCAGGGGAGTTTGAAGATGGATCAGAAAGGAACTTCAATGTGAAATTTCTAGACTGTTTTCATTAACAAGTATTTCTGTGGGTCAAATTTAACCATCTTCCTCAGGATTTGAAACTGTATTGTAGAATGTCAGAAAGCCAAGGAAGAAGATTAGGTCTGATATTGGATGCAAGAGGAATGGATCAGCATTAGAAAGTCTGGGATCGCATCCAAGGCTGAGGCAGATGAGAAGTTTTCCAAAAGAGCTGCCCAGGGCAATAAAGTGGAAGTAGAAAATATGGTGTAAAAACTTGGTTGCAGAAGTTTAAATATTAGTCACCTACTGTGAACTAAAATGAAAGGCTAAATCCATTTTTATAAATACCCGAGGTTTTTAATTCTGCTGTAGTCCTATGATGTTAAATTTAATCATTGTTGTTACAGTAAGATAATACAGCTGGTATAATCTACTGCTTCAAACAACTGCATTTATTTTAAGACTTCCTCCTAGTGCTACGTTACAGAGAACTTCTGAGAACTGTTTCCTGTTTTTCATACAGATTTCCCTCTTTTCCTGTGGAAATCTATTGAGGAAACTCTATGAAAACAAAAGGAAGTATCTGTTCCTAAATACCTGTAGGATTGTCCAAAAGAATCATCTTTACCCAGTGTGGTGCTCCTGCATGTGGTGTGAATAGCACTGTGTCCTGCAGCCGTAACCGGGAGCCCCCAAACAAGGTGCATCCAGCCCAGATGCAGCAGGGTTGTCCTTCGGTGGAATAATTCAGAGTAATGTTGATTGGGAAAACATGAACCCCGGTTACCCAACCGTCCTAGTAACAACTTCCATTATTTATTAGCTCTCCAACTTGAGAGGAACTGTAGGGCTGCAGTAGAGTCTGTGATGTCCACAAATTCAGGGAGTAAGGCACAGTGGCACAGAGCCATGTACAATTAAAGATCTCACCTACACAGTGTAGTAACCTAATGTTAGTAAGTTCTGTAATACCTGAAGTACACAGAGCTGAAACAGAGTCACTCTCGGAAGAGTTTTTTGCATCACTTGAGTTACCTTTAAGGTAGCTCTGATTTACTTTAGACATCTAAGTTTCTAGACCATGGAGCTAGAAAATCCAAAACAAAAGTAGAAAATGTAATTAATGTATTTCAACATAATTTAGCGTCTGTTTCTGGTTTCTGACAGCCTGCTAGGCTCCACAGAATCTGGATGATATTTGCTCCCCAAGTGCTGCAGTTCTGCTGGATGGCTCAGCGTTTCAAAGAGAAACTGAGCTGCAGGCATTGTTAAAGGACGGAACGTGGTTTTGTTTTATTTTTTCATACCCTTATTAAATAATCTATATGCAATTTCCAGGGCAGTAACTACTTGCTCAATCAAGTTTTCTGCTTGTTGTCAGCTGAGCTACATTTTAACTAATGTAGCTTAAAAACATGGGAGAGAGGGGAGGCAGGGATGGAATGAGAGTTATTTTAAGTTGCTAATAAAATCTAACTGCCCCTTTGTCCTGTAAAAACAAGTCCTAATGTCACTTTGAGTACAGTTCTTTCCAAGGGCTCCTGTCAGGTTTTCATCATACCATTGTCCTAATTAATAGGGCACCTCACTCTGGGCAGCTCTGAAGAGTCTACACATATGCAATTTTAGAACGTTATCCCAGCTGCGCTATGTCAGTGCTGGACAAATTACACCACCAGTAGGTTTTACTCTTCCTAATAGAGACCATTATTGATCTTGGGTTTATCCCAGTAACACCTACAAATTTCAAACAGGTTCGTTCCCTTACACTGACACAACGCACATTTATGGTAAGATACATAATTTACATCCTACGCCAACAGTCCTGTGGCCTAAAAACAGAGCCACGTTCTATAAAAATACATGCACGTGAAAAGGGTATCAGAAAACTGGACTTAATAGTGCAATGACATCTCAAGAAATGAGAAACCATCAAGATCTGGCCAATACCCCATCACCACCAAGCAACACTACCCACTGCCAGGGATTCAGCTCATGCCAACTTGACCATGAGTACATTTTTAGTCTCTGTCTTTGCTGGCCTGCTGTGTGCCCAAGCTCCACTTCTAAATGTATGCTTATTCCCATAGTCTGGTTGCTTAACTGTTTTAGCTTACAGTACCTTGAAATACCACATTTTGTTTACTGAAGTCAACTGTAAAACCTGGAGGTTTTACATATACTCATACTTTAACCGATGGGCTACATTGATGGCATCTAGTTTTTCAGAAAGCAAGTCAAGCAACTGAGTCATACCTTTTTTCCTCCAGTAAATATTTGTATTCATTTATGTTGACTTGCTACAAATCTTCAGTGATGTTGCATATGCCCTCCCTGCGAATTCCGGGTGATTCTAACAGATAGAAGAGGGTGCTTTTCCCAGGGGAGTACTAAAGATTGCCTAAGCCCCAGATGAGTCTCTATTTTATGTTATTGAACATCATGGAAATGAATACAGTATGGTCCTAGTACAGAAGCAGAAAAACGGCTTGCAAGGAAAGGCTTGAGGAAGGCTGTTAAATGAACGTGTATAAAACAGAACCCAAACCTGAATCAAGTCAATTATTTGAAAATGGTAACACTGAAATCTTAGTAAAAAGTTTAGGGAGGTGTGTAACTTCATGTATGTAAGTATCACAACTGATACAATAAAACTAACAAAACTGAATTTAACTTTTTATGTCAATGAGCACCCGTCTGGTTAAAATTACGCACCTGCTTAAGCACTCTGCCGTAGTAGGAAAGACGCTATGCAAAGTTTAAACTTAAATGAAGTTTAAGCAAATCTGGTGATAAATACAATGCAAACCTGCTTGGACTGAGGTTCACCAGATAAGGAAACTGGAGGTACTGCTGAGACAAGCAGAGCTCCATCCATGGAGAAAGCAGATGAGGCAGAGTGCTAAACATACAGCATCAGAAATCAGTTCTTGCATGCAGGGAGCAGCTCCATGTGGTTACGTTACATTTCTATCAGTGGCTTTTCTACTTCCAAATAACCTTCCTTATTCAACTATTTAACTAAGAAAAGGCTCAATAGAGGCTGCTGTATTTGCTGTCAAAACATACCTAGGACCCTAACTAATGCAGGAATACTGGGCAGTCTTTTCTGATCTCTGTGAACTGGCAAATGTACGAACATTTGGGAAGGAAAGTAATTAATTTGGGATTACTGTAAAGGCAGTATTATGTTTTGCAAGTCACCTGCCAGAACAGTAAAGGCTTCGAGAAAGCAAAAGACAGGCTGCTTTCAGAAAAGTTGAAACTTTCAAAAAAGCATCAGAATAGCAGGTACAGAGCTGAAATATGAAGGAGCTTGCAGAATTATACAGTATCTAATAGAGAAGTAGCTCTCTCTAAAGATCTAAGGATGTTTTTACAGACATCAGTGAAACAGAAAACATAAGGTATGAGGTAATTGTTGTTTCCTGATACAGGATCTGAGGAACACGGAAGCTGCGACTTCCCCACGTTCACAGCAGACGGTTGCTGGCACTGACACCTCAGGCTCAGGTCTCACAGTAACTACGTGTTCCCTTTGCACTCTGAGCAATAACCGTAGCACAGCTCTCCTACGTGGAGCACTCAGGAACTTACAGGCACCAATCGACTAGGCAGGCCTCTGTAAAACTGTCCTGTAAGAGCTTAAGAAATACCTGACTTAGATGCAAAATGGATGGTTGCAGCCCCTCCTGTAACATACATCAACGTCATATTTTCCCCAATGGTTAGTAAGCACTGGTCAGAAAGAACTCGCAGCCAGTTTAAGGCACGATGTTGCTGTCAAGTGAGCCATGTTCCTTTTCTGTCACTCCAAATCCATGAGACACTAATTCTATGAAGTTCCAAGATAAGTCCTGAAGGAATATACATGCCAGTAAACAGGTACTTTCAGAGCTTATATCACATTCGGTGACATCTGCAGTTTTGCAAAAGTCAGACAAAGAACTGAAAAACAGTGTTTTGTCAGATGTTTTAAGCTCCAAGAGTTGAATTCAGTAGGATCTCCACCCTGCTGATAAGTATTCCCTGACTCTGTTTAGGAAAAATCCTTTTAATGTCTCCTAGATAAAGAAAAGTATCACTGGGCAGTTGATCTTTGCTGACATACACCCTAGCACGCAGGAGATAACAGAAGGATTCCTTGGGATTAAATAGCACACATCTACGTGAAGGAATACATGAGAGGGTTTCTTTGTTATACAAGCAATGGCAGAAGGAAATTATCTACAGGACCACAGCTCTGGAGCTCCTTCTTTATCTGGCTTATATGCTTTATATCAAATACCTTGGTTATAGCTATCAGTGGTTTAGAATTTCATGGTATTTTCATTATTAGCATTTGGTTGCAGGCTTTCAAGCATCCTTCTGTAAAATACAAGTCAGGATACCAGAAGGGAAAGAATGCTAAAAATAAAAGTTTGGCAACCAGGAAGGACAAGCAATCTTAGGAAAACACACATGCACAACTCATGCATATGCAGTTGTGGACAAGGGGGTGTTTTCACATGCCCGTTGCTATTCCTTATGGGCTGGGCTAGAAGGAGATCACCAAAAAAATACCTAGAGGGAGGTTTTGCCAATGGGACTGTGTGCCAGACTAGAAGCAGAGAGGGCTGGAAATCTTGAGTGAGAACGTGAGCTTCAGCTCATTCAGCTTAACACAAACTTCAGTTATACTAAATTAAAATAATTGCTCCAACATGGAAGGAGGGGAAACTCAAGATTAGTGCTCTAACAAATACGAAGAGGGAGTAATGGATCTATAACTTCTATTTGCATGACTAGGAGGAAAGTTGAATCCAGGTTTTTAACTCAGACTTCCAAGAAATTTTGTGCAAGCTGTAGCGAACAGATTTTGTGCTAATAGTTCAATCAAGCGATGCTTACATTTTTCTAGCCTTATTTAGGTCTGCAGTGTGTGCATCCAAACTCTAGACTTCTGGTGCAAACATCTGAATTTCTAGCTAGCAGGGTGGGGTGTGGCAATAGAGTTCTTTATTCCAGTGGAACATCTGGAAATCATTTCCTTTACTTTGTCACAAAAGAATTCATTAAGGGGCAGGAATATCAAAATGACATAATTCCAAAGTGATGTATGTTTCTCCTGGATAGTGCAGTGATTATTAGCCATAAAATACCTCACAAAGAGCAAAAAAGCAGTCTGATTCATCAAGGATATACTCAAGAACTACTGCCATGCAATATACTCCCTTGCTATGTACAGGATTTATTAAAGCACTATAATTATCTCATCTGTTTAGCCTAATTATCAAATGTTATCATCCATGGAGCAGCCCAAATGACTAATAGTTTATTAATAACGGTAAACGAAAGTTTTGGCCTTGAAACCAAAAAAGGTTCCAGAAAACACCAAACAGTGGGACTCAGGGATCGTGAGCTGCACTTCAGAGCTGAAAGGAACATATTCTGTAAGTCACAGAATGAAACCCGCCCATGCAGCTTTAATTCAGCTTCCTTATTCATTGATTTGTAATAAATTTATGTACTTATGAGTGCATGTATCCCAGCACGAGAGCACCTTTTTTGTACTTAGGTGGCTCTTGCTTGATGCACTGGTATTTATCTCAACTCTAAATGTGGCCTTAACTGTTACACTGAAAATGAATGATTAGGTTTGTACTATACTCTCCACCACAGTATAATATACCAGACTAGAAAGATTATCACCAAAAATTTTCTACTAATTTTGGGTGCCAGCTGTGACTTATCTAAATGTGCACAGTACCTAGTATTTCAGAGCAAACCACAAAAATCATAACTCCTGTGATCCCACGCTTCGGCTGCAGTTCTCATGCCCCACAGTCTCAAATTCCATGGGGAAGAAAAAAAAAAAAAATCTATCAGGACCCAATTATTATCTGTACACATGTAACATGATAGTTATGTGTAGAAAGCCCAAAGTAATTTGCCTCGTATTATGCAGGGTCTCTGGCAGAGAGAGAAGCAGAATCTCAAAGCAGCTTTTAGTTGCTTTCCCAAGGACACTATCCATTCTGTTCCTGTGCATCTCACCCGACTAGCTGCTTGTAGCTTCTGGAGTAGATGAGAAAGGAACCCCCTGGCAGAAATTTCCTACTCCCTAAAGTTGTTGTCCACCCACAGAAATCATGCATCCCTGCCTTGCGTAAGGCAAAGGCCACGTAGAAAAAAAAAACAGACTGTGATTTTACAAATAATAACTATATTGTAGTGCACGTGCTCCAGGGGTTAAAGCAACCTCCTGACATCTTGTAAGTTGAGAACCTTAAAAAAATGAAATAC
Source organism: Psophia crepitans (assembly GCA_013399095.1). Lineage (NCBI taxonomy): Eukaryota > Metazoa > Chordata > Aves > Gruiformes > Psophiidae > Psophia > Psophia crepitans. The sequence continues at coordinate 128,990 of VWZZ01014462.1, read as the reverse complement.
ACTTAAAACAGAAGAACTTGTATCAGGTAGCGTCATCATGACATCTGTGTTTTCCACCAAGGGTCACATTCTCTACATTCTCTGCATAGATTTCTGCTCTGAGTTAACTGACCGACTGACAGCACAGTAAATTATCATCCTTCATGTGGAGCTGCAGTGAGGGCGGGAGGAGAAACTAGTTTGTGGATGGTTTTCCCAAACATTTACTGATAGGAGAGTAATGGCAAGACTTGGATAGCATCCCAAATTTTATCAGGGAGTGTGTTTGGCCCTTTAGCACTTTTTTCTGCTTATTTTGTCTTCTGTCCTTTTATCCCTACCCCAGTTCTGTCTCCCTTCTCCATGTTCAAGCCTGCTGTTGCTGTAATTCTCATGCCCACCTTAACCACTGCACCTATTCAGGGTGTAACTCAGTCACGTTTCCCTCAGCAGTAAAACCCAATCCAAAGCTCTCTCCATACACTCACTCCTCTCGCAGCCCTGCATTTTGCCATCCCCTGAAAGATACAACTGTTAGGGCTAGGCACTGATCCAAATTTTAAACTTCTCTCCAAAAATAAGAGGAGGATGACCCATTCTAAACACACCTCATTTCATAAATCCAGTTCATACCAGCACAAGCACTTGCACAACTCGGACCATACAGGATCAGATGTGATAAGATGCAGAATGCGAGCAAGGTGTTGAAGGACAGAGATGGTGAGGAAGAGGGAGTTATCTTCCAAATTTATTGGGGACTACTCCTTCAGGCCTAAAAAGCTCTTCTGGTCTTTCCTACATGTCAAAGCCAGCACTCCCTGTCCTTGCCAGGGAAAGCACTGAGAGCGCAAAAGGGAAAATCTTCTGGACCCCATTCCTGGTCATTAGTGCCAGCTTGCCTAGCATAAACAGAGATTCACAATTGTTGGCAAAGTGTTATCTCTTTCTGCGTGGCCATGGACTGCAGCATGTTCAACAGCTTCAAAGCTCATTTTAAAAAAAAAAAAGAGTCATCAGTGCTCCCTACAAGGGAGATACGCAGCCTTTTAGAAATGCATTTACTTCTGTTATTCTTGCTTACCTGAAACCTAAAAGGTCGGCCAAAGAAACGTTTGGCTTGTGAGAAATCCAACCCAAATGGCATGGGAAAGCAATACGCAACAGAAGATCTTTGCATCTAAATCTCTGAGAATCAAAAATGTCAGGAACACCAATGTACCACTGAGGAAATACATTATTCTAATCGGATCTCAGATTTTAGAAAGCAGAGTAACAAGAAAGCAGTTGACAAATGAACAATAAAGACCTGTACTAAGATTAGCTAATTTTTGAAAAACAATTTCCCCTCAAACAGTCTGAGCTTACAGAAGTTGCTCTTTGGAATGGGACAGGGTGGACGATGCAAGGCACATTTCAATTCGGTAGTTTCACTATGTCTGCACGAAGGCTTGTGTTGTCTCAAAAATGCCTGAAGTCATCACAGGAAGGGTGCTGCTTTGCAGCAAGGCATAACTCTGCTACTCTCTGCTCCATGTGACAGGACCATTGCAAGATTTCCCTGTTTATATCCAATGTGCAGGCAGATGGAAAGATTCTGCAACAAAATGCATCGCCATCATCAAAATTATTGTCTTCTAGAGGATGGTGCATTTGGCAAGAGAATTGAAGTCATCTGCCAATAACAGGAAACCTCCCAGAACTCTGTTCACATTATAGAAACTCTTTAACTACAAACTTCTTATTTCAGTAGAAATCCAGGTTACTTAGTCATCTTTATCATAGCTACCAAATATTCATTTTTAAAAGTTATATTTAATGCTTTACAGATCAAGCAATTTAAAATCTGAGATGATGCAATTTAAGATCAGAACTGATCACAGAAAGCTCATTCAGACGATTTCTGTTGGAGCAGAGGTCACAGCTTACAGCACCAACCACAGACAGATGTATTCAGAAAACCTACACAGACACTTCGCTCCAGTGGGAAAACATATTTGATCTGAACATAAAAAGTCAAAAATAAATAAAAAATATGCACAGCTTCTAAATTCTGTAATTCCCTGTATGGGATAAGCCAAAAATGAAACCATTCTGAGTTCCCTGAACTCTGACAGTTTGGGTAAAATAGTACAAAAATAAAAGTCACACCTCAGTTTGGTTAAAAAAATATCAGTCATGCATTTTTAAAATAAAATATAGCTTAGTTTGTATACCTCTACTTAGGGCAATGTGCGTATTCACACAACTGTTCATCTGCTCCAAATATGTCTCTAAAAGAAACTAGTTAAAGGTCTGTAAACACAAAGCTAAATAATTCCTCAGTTATTTTATGATTAGTCGGGAATAATTTAAGTTAAAGATTCGTTGAGTGCCAGAAGCAGGTGGGCTTTGCTGCCGTGTGAAGTTTCCATAACAATAACAGGAGAGCCAATTAAAAGCCAGTTAGTCATGGACATTACTTTAAGGTCCAGTACTTTGCAAACTCTCCCCTCTTCAATCTTCCTTCTCCCAGGCTGCGTATTATCCTCGGCACAAAGACTTTAAACTGAGTGTGGACTGCTTGCCTGTCTCCATGGAAGCCCTGCCGCGCAGCGCCGTACACAAATGCTTCCCAAGCATCTTCAGCACAACTTTTCCCTCTGATCTTTGCCCTAAACAAATGTGCTGTTTATTCACTCCTCTTCTCATTTATGAAGATCCATTAGATGCTGTATGAATACTAATGAGAAAAGAATTAAACCCACGTTTAAGAATGAATGAAGATTCCTCCTTCAGGGTTTACCACGACAGCGAAAGCGTACCGGTGGGCCTCTTCCGTTACGCTCTTCTTTAAATACTGAAAGCTCTGCCACTTGAAAATTAAGAGTGCAGATTTTGCCTTAAAGCAAATAAAAAGCTCCTAGATAGGAAAAAATGACCTAGTGGTTAAGTCACATGATGAGAAATCAGGAGATCATGATGTTTCATTGTTCTCCTACGGAAGAGCAGCACCATGACTCCATTCATGCCTCTATCACCTCACTTGCGAATGATGATGAAATGCCGAGCAATTCAACAATGAACTAAGGAACGTGAAATTAAACCTTCTGTACTGTTTGGTTGCATGTGCTTTAAAGTCTAAAAATCAGAGAAAATCCAGTCAGAAATCTGAAATATCCTCCAAAGTGAACGTAGGATCCTGTATCGATGGCAAAATTAAAGGAGGGAAGCAGCCCGTTTCTTCCGATAGACAGCAAAGATTCATTAGTATCCTTAACACTATTCTAGTTCTGTACGCCGTGCCTGATGAGAACCTTCTTCCATCCAGCTCCCGTTTAGTTTCCAGTTACTGGCTAAGGGAATGGTAAGCTTGCCTTGCTGCTACAGGAGCAGTATGAGCAGCCCCCCTTCGCCCTCACAGTTTCTGTACAGCCAAGCAGATCTCTAGCTCAGCCTCCCGATCTCTGGCACTAAACTTGGCACGTCATTGCCTTAAACTGTTTTTGGATGACACGAATGAAACCCAGCTGTGTTTACACATCCCTGCTTTGGCAGAACCCCCCCTTTACCTCTGACACTTGGCTGTTGGGCCTGTCCTTTCCCATCACCTTCCCTGGTCACTACTGGGGACAAACCAGTGCCCAGCACTGCATTATACTGGGCTCCTGACAAGACGTACCAAAACAACAAATTTCCAGTTTTGTTATTCCCAATGGATCCTTGGCACTTTATGTTAGGTGATCAAATGCAAAAATCTCTTGGCTTTTTTTAAACTTCCGTATCTACTCATGCTGCTACTGCTTGCCTTCCCCCCTACCTCCCATCCTTTTTGTCTGGCATGTATGAGCTCTGAAATTCCAGCTTGTCTGGCCACGTGTTCCTTCATGCACATTTAAATATCTGCCCCATTCCTAAATGCCTTGAAATAATTTCCATGCATGGCTCTAGGCAACAAGGCTGTATCCTAATCTGTGCTGCCTTTTCAGTTAGGGTGTAAGGTACACTGACTTTGCTATATTTCTTCTGTCGGAGAAACTAAGGCACAGTGTGTTTTGATTCAAATATAAAGCCTGTGCCAGAACCAAGATTTAAATTCTGGAGCACCTGGATCTGAAAACCCTTGCTCAAAACTTAACGTTTCTTTCTAGTTTCCCAGGTGAACATCTCCAGAGAGGACAGACACAGCTGTCTTTAAGCAATACATTGGGCAGCAAGAGCTAACAAAACATGCCACCTGTATGGCTCCCTTAATTGTTCCACGTTAAGAGACAGCTGATGAAGTCCTCTCAAGAAAATTACTGTAGAATAATCGGAGCTTGTACTTTGTATTTCATCAACTAGTTGTAAGTTCCCTTACAAGAGCTACAGAGAAGGGAAAGCCATTATTTAGGTCTGTCTTGAATCTCATCTAAGTGGAGGGAGCCTGCTAGTCTAACTCCTGAATTTAATGGGAAGGATTAGTTTTTTCCACCAAACTTCTCAATGCTCCTTGGACTGCAACCTAAATTGAAACCAGGCTACCAGACATTAAGAAGTTAATACCACCAGCAGATCTCCCATTAACATCACAGCATTTACCCACTTTGGCAGAAAAGATTTTCACAATACTTAAGTATTCTCAATGTTTTGTGGGTTAAAATCTTCACCAACTTTGAGACTACGATGAATATTCACTCAAAGATAACTCCGTATTACACAAACTAACTCTAGAAATCTCTGAAATCCAAACAGATCAAAATTTACTGCAGCTCAAAACTAAGAGAACAACCCGCACAGTACCAGCTACAGTCCTCAAAAGATTGTAAATGATTCTTATTAAGTACCAGACCCCAAAATATTTTTGTCTTAAAATGCAGGGAATTAGCACATTTCAGAAAAACAAACCATAATGTTGTTGTGAAAGGAGATACTACTCTACGCCACAGTAATTGTCCAGAACACTGAGGCTCCGTGATGCTTCCAGGAGCCCCCATTTTGAATGGCCAAACTGAATAGTGCTTGCTATTTGTGCACTACTTCATAATTATTTTTCCCAGAACTACTGAAGCTAAATGACTAGCCAGGCTCCGCTCTGGAGACTGCTATTTCCCTTGACTTTACAGGAAATCCAATTGTTGCTAAGCTAAATAATACTTGAAATTGTAAGTGAAATGTGTCCTTAGTTTTTACACAGTCAGCTCTACTGGAGGGGTAAGAGCAGTGTTGGTTCCTAAGCATGGTTTACCTCAGCTTCTGTCCCTGCAGGTCTCTTGAAGTGCTGACTGTTGTTGTTGTTAAATTCTCCAGCAACGAGGGAACTAATATTGGTGGGGTTCCTCAGGAACCGACAGCAGCTGCGTTAGATTAAACAAAAGCTCCCTGTGATACTTATCTCTCCAACTTGGCATTGGCTTTTCTATTACTACATCTGAAGGCCTGTTTCTAGCAGCAGCTGAATTTACAGGCAGGAAGTATTTAGAAGATTTGTACAAAAAGATCATGTTATACAACTTGTTTCAGCAGGACCAATTTGCTAAGTGGTTTCACTCTCACTTTTTGTTAATGAATATTTACTGTGTTAAGTACAAGGAATATTCAATATTCACCCGACCAAAACTAATCTTAGGAAGAATTTGGAAGGAACTTAATTTACTACAAAACTCCCAAATTTGGTTTGCTTGCTTCTGCATAGAGATTCTTTGTGAACTACATGACAGCTCCTACTGGGAAAAGTATAACTGAGTTATTTTATGGTCTAAACAGGACAATTTACAAACCAGTAAACTGGTTTCGAAATAGAAAAAAGGAAGCAGTACTCTACAGGAGATGTATAGTATTACATTACACAGAATCACAAGGGTTGGAAGGGACCTCGAAAGATCATCTACTCCAACCCCCCCTGCCAAGGCAGGGCCACCTAGAGCACATCACTCAGGAACACGTCCAGTCAGGTTTTGAATGTCTCCAGAGAAGGAGACTCCACAACCTCTCTGGGCAGCCTGTTCCAGTGCTCTGTCACCCTCACGGTGAAAAAGTTTTTCCTTACGTTAACCTGGAACCCCCTATGCTCCAATTTGCACCCGTTGCCCCTTGTCCTATCGCTTAGTGAGGCCAAGAGGAGCCTGGCTCCATCTTCCTGACACTCACCCTTAACATATTTATAAACATTGATGAGGTCACCCCTCATCCTCCTCTTCTCCAAGCTAAAGAGACCCAGCTCCCTCAGCCTTTCCTCATAAGGGAGATGTTCCACTCCCTTGATCATCTTAGTGGCTCTGTGCTGGACTCTCTCTAGCAGTTCCCTGTCCTTCTTAAGCTGAGGGGCCCAGAACTGGACGCAATACTCCAGATGCAGCCTCACCAATGCAGAATAGAGGGGGAGGAGGACCTCCCTCGACCTACTGACCACAGCCCTTCTAATGCACCCCAGGATGCCATTGGCCTTCCTGGCCACCAGGGCACATTGCTGGCTCAAACAAAACGTACACAACGTACACAAGCTTGTACTGGACGGGTCTTGGTGTTCATTTAGCTCCATGCCTGACAGCTAGCTTACTCCTACCTTGGAGAACATTTGATATAAACCTTACACGTGTGGACTGATACGCCACGTCTCCATTTATCCAATGTAACTATGAGTTTCTTATTATATTTAAGGGTCTAATTTCTTAAATTCTTCATAGCTCTGATTTCAGTAACTTTTTGTGCAATTAAGTTACACACTATGTATGTAAGACTCCTAAAATAAATTCAGTCTTATGTGCTGCCTTTCAGTTACACGGACTCTATTGACTATTTTGCATGTAAATAGGAGTGTCTGAATTAATTTCCTTTGTCAACTGTATTGCACACTTCCATTGTATTGCCTCTAACATAGGGATACTGTCTTTCAGTACATCCCTTGAAATGGCAGGTAGAGGAGCGCCAAACTGAACCAAACCAACTGTATTCCGATAAAAGGAGTAGCAGCTCCAATGGACTCATTGTGACTGTCATATCACATTCCATTCCTGCTCTTTCCAAAATGTAGTATCTTATTAGATTGTTAGAAAATAAGTCCATGTTATTAGACTTGATAGATTTTGTTTTATGTACAGTAAAAGTTTCCATTTACAACAATGACTTGTCCTGTCCTGCACACCTGGGTAAGAACATTTTCAACTCAACTACATGTAAATATATTCTGGATTTTTCCTCTGCCCTGAATTTCCTTGAAGGTACTCTCCCAGTGCTGTCCATTGAGGTAACTAAGTTCCTCAGTATGAACAATTATTTTCCTTCATTTAATTAATACTACCTTTCTTCAAAATATATTTTGTTGGAAAGTTTAAGGCCTCATATTCATCAGTTACATTATTTGCTCTGTGTACCATCCCTTGAAAGCTGTTTTCCTTTAAAACACATAGATGTGATAGCCTCTACATTGCACTCAGAAAAAGACAATTTCAAATGAGATCGCAATTCAGCAGCCCATGGCTGAGATGCTTCTTACCTAGAACTCACTGGTTTTCAGGTGCATCACTCTGTTTATGTATCATTCTTTCCAACTTTTCAGTCTCTGACACCGCTTCACCTCCAGTACTCCGACCAAAACTGCATGACATTTGTGAGAGTCCCAGTGACCAGGCGCAAGACCTGCTACCCTAGCTATGGTGCCATGGTGCCCATGGTAAAAATGAAGCATATCACTGTCAGTGGAGAAGAGAGAGCTTCTGGGCTGAGTAGACTGTTTCCATATATATTTTCTAGATGTCTTTGACCTGAATGAAAAGCTGTAAGTAATGCCTTAGTTCTTAGTACCTAAAGGACAGCTGCAATCTACCTTCCTTTGATTCTTAGTGAAGCAACGGAACGCAGCCCTCGGGGTTCGATTTCACAGGCACTGAAGGCAGATACCCCTTTTCTTCTACAGCAGGTCTGAACAATTCCATTCCACCCAAGCCATCCGTGTGCTACGCTGCGCGCAGGCACCTTGGTTTTTCAGATTTCCTACAAGGCCGCTTTGCTTTGCTCTTCTTTTCCAGGTCAGACATTGTGAGGTCTCCACTCCCATCAAGCGGCAGCCCAGAGCAGAAAGAGGGAGCAGCCTTACCGGATGGAACATACTGCCTGTCCGCTGTGCAGCAAGACCGACGATCTCCCACAGGTGGAGCTGGGATTTCTGAGAATGGTATCAAACCCAGTACCCAACTACTTTTGTTTCCTCACCGATTTGTAAGATCCTCAATACAAAAACTAATATAGATATTAAACCACCAAAGCCGCAGACATCCAAATGAATATTGAAATCCTAGACCTAAATAAAAGGAAATATCCCAGCTTTCTACTTCCCACTCCCCACATAATTAACTAAGTAATAAGGCCTCTTTACTGCAAGTTGGAAATTTGTATGTACCAACAAAAATGAAATTTTAGATAGGTATTGAATAGAGCTGGCAAGCAGCTGCTTGGGAATGCTAAAAATAATGACATGTAAATACAATTAACATTGTAGCATGTTCTCCACGTGGTTGCACTTGTAAAATAAACCTGCTTTTACAAATATTTTTATCAAATCAGACACTTTGCCAGCTCAAAGACAGTTCCCATGCCTGACCTACACTACCCATATTTCAAGTACAAATAGCTTTTTAGCAAAAGCTTTTCAAACAAATAAATTGTGGGCTTACAGCTTTTAAAATGTGAAAAAAATGTTACATCAAATAAAAATAGATTATTTAGGCAGAAAAATAACTCTGAAAGTTGAACAAATAAAAGAATTGGGTTAACATCTGGGATAAACCTAGATATACTAGGTAAATAAAAATGATAAATAATTCTGCATCTAGATTATATATATTTTAATATATATTAATTTTTTGGAGCAGAACACTTGCATCAACAGAATTCAGTAATTATGCTATATTAGCTAGTTTACAAATTAAAGCCTAAATATCACAGTGATAAAGTGCTCTGTGATTCTACTGACAGAATATCTAACAATGTTAATAAAATACTGGCTTTATGTTAAGAGAGATGCATAAGGTATTTTGCTTTTTCTCTCAGTTTTCCAGTGCTGCTAACCACAACCTACAAGGGGGATGTAAAAGACAGTCTCTTTTGCACACACATTCAGTCAGAGCAGAGGGCACTCCCGGGGGAGGAAGGCATTGTGTCTTGGATATCTCAGCATAAAAACAGCTTGAGATGCACATGTTTTCTCCTCCATTTTTAAAAACCCTAATCTGAGTGTCTGCTATACCAGATGTCGCAATTAGTTTACTGAATTAAACATACCAGTTTGAAGCTCTTCAAGGAATCCATAGTGTTGGGCGATCAGTTCTCATGGCTGCTACAACAGTTGTAAACACTCATCGTTCCCTCTGAACTCCTGCAGCAAGAAAATGAATGATGATAGAAGTTCACTACTAATGTATCACAGATTGAAAACAGAAAGTCCTTTTTTTTTTTTGTTCTGGCAGTGCACAGCCTCACGGAAAGAAAGCACTGCTAATAAATTAGTTTCTACAGTGCAAGCATTGCCATGAAAACACAGACATTGATTCTCTAAATAAGGAGTAACACCACATGCAGCTAAGCTTTGTTCCTGCTTAGGCAATAAATTATTGAACATGATAACCTATAAACTGGGCACATTGAATACTACTGGAATGAAAACTGCATTAACAAATGTATGCTGAGTATTAATGAAAAAAAGAAAAGAACAACAAAAGTAAAACACAGGCCATTTTCCCTTTGTTGCTGAGAATAGACCGGGGAGGGAATGAAACACCCGGCAGGCTGGCAGTGAAGGGCTTCCGCAGAGGTGTAGCACGACTGCCCTCTGAAGGGCCGGGGACTGCATACAAGTCCGTCGAGCAGCGACAACCAAAACGGTGTTTTAGCTTGAACTGCAGGTGCTTGTGTCCTTGGAATGAGACAGAAACTCACTCACCTGAGAGTCTCTGCTGGGTGACTCTTCCCTTTGAGGCCCCCTTGCCCCTGCTGAATGAACTAAACATGCACCATGCTTGGAATAGAATAGAATAGAATAGAATCATTAAGGTTGGAAGTGACCTCAAGGATCATCTAGTCCAACCATCCCCCCACCACCTATTACCCACTAAACCACGTCCCTAAGTACCATATCTAACCTTTCCTTAAACACCCTCAGGGATGGTGACTCCACCACCTCCCTGGGCAACCCGTGCTAACCGAGGTCTAACGTGCTTCAGCACTTGAAGCAATAACAGCATTTGACTTGATCACTCTGTTAAATTCATTAAACCTTTTAATTATCTGACAGTGATTAAGGTAATATAAAATTTAAAATCACATTGACATTGGCTTTACCTGATGTCAACTCAAAATAAATGTTCCAAATAAAGATATGTCCAGTGCTTTTCATGTACTCACTGTTTCAAGACACTCTAAGTTACAAGCATCATCATAATCCTCTTAAGTGCCAGTAAATATCTTCCTGTGATAAAAAGGAGTTAAGTGCAATAGCTTTTATAAAATACAGCTAAAAGAGTATTGAAATGTTACTGTATAATTTATATGTGTTGTAGACAGTTCATTTATAATTTATTTGGCATGTAAGGAGACATTAGGTTTAGGTAAAAAACCTGTAACTAAACATTAGACAGCTATGGGTCCAGTATTACTCTTAGACATTAAAACCACTGTCCCTACAAAACACAGTAAAGGAATTAATGAGAGAACATTTATATCAAATTCCTGCACTCTGAATATGCGTTCAGCTGGTACAATGACTGTGCAAAAAAAATCTTACACAGTACAACGGCTTCTCATTCCTCTGGAAAAGCAGATACGCAGCTGTACACGTGAACAGTAACTGCCCCCTGTGACAGACTGATCCTTCACACTTATCCTTACATCATAGCTGCTGGAAAGAAAGATGACAACTTAAGTGAAACAGCTACAAGTTACCTGTACAAGAGTGCTGAAGCATTCAAGACTCTTAAAATAACAATCATTGCTTTCCTCCCTTGCCTTAGCTTTAAAGCCCCTTTCCATGGAAGCTGAAGGACCCCACATTGTACTTCACTGGGGTTTTTAAAATCTCACTTCTCCCTTTCTCAGTCTCAGGACTTTAAACTGCCACAGCTGCAGCACATCGGGGTTGTTGTTTGCTTGCTAAGTGGTTGTTGGTTTCTCCAGCAGAGGATCAGCTGTTCCGCTCTGTGGAGGGCCAGGCTGCCTCTGATGAAGAGGAGGAGAAGTGGGCAGGAGACCAGCAATCCCAGGTGGACCAAGTGAAGAAAATACTGGCCAAGCTCCCTTGCTGTGGCAGCGGGTATGTTTCTGAGATTAATGCTGTGAGAGCCCTTTGCAAAGATTATTTCATAACCTGAAGGCACCACGGTTTACAGTAAGAAGCAGTAACACTAAACAGCAGAATCAGCAGGCCTTTTCCCCATCCTTTACAGCCCATGGGAAACAGCACGCTGGGTGCTCCCACCTAATCCTAACCAGTGTCAGCTGTGACACTAGTTTGTGATCTGTCCTGCCAAGAGTTTTGCAGGAAAATTGGCTTTTACAAACATTGACCTTCATTCATTGTGAGCTTTCACTAATATTTTTTTTTTGAATGCATATATAGATGTGATGAAAAAATGTGGAAAAAGCTACTGTCTTACTTGGAGACCACCAATACGGATGGCTGTGAAAGAGCCCCTGCAGAGCTCGCAGAGAGAATCACGCAGCTAACTGAACAGCTTGAGCTTAAAGGGCATGAAGTGAAAAAACTGGAAACAAATATGGAAGAGGTAACAGGCGCCAAGCAGAGTGGGAAGGAGTTATTTACATATCTTTGTGTAGCTGCATTTATAACCATATGCATTTATATTTTGTTCTGGCCATTTTGCTCTCAGTTGCTGACATTTCTCACTGTGCCATTAGTTCGTCGTGCTTCCCTGTAAGCGTTCCCAGGCTCGTTCCTACCTGAACCTCCATTTCTTCGGAGGATGAGATGGACACCAGCCCCAGTCAGGCACAGTAGTCCCATGTGATCTTACTATTTAAATAGTGCAAACTTCAGCCATTGATGGGCGTAGTGACTTTTCTGTGAAACAAAACGAGGGCATCATAGGCACTCCTTTGGTCTGCTTTGCCTTAAGGTTCAGTTAGTGCTTGTTCAGTATTTTATATCCCTCCTTGAAAAGAAGCGTAAAGATTTCAGTAGTTCTGGAAGGACTGTATTAATCAGTAAACCATTTAAAGTAAAATAGTCAAATTCTTTACATGTCACCATCCTCTGATTTTTTTATTTCATATAATTTTCCCCCTTGACTAAATTCAAAGAAAGATTTTCCTTGTGAGGAAAAATATTTACAAACAGATTAAAATCATACTTGTGTCTTACACAGTTTGCAGGATTCAATGACAATTTATTCCCCAATACTCCTTAGAGGAACACAAAGCTTCCTGCAATACTGCTTACCATCAACCCACATAACCTCAACTTATTCTTTTACCTATAGGAAGGAACTACCGTCCTGTCGGTACTGCCAGTTTTCTTCTCCTTTTTGCCCATTCAGAGGTGCTCACCTTCTGCAGTATCACACTGCTTTCTTTTCAGTCTCTGCTGATGGATGTTAGTTCTATGCACCTTGATCAGAAATGTGCCATTATCAACAGATTAATACAAAATTCCAGGACAAAAATGGAATCTGTTGCTCTTGATTTAAAGACAAGCAGGGAGGCAAATAAGACAAAGTGCCAACTCACTGCAACATGAATTTAAAATCAGCAGGATGAATCATTTTGAGCCTGTTAGAAATATACTCTTAAATCCTCTTACTTTTTATTTAGCCAGCATTTTCATCTTGTGTGCATTTATAGGTTTGGGGGGGTTTGATGCTCCAAAACAGACAGACAAGTAATAAGTAATAGCTTGCAAAAGCTGACTGTTCTGCAATCAATGCAAAGCAAATTGGAAGACTGAGAAATGCTCTTTCTCATCTAACTTGCAAATAAATATATTGGCTCAATAAACAAACCACCAAGAACACTTCCTCTGATGACCTGACTGAACTACCTTATCCATTGCTCTACCTACTTCTATTTGGACCTGCTCAATGCTGAAAATTAGACAAAAAAACAGCAAAGCTAACACGCAACAGACTTGGCAGGCAAGTGGAAAGCAACACTCTCAAATAGTGATTAATAATTACTTCAGCCTAAGCCTGTAAAACCAGGGGATAAAAGAGTTCTGAAATTTGTCATGTCTAGAAAGTTCTGTTTTCCAACAACCGAACATCTAAAAATAGTTTCTACTGAAGACAGGGTGATGAAGGTGTCAGGACCAGGGAATAATAGATGGAGAAGACATGAGTGAATTCTAAAAATAAAGTGATAGGCTGCCAAGTGAGTGTTGCAAAGAAGTGCCAATGATTTTCCATAAAAGCTCGCACACAAACTGTCAGCTTAATTAAAAAGACAATTAGTTTATGACCTGCCATATAGGGTCAAATGAAAAGTTCATTCTAATATCACATGCCTGATGGAGAGCAGCAGTTGCTTAGAGAAAGGCAACGAGAAACAGTACAGAGGATTTTCCTCTGGGTATTACTCACCTGGTCCTCGATACACTAGGGCCAGACCCATCTTGAACTGGAAGCTGCATTGAGTATCATGTTTAGTGGCCAGTATTGGAGCTATTTACCATGAATTAACCTTCCCTTTCTTTAAAGCTAGTGATGCTCTTGGTATCTCAGGGCAAGGACTCCCACGTACTTGCTAGAACGGAACAGGTCTTGAAGATTTGGTTTTGTTAACTTTAAATCTGCTGCCTGATCATCCACTGTCACCTTGGTTTTGTGCTTGGGGATCAGCAAATGATCTTTCCCTTGTAATTTTACAGACTTTTACCACCAAAAATACTGCCCCAGTTAGCAGCACTCCTAGTCTGCCTCAGCTCTCTTGGTATAGAAACCATTACTTACTTCTGTTACTCTATTTTATTCTTCTGTGTACTTTTCAAGCTCCCTTTTTGAATGAGAAGAACTGACAATGTGCTTAGTATTCAAATGCAAGCCCTTCATGGCATAATCATAGTTTCTGGTTTGCCCCTAGTTCCTTTCCTATAGCTCCTAGCACGTATCCTTTTGATCTCTGCTGACCACTGAGCTCTGTTCAGGAGACTACGGCTCTTCTAGATCTTGAGTGGCTGTCATCATCACTGCATACTTACGACATTGTGTACCTTTCCTACAAGCCTTACTTTGCATTATTGACACTGAATTTCATCTGATCTTTTATTCCCCATAGCTGTTCAACATCATGAACTCCTGCTATAATTCTTCACAAGCAGCTTTAGTTTTGATTACCCAAAAAATCTGTACTGAGAGCAAAGTTAACCGCTTTGATATTCACCTTTTTTAAAAATAATTTATGAATATGCTGAACAGGTCAGCTCTTAACCCAGCTCCTTGTGAGACCCTAAGGACTACCAATAGTCTCAAGGTGATTTGCTGTTCTTCAGATCATCTCTGCAGACTCTCTTAAAAACTGGTGCTACGTTTGCCACCCTTCAGTCCTTTGAGGATGAAATTATTTTAAAGACAACTTGCACGGCGCAGTTCATTCTGCTGTTCTGTAAAGGTTTTCTCCCCATTTTGAAAACTGTTTCTCAGGTTTACTGCTTGCAAAAAATGGCTCTAATATGAGAGCTTCCTTAACTTTTGTGGAAAATACAACAGAATGATTGTCTCTTACATTCCTTAAGGGATTTTTGCATATGAATTATTAATTGTCTTAGATGTATTTGTAGACACTACACTACAGAGCTCAGATTTTCCCCATGGCTTAAACCCCCTTTTATAAGAGGGTTGGACATCAGCAGCTGACTTACTCTCAAAACTGGTATTTGGCAAGGTAGTATTTCCATTTCACAAGTACCCCACAGATCCAAAATCCAAAATCCAACTTTGCTAGAGCTAAAACCAAAACTAACTCCTTGGAGCCCTGTGACTTAACTAGTGACCATCCCTCCTTAAAGATAGGTTATGCTTAACTACTGTCATTGTCTTATTGTGAATGTTAGGGTAAGAACAGGTGCTAGATATAACCAAGCTAGGGAAAACAATCTGGGAGAATGTTTCAACGGTACATTGAGCCACTGTCTTCAAGCACAGTAAGACAGAAAACCTGCATGCCATACATACCAAGGAAACAAAGTTATCAGGGAACCAGCACCCTGACATGTGACCGGGTGACTGTTAAGGTGTAGCTGCCATAGAAAACAGTTTACCAGCTATAGCATAGGAAATACAAACAACAAGGGCTTTGTAGGAGCAGTCAAAACGAAGAGGAAGAAGAGGCGGCGGCAGCAACAAACGCTCTGCCCAAAGAGCACTAGTGGCGCTCCCAGCCAAGCGTGTTGCCTGTGCTGGCTGCGCAGACTAAGCAGCTGTCTATGACACTAGGCTACTGTGGAGCGCTCAAGTGGCACGCACACTAGAGAGAAAAGTTTGCACTTCTGTTCCTGCTTGTACGCGAGACCCGCGGCGCAGCCTGCAGCCGTTCAGCGACAGCCGGCAGAGGACAGAGCAGCCCCTGTGCAGCTTTCCGACAGCAGCAGTTCTGCCAGCACGACGAAAGCAGCAGCTAAAAGCAGCAGAGAAGTCATGTTAGGGGTGCAGGGGCCTGACAGGGTACAGGACCAGGATGGATGGGCACCCGTTATGAATTTCCATGAGCATCTAATTGCATTTTGGGGAAGTCTATTTTACACTTAAAAATAATGACCTTTTTACCTGCCTTTTACTTGATATGATGCTGCTTCAGCTGTACAGGGGAACATAACTACTGCATGTGTTTGGTACATATCTGTGCCAGGTGGTATTTGCAATGGGGAGGCAATCTGCAATATAATAAAGGAAACCACACGTTTAATTCACTGAAGACCTCCCACAGCCTCTAGAGTATTTGTTATGTCTCAGCCGGACTGCTGCCACATCGGTGGTAGCAAAGCTGGCTCTCCGTGCAGGACAATGCTGGTGTGTTCATCAGTATCAGACGGGTGCTGAAATCATTGTTTGGCAGATGGACCAGGCTAAGTGATCCAAACTTCTGGAGCTGTGTATAGCCCAGAGGAGCTGGAGTGCCTCACAGGACAATGCTCCTGGACAGCTAATGGAACGGGCTGATTCCCAGCTGATGGGGGAATAAGCGTCAACTAATACCTACCATTAGCACTGTCAGAAGCTGAAGTGACCTTCTAGAAGGCTCGGTGTGGTATAGGATTATTTTGTTTTTCCACTCTGATGACACTTGTGTTTTAGGGAACTGAAGTTTCTTCCCATCTATTAAAATTCACGAGGATGCAAATTTCCACCAAAAAATAGATCTACTAAATAGTGTGTATATTAAGGCCTTCAGCTTTTTTAATTCAACTCTCTCCTTAGTTATTTCTAAAACTTCAATAAAGAGAGAAAATAACAACAGAAAGGGATTAACAGAGCCAGCACATTTAGCATTCACCCCACACGGTTTTGTTTCTCAGTATGGTATTATTAAACATAGTTAGATGGTGATTGAACATGAAATTGCAAAAAATGGTAACAGTTCAGAACGCTGGGCACAGTAAGGATTGAGAAACGAGTTTACTTTTATTAATAAACCGGAAATCTGTCAGTGCTCTCAAAGGTCTAAAATTATTTTCCAGAGAATGCTCTTCGGGCTCTTTTCAGCAACTTGGCCATGTACCTGCAGCAGGCCTGGGTCTGTGACAAGCAAAGATATCTACCTTGGCAAATGGTGTGGCAGCTTTGTAGTTCAGAATATGTCATTTAGATTTTTCATTGAAACAAAAGCAACATTTCAAATCCTGAACAATCTTTCCCCCGGAGTCCTGGCAGGCCAGCTCAGCTTTGGAAGGCCCAGGTCGGAGCAGCCCCCTCCTGCTGAGCATTTCTGTAGCATTCAGAAGTCTTTTCTGTGCTTAGCTGCAAAGCAGTGCTTCACCAAGCACGCACGCTAGTGTTTGCAGAACCAGAATCTTTTTTTTTTTTCCCTTAAGACATGTCTTTTTTTTTTATCCAAAATACTTAAATCAGTGAATTACCCTCGTTTCACTGAATGTACAGATGGTTGATATGTAGGAGTTGCAAGACAAAGATCTGATTACATTGGTGAGGGCACACAAATTAGTTATGCTTTATAGAGGACGACAGGAATGCAAAAGATTAGAAACCTGACATAGTAATGCTAATCTAAAATTTCTGAATGATCTGCTTGCATGCCGTGTTGAATGAACTGCCATTACGCCAGAGCAAAGCATGCATTTCCTAGCAAGTATTGATTCTTTGCTTTGTGTAGTGCGTTAAAGAAATGTACTTCCTTTCAGGATAATCTACTGGAGTGAACTGACACTTACCAGATAAGGGGGAAAACTTAGCTTTGCAATTATTGGGCAAGAAAGTGAGAAGCCCCAGTGCTTTTAATTTCCTGTGTCGTTGTCCAGATGAAAGGCCCATTGCTAGGTGAACTGCAGCAAAAGGTGGAGGAGACCGAACTGTTGAAGATGGAGCTGCAGATGTTGGAGACTGAGAGAGTTAGGCTGTCACTGGTGGAAGAAAAGCTCATGGATGTTTTACAGCTTCTTCAACAACTTCGAGACTTGGTATGGCAAGAAAGCAGTCCAGAGGCTTAAAACTGGTTTGATGCTGTCCTTTCCCAGCTGAAAAGGACGTTCATACTTTCTATTAAGTGCAAAGCCCTTTATACCAGGACACATTTTTACATGTGTTTGCCCTGGGAACTGCCCGGTGATTGTAGAAAACTATTAGACCCCTATGGCTGACTTTCTGAAAGAAGCCTAGAGATCTCCTTGGATCTAGATGTCGAAGCTCTCATCATCCTCTAAAAAAAAAAATTTAGAGGAAACAAACCAAAACGGCTAGTAATCAGAGGTCTAGAAGATTATTTTTCCTTCTAGAAAAGGGCCTTTGTTTAATGTGACACTGAGTCAGTATTACAGGGAAAAAACCTCCTTCCTATATACCAATATGATATTTTTTGTAACAAGTTTCCTACCCAATGAATAATCCAAACACGGACTTACAAAAGTTGATGCAATAACATCCCAGCAGTACATGGCCAGCATGGAAGTTCAATCCTTTAGAAAATACGTTTAAACCTCCTGCTTGGGAATAATAGTGATGAAGGCTGGCCAAAACACGGGCAAATTGGCTAATCTGCAGAACAGAGAGTACATTGGGAGCCTCACTGGACTGCTAGGAGCTAATTTCTTTGATAATGACTGAGGGTTCTCCTCAATTTTCAGCAAAGCTCTGCCTAATCTGTGTGAGATGAGAATGTTTCCTCAAATGATCACTTTACTGTGTTTGAAGTACGCTCATGTTCCACTGCTGACTCCAGGGAACAAGTGCAATATCTCATAATGTGGTAACTTATTTTAGCACTAGACATGGAAATTCTACTCTCAGATTGCAAGTGTGACACATACATCAATAACAATCCACTGAAGGATTAAACTAGTAAAGACTATGGCTGGCAACAAGCATAATAACCTTTTGTGTCAAGACTTCAACATGTCATTCACTGGTCAGTTGTATTATTGCAAATCATTCCTGCTTAGGAGCCGATCCATCACACAGTGTGCCGTATCTCAGTGATAACAGCACTTAACGCTGATCATTGCTGGAAACATGCCACCACATGCTGCCAACTCCCATAGCACCGATACAGGCAACGATGCTGTCAACAAACAAGATAATTTACAGCATTCCCAGTAGAGTTTAGCGAGGATCCCCGAAATCCCTGATGGGCTATACTTCAGACAAAAGAAAGCTTATTCATCAGAAACTGTGGGTTTAGGTGTCACAGCCCCACAGAAAGGCAAATGTAAGCTCTGTTAGGACTAATAAAACCTCACCTTGTGGTGCAGAGTCCACGTGTAATCCCAGCATGCCGCAAACCGCTTTCCACTACGCCCCAGTCGCCACTGGGGCAGAAAAGCAGAAGGCAGATGACCAGCGTCAGCAAGGCCAGTGCTGCCTGAGCTGCTGGCAGGTACCTTGTATACAGCTTCCAGCTATTTTCATTTCTTGAAGTTTTAACAAGAACAACCTATCCCTGCAGATACAGGCGTTCTAAGTGCTAATTAAGCTGATTGCAAGACCATCTCCCAGAAAGCATGCATTAGTGTCTGGACAGCAAATTAAGAGAGTTTATATTTCCAGACACATTGTGTAACGTCCCAACAGATTTCTAATATAAAACTACCACTGACAAAGACCATCCAAATGCTAAGTAGTTTTTACAGTCCTTTTTTTCTTTGGCTAACGTTTATTCCATCTCAGTATATAAGTAGGCCTGCCACATGACACCCACAATCTCTTCTAATTTCTTTATATGGAAAATAGTTCCCAGTGATTCCTAGAACAACTGAGTCTGAGAGGCCTCTTTCTGAGATCACACCACAAAATGTGTCCCTTCGCCTTCCAACACAGGCCTCGCAGAGGACTGAACAGGCTGTTGTTGTGCACGCCCCGCTTACGCCCCTTGCCGCCTAGGTTTGTTTAGACATGCACTCTGGAAAATTCTGCATTTTCCACTGAATAACTGCAATTTCTCTTCCTACAGCCACATTAAGGAATTGGGAACCTCCACAAACTGCTAGTATCTGAGCGGTATCTATGATAAAATGCTTGAAAATAAAGCCAGTGTTAGGTCTTGTGTTACAAAGATTCAGTCTCATTTTGTTTAATTTTCAAATCCAAATACACTGCACATAGATTTTTGTTGCTCACTTTTAAACTGGTGAAGGACTTATTTGTACCATAACATTATTTTGTTTTTTAAAGAACATATCTAAGCGAGCCTTGGGGAAAATCTTGCTGAGCACTTTGGAATCCTGCCGTGACCCCCAACCTGGTAAGAAAATAAATCACATATAAAGGCCAAGAAGCATGACAAGTGTCCTTTTGGGAAAAACACTGGATAATGAACAAAAGGATGAGTAGGAAAAAAATATGTCATATAGTGGAGGACAGGCCAGGGAGAAAGAAGTACTATGCAAGTAGAGAGTGATGCGTCACACATCAGAAACAGAAACACGTCCAGGGCCTTTTTTGGCCAACTTTTAATTGGAATTTGGCCTTAGGGGAACAATTCAGTATGGCACTAATGTCTGTAAGGCTTCATTGATATGAGAAAGTGGAAAACGTACCAAGGATGTAAGGCACCTATTTATCAGATTTGCTGTCCCACTGGGTGTTGTATTCCTCTGCTGCAACACAATCAAGATACACAAAACAGAATTCTTCTGTAAAGAAACCAGATCAGACCTGCACTCCTCTAATAATAGCCTTTTGTGTTCCTCTCATGAAAATTAAACTTGCAAACTCCTCTCTCTTGACAATGGTCTGCTGTGCCAGAGCTGCCTTTGTAGGAGCCATAGAGGGATCGGAGCCTGGAGGTCTAGATTTGATGACTTTGTTCCTATTAGCAGATCATTTGTACTTACCTTCAAGAAATGAACATCCTGTACCAAGCTAAGAACATGGCTTGGAGGTGCTTTTAATAGGCAGACAGTAGTCAAAGACAAGATTATGAAAGACTAGATGCGGCCTGAGGGTTTAGTCTTGGAGAATAGTAATAACAGTGATTTAGGGAGAATAACACACAAACCGTTCGGGGTTTTGCAGTTTCCAAGCTTTGTTGTTACTACTGTCCAGCAATTCAGGGCGCAGGCAGCCCAGAGCTAAGCTGCAGAAAAAAAGAAGTGGAAAAAAGAAGGCGAAGACAGGCCTTTGGTGGCTCCAGGACACCAACACAGAGAGAGATCCTATCTGAGCCATAGGTCAGATATTCTCCTGGTGAGCACAGGAGAAGAGCAGACTATTAGTATCCACATCGTGAAAGTGTGCAGAAGGTACTGCTACTTATCCTGCACAGGAACACTGACTCCAAGTGATGCTACTGAAACAAAGTACCTCCCTCTGGAACTGCAGCACAGCTCAGCTTCCTAAAATGACACCAACAAGTGAAGTAACCTTGTGCAGCTCTGTCCATTCTCATCACCATTGCCATAAACGGCTCATCTTCTCTGCTTTCGTTTTTCTGGCTGTGCACTTGACATGACTTAAGCAGCTTTCCTAAGTCTTTGTAATCAAACATCTTCTTCCCCTTTGGCAAGACTAAGTGGATGGTTGGATTGGCAGCTCTTTACTGTGACATGATACAGTCTTTGTTCACTCTGATTTCTGTAGGGACAGGAATTCATTATTTGGTCTCAAAATTGAGACATTTTATGATAATTACTTGAAATGCCATTATGAAGAAAAGAGCTTGTGTTACAATTGTTAAACTTCAACTTTCTGTCTTTGTTCAAATTATAATATTTGCAATTTTCTTTTAAAAGGAAAAGCCCACCTATTTGAAGTCCTAGATACTCTTTACCACGAGCTGACAGCCTGTGAACTCTTACAAAGCCAGCCTCTGGAGAAGGCACAGAGTCGCCAGTCCTTGTCTAACCCACTGGTCATCTCATGCTGAGCAGCAGCGCCAGCAGCAGCCCACACCGCCAGCCAAACAGCCGCCCTCAGTCACTCAAACACATCATGAATGAATAAGATCTGTCCAATTCGACGGAGCTCAGTAACGGGGAAGAGTAATAGAATAATTCAGCCATGAAATCCAAGGAATGCTGCTTCTGGGAAAAGCGCCAGTTCCTCAGCTCATGTCAAAGCCCACCCTTACATGAACGAGCACTCAGATGACGTGAGGATTACATAGCAATGCCTGTCTCTGATGGAAGCCTAACCACCCTTGTATGACAGCCCCATAACTGTACTGGTTAACGAGACAAAAACTATTCCAAATACCCTGACCTGACCTATTCAGATTTACAGCCCTGGTTGCACACTGGCTGGGCACAGTTTCTGGCTTTTGTAATCGCTCAATTCCAAAGCAAAAGGCAGCCTATGATATCACTGGCAGGTAAACTGCTTCCTTAACATAACAGTGACAGACTGTATTGTAAACATAAATGTGAGTGTATGCCAGTAGTGCAAGTTTTAAGGGTTCATGTATAAAATGTGCTTGTGTGTGTCTGTGATTCAATTATTCACCTTATTTAACTCTGAAGTTAGATTTGTTATTGCTCTCCTGATTTTTATATTTGCAATTACAGAGATGCCTTAGAAATTGGCAGCTGTCCTTGCTGATGATAGTCTTAGATTTTACATTAAAAAGTTGCATTTAACTGCTTGAAAAAGGTACAATCCAATCTTGTTCCCAGGCTCTCAGGGAAAGGAAGGACTGAAAATTTCACTTTGCAGCAGCTGCCGTTGTCGCATTAGCAAACGACACGTGCAGTACCCGACTTCATTCTCTCATTTAATTTCCCTCAATGCAACTGCAGAGACACAAAGCTAGTCCCCACTTGCAGACAAATTAGTGCAAAATGTTGGGCCTAATCATGGTGCCATGTAACATTTTAATCAGTGATAAAATAATTCCTGGGAGCAAAACTAAAAAAAAAATAAATAGGTTGCTTCCAAGATGCTTTTGCGGTTTCATTCAACTATCAAACACAGAAGCTACAGAAGCAAAGTTCTTAAATGATCCAGCTGAATTTAGGTTATTAAAAAGATGCACTGTAGATCTTTTAAGAATGTGAAATTATTTGCCTGAGATAACGCCGGCAATGAAATAAGACCAGTCAATTCAGAACTGTGCATACATGAATTTTTCCCATGAAAGCAGTTTTCATACAAAAATAAAATCCCTATTACAATGCAGTCTGGGGAATAAAAGATTTCTATTCCTTTCTATTCATAATACATTGTAGAACTTATACACATGTCCGTCCAAAATTGTGATACATTACTTGGCACTCAGAGCCATGTTGGTAACAAAAATTTGCAATAGATATTTTCATTTCATTTTAGAGGAGGAAAAAAAAAGTGTTTTGCAAGCAACGGAACAAACTGTACAATGGTGTTTTACCTGGTTGGTTGGGTGGGTGTTTTTCAGGTTTAACAGAGGAAGATTTTAAGAATAGATATATATTTTTAATGTAGATTTTTCATAAAGATAAATTAGACAAGATATACATACTTAGTGCAATATTCATCAGAATGAAAGCTTTATACCAATACTAAATATAATACTAACAAAACACTAAGCATTGTATACTATTACTCAGCATATACTAAACTATATGCCAATATTAAATACTACAAAAACCGTGCACTAAATGTGCAACAGATAAAAATTAAAATGAGCAGAAGTTAGTTCCATGCTTGGATTCATTTTCTAAAAAAAACCAAAAACACAAAACCCAAGAGTAAGTATCAGCTAATGTTTTGTGCAGCTCAGACTTTACCAGGAATACTGTGTACGTATAAAGAAGGAAAATGCCAGCACATGATCAAAGGAGCGTGATCTGTGTGTATAGTCAGCAGAAAAGACTTTTCAGGAACAGGATTACAATGCAAGTACGTACCTGGTTGTGGATACTCTCATGCCCTCCAGGATTCTTTTATCATTTAAATTTATATTACTTACTGTATCCCCTACTGTATATATATACACGTGCATTTGTATTATATAAACTTATGGATACCTTACGATTGCTATGCTAATTGTATACTTTTAGTGTCTTTTTCACCACTGTGTTTCTCCTTCATTTTCTAATATATTTCTAGAAATCTAGACTATTAAGTAAACTGATGTCCTCATGCCAAAACTGGGGAGGAGCATAAAGTCTGAGTGAATACGGCACAGCTTATCCAAGCAGCAGTTGAACTCTAACTGGAAGCTAGAAAATGTCACTGGAAACTTAAACTGGTGTTAAGGAAGGTGCAAAGAGTTGAGATAAAAGGAAGCTTTTTGAATAACTGAATGGCATTTAACCAATATAAGAAGCAGAAAAATCCTATCTTGCTAAGTTAGCTTCAAATAGTGTAACATTTTTATTTCTTTAAGAAATGCCTATATCAGAATAATTTTTGATACATCAGCATATGCTGATTATAAAAGCTGGTTATTTTAACTCCAAAAAGTAAGTAATACGGAGCAAGTCAGACTTGCAGTATTTCCATAAGAAGAATCTGTTCTTCAGGATGCATGAAGAAACAGTCCTCAGTCAAAGTCTTGCTGGAAATCAGAGGCAAAGCACAGCACTGTACTTTGCAAGACCTTCCGTGTGACTTTAAAACTGATTTTTTTCTTAAATACTTTTACCTTAATGTTTTATACTGAGCCCATCAGCAGTGTTTCTGGGGCTGCTAAATATTCCATATCAGCCTGTATAAATATGTGATTTGAAATCAATGTAATTGAGAAATTTCTATCTCTGCCTCAAAAGCAAGTAGGCTTCCACAGTTTGATTTACTGTGTGGAACATGTTTAAGAGCCTGCACAGTAATTTGAGAAGCAAACCCAAATCTCCAGTTTTCTTAAAGACCTGGCCTCTCAAGTCAAGTGATTACTGCAGATTTCAGCTACCTTTTCTTTTCCTTTTTTAATTTTTTGCCTTTTTGAGCACTGGAATTGTTCCCAGATAAAAAGCAAACTGAAACAGGCTGTGAAGCTAAATTAGAGACTTCTCATTAGAGAAATATGGCTTCCCCATATTTCAGCCAATAACACAGGAGCAGTTATTACCCATGCTGCTGACTGTGTGACAAACTTCTTCCAACAACTGGAGCAGTTCTCACAGTAACATACTCCATGATTGCTCATCTAGCACATACAAGATGGTAGATTTACACAAAATAGTACTTACATTACAGGGAACGTACACCAAGTTTAAACTGACTTTGTAAATAAAATTTCCCTATGTGACAAAAGCCGAAAAGATGAACAAAGCACACTCAGAAGCCTTCCATTTAACAAGTACAACCACCAACCCAGTGTCTCCAATCTCTGCAAACGCTTTGTTTTGGTGCACGTTTACCAAACGGTAATAAATGGCCATTTGCTTGCACGTTGACTTCTCGGTAAAGAAAAAGATCATGGAGAGGGTGCATGTGCTCTAAACAGAAGTGCAATTACCCATCTTGAATTCTGCGTAAGTAGACAAAGGCCAACAGAGCTTCCCTTCCCAACATTTCGTTGTTTGGCAGGAAAGCCAGTTAGGAGGTGAGACCAGAGCCCTGCTGTACAGTTTCCAACTGGTAGGGGTTACTTAGGTCTTGCCTGCAGAAGAGACCTGGACTGCTTTGCTTTTTGGTCAGATAGCAAATGGGCATCTACGAAAGGGCTAAAGTAACCTAATTACGTTGGCTTTGAGGCAGTCTGGTTGAACTCTGGCCTTAGATCATGCTTGAGATTTTATTCCCTCCCCAGCACTCTCATTCCTCATTGTAGATTTTTTTTTTTCCCCTCAAGAGTAAGTCCATTCTTACAGACAGGACAGTTTGTTTTCTCCCAGTTGTATCTGCTGGGAACTTCCTAACGTAATTCTATCCAACAAAAAAGTTACTCTTCATCACCTCTTCCATATGTCCTTTCCTCCTTCGCTAATTGCTGAGCAACAAATCCTCCAGGCTCCCAGATTTTGTACTTTAAGACAGCTGTCCAGCCTTTCCTGGAGTCAGCTGCCTGGAGTGTTCTCAGCACTCCTAACCCTCACTCCTACAAGTCCCAAGGAACGTGCCCTTTCTTCCGCTCACACCCCCTAAACCTGGCAGTTCAGTTCTCACCAACTTTGCTCTTATAACATGTTTGCAATTCCTTCGCCTTAGCAGTTCAACATTAGATCTCCACAGATTGTGATCAAGCTTGCTTTCTTACCAGTCACCATCTTAATTTATTAATTTTCTGTTAAAACTGCAAATTGCCCCTAACAAGGAGGGTGAGGCAGTTCCCCCACTGATGTCCACTGTGTTTCCACAAATCAAGCTTTCCGATTTGACTTCATTCTCAAACTATTTTCTCCTCCCAACGCCCTCCTCGCTTACCGTTTGGCAAATTTCTCACTGAGAGAACCTGAAGGCCTGCACAAGTTACATTTTTCGAGCAGAGTTCCCTCCGACCTTTATTTTTTTACTTTATATGAGGTATTAACTGTTAGCAAATTAAAGTGCACCTGACATATAAAGTTATCCAATAATTGTCAAATTTTTTGTCATTGAAACTCTCTCTGAAGTATCTGGCAGTGACCACTCATCACAGATGTTTTACTGATTCACAAAACTTTCGCGCCAAGTCAATGTGGCTGCCTCCAGCCAGAGCTACTCCAAGAGGTTGATGGTGTTCATACACACTTTTGGAAGAAAAAAAAATCCTTGGCACCAGTATGTTTAAATTTGCGAATTTGTTGGAATTAAATCTCCTCCCTTTCATGATACTGTCCATTAATCTCCTACATGGTACATTTCAATGGTGAAAGGCTGTTTAGATTTCATTCTTTGTTTCCATCTTACTGTTAAGAAGAAGGGAACGCTTTCAAACAGTGCTGCATAAAATAGAACTGCCTGGTAGGAGAGAATGACAATAACATTCACAGCACGTGCGTGACACAGCGCATTACCAGTCAAAGGGTTTCTCTTAGATTTATAATTTCATGGAGTTTAAGACACTGAATCCTTTCATATTTATGTTATCTTATTTGCTTAATAATTTTACCTATAATTCCGCATAACACAAAAGCTATAGAATGTGTTTCTTGGTGTGAAATTCAATTGAAAACTGAATCATCCTTATTTCCTGAATTACACTGTGCTTTCAAGAGGCCAGGATTTTCAGAGTTCCGTTTGGCTTCTCTTCTACTTTTCTGGCTCTTCTGTAATATATTCACCAGCAGAAACATCCTTGCCCGTTCCCGTGGGACTGTATGTTACAGTATTTGCTGGCCCTAAGTTGTGGCTTTTGCAGGCAACTGGTCTGACTGACTATGCATTTCTTTGGGGATGCCACCAGACCTTCCTGAGCCCAGCCTCCTCCCTGAAAAGAAGGCAGACAGAATCGACATTCCCCACCTTTACCTCAGGCCAGCAGATGACACCACCAGAGCACTGCCCATTCCATCACATGTGTATACACTTTCAGCACAGTGTCCACGGGCTGCCCGGGGCAGGAACTCACTG
Organism: Psophia crepitans; assembly: GCA_013399095.1. NCBI lineage: Eukaryota > Metazoa > Chordata > Aves > Gruiformes > Psophiidae > Psophia > Psophia crepitans. Next base: position 101,982 of record VWZZ01014462.1, on the reverse strand, counting down.
CTCCAGACCAGCCTGCTCAACAGCTGTGGAAACCCTGGGGAGATTTGGAGAGGCACTCTGCTGGCATTTCCCCAGCACACCAAAATAGCTCATCTTCATTTTGTTCCCTTGACTTTTTTCAAATTAATATTTGTCCTTCAGGCTGAAAGTATGGGAGACCACACCTGGACTGATGTACTCAGGTTCTTAGAAGAGCTGCCCCTTAGCAAATCTCTGTTTAAAACAGCTCACTCCTTCACTTAGGAGGGCTGTCTGCATTAGAGCAAACCTTCCTGAACTGAGACTAACATCTTAAATGTCATTATTTCCTAAAACACTTATATTTTTTGAACTGTAACCATTGCAGACACTCTGGCTGAAGAACCATCTGCTCCTAGATTTAATCCCCTACCCATTTCCAGACCATATAAACAGTAGAATAAAAAAATGAAAAGGCTCAGAGAAAATCCCAGAAATCCTAGCTGACAGAACAAGTCACCAGTTAGACACCACATTTAATTAATGACCAGTTTTCCTCCTGCCAATACAATTATATTGTTGTCTAATGAAAGTCACAAAAGGATATCAAAGTGTCAGAATCAGTAGACAAAGGTCTCCTTAAACTTCTACACGGTTGCCAAAACTTGGAGCACAGACTACAGATAGATGGGGGGGTGGTGGGGTGGTGGTGTTTAAGTTAAATAGCAGCCTAGAAAATAAAAAAGAATTACCTCAGTATGATACTAATGCACGCTTCAGAGAACGCAGACTTTGTAACTTTGCCATTCAGATTTCTGAAGGAAATAGCCCTTACTTAGTTTAGACTTCACCAGAAAGTTTTGGTAATGGAAGTTACTGCTTCTACATCATCTGTTTGTGGGCTTACAAAAGCCTGGCGCAGCAGCTGGGTAGCCCGTCTTCCACAGACAAAACAGACCCTTGGTTTTCCTAAGGCCGCCAACACAAACTTGGCATGGATGCAGCCCAACAGCGATGCACAGGTACCTTGCAGGTTAGCTATTCTTGCGTTAGCTTTTCTGTGTTATACCGACTGAGTGCCTGGATGCCATGAAATGGGAATCCATGATCCTGCAAGTCCACTGCTTCCATCCACTGCCACTTGGAACATGCAGCTGAGTTACACGATCCTCACAAACACAAGCTCACACCACAACGCCATGCCTGCTGCAGTAAGGAGGTGCAGATTCCTCTGGGGGGGGACGACATATACAAGTCCTGCTCTGTGGGGACTACAGAAACGGAGGCATGTCTGAGGAAATAGCAGAGGGTAAGCAGCCCCAGGTATATAATGAGGCTGAAAGCAGCACAAGGCTGGTCCTCCCAAAAGACAGACTGTCCAACTAGTCTAAAGTTGGCTACCATATTTTTCAGAACTTGCACCTCACTCAGTTAGCTCAGCATACATCAAGCTTATAAAATATTTAACACACCATGAAGTAACACACCTTTACACACTAATTGGACGAGGACTATGAGCGCTTTTCCTAGTGAGGCTGTATCTTCACTACTGACTTATTTCAGGTGGTCAGCTGCACCACCTCTGCATGCCAGGCAGCTTTACCCAGGCGAGAGCAGGTAGGCTCCAAAACCCCTCTGAGTCACCGTGGTGGTTTGTGTGTGAATAGCGTTTTTGCAAGCACAACACAAATTACATTATAAATTACTGTTTTATGATTCTGCTTCAAAGAACTATGAGATAACTTATCTTTGTCAAGGAGTAAACAAGGACTGTAGGATGACATTGAAAAATTACCAGTATTCAAGAGGTTTCACCCACGTCCTCATCGCAAAGCAAAAAGGTCGTAAGAGCTGAGTGTGCTATTATTGTTAGGGATAATTTCTGTACTTCATTAGAGAAATATGGTTTGATAGTTCTGGTTTTGCTTATTATTTCTCATTTTTTCACAACTGCAAGTAGAAAAAGAAGTTCTCTAACAAAGGCAAGGTCCAGTATTTTGTGAGCAATTGTCTACCTCTGAAAGTTGCCAAAATATAGAAAAAAAGAGAAAATACATGGAGGGTGACACAACTCAACCTAAAAGTACCATTTAGATAAAAAGTACTACTTTTAAATAAAAAATGTGCAATACCCATGGGAGGGTCTTTTTCATTTTTAAACTAATCGTGGAAGTGAAAGTCATTGCACATTCACAGCACTTGTCCAGCACATGCAGCAGTACCGCTCGCTTTCTTGTCAGGCACTGCAGCTCTTACCAGCAGAGGTCAGCTCTGGGGACAACAGGAGAAGTCAGTATGGCTGCTAATTACTTATGAACAAACATCTGTCATGCCCAGGGCTGAGACACACTGCTGACTCATCTACCAAAGGATTGATAGTCACCCAAAAATGTCACCAGGTTTTGAGAGTCATTTTAAAGTCACTCTCGAATGTGCTCATATTTTAAACCTAAAGGCCTTCTGGGGCCTCCTCTGAGCCCTGCCATCAACAGCATGTAGCACATCCCACTGCCATGGAAACCATTTCTAGGTCACCTTTACATAACAGTGCAGAGAAAACAGCTCATCACCAACTCCACCATTAAAGGACACTCCTTTGCAATGAAGACTGCGGTAACCAACTTAAAATTTACTGTAATTACACATAATGTGCCACAAATAAAAAGACATACTGTCTCCAGAATAAAGATGGGAATGTGTATACCATGCAGGAGGTCTTCGCTCAGACTCTGCTGTCCTACTTCCAGCCTTCTAGTGAGGGAAGCAAAATGATTGCCTGGTCCTATGCATCCATTTTGTAACTCAAGCTGTGTAACAGCTTGGGTTAAACTAATTTTGTAAAGAACATCATTAACACTGGAGAGACCCTACCAAGAGGGCAAATACAGCTGGAGCTGCTTTTACATACCTGGCTGGAGCTAGGTATAAATAAAACTGACAGAACCAGTAATTTGAGTCACAAAATCAGATTTAAGGAGCCATTGAACTGAACAACAATATATTGAGTAGAGACAGAAAAGAGATGGGGAGCATTTCAAACTCTGAAACACAGAAATATTTCAGGATATAAGAAGTAAGAAATAATTACACAGCAGATTCTTTTCTGCTCAGGGAACACCAAAGAGTTACTGATGCAGGAGGAAGAAATTGCATTTTTACAGCAACTGTTAGAGAACTCTCTAACCTAATTAGATCTGAATCAAAAGTCCAGATCTGTGAAGGAAGTGTCTTTATCAAGATAGAATTTGGGAAGAGAACCTAAGAAGAAAGATAAACAAAGTTTTCATATTACATTGATAAATTTGGAAAATTTACTTCTATGGTGATAATTTTAATGAGTTGCTCTCAATAACTTAAGTTTGAACTTATACTGCAGGACTTCCAGCTCATGTGCAGGGCACAGTCCTCCATTCCAACAGCCACAAGGAATCCTCAAGACAGACATTAATATTTATAACTATCGTTTGTTTTCTTTTTTGCCACTGTTGGGTTTGTTGTTCGGTTTTTTCCCTTAATAGGGAAGCAGAATTCTCTAGGAACCACTATTTCGTAACAGGAGAATACTGCGAGTCACGGTAGGCTGAGCTGAACTTATACTATTATTTCATTGATAGTACAAGTCATTCCCAAACTCTTGAGAGTCAGAGCATGACACAGATGACAAGCAATTAAAAAGTACAGGAAAAGAGGAAAAAAAAATATGGCCGAGACTCTGAAATAAAACATATTTGACAATGCTGAGACTATGGAAAAGGAGATTTTGCTGACAAGAATTGTACAAGAAAAAGCTCTCTAGAATATGTAAGAGGGTGAAATTTCCTTGGGTTTATTTTATCTTCGGTAGGGACAAAGATGTCAGCAAATGTGGAACTGGGAACACGTCGACCAGGTGGAACTGAGAAAAGCTGAAGGACAATTTTTCAAACTGAAAAGTCCAAACTACTTCAATATTGTATAAAAATGCAGCATTATATTATTATCACTATTATTTTAAAGACTAGAATATGAAGGATTTCATAATAGATTAGGATAAAAACCTGCTTGCTCCTTTTCTGAGAAATGTTTCTGAAGGTACTTTACCAGAACTTGGATTAGTATTGGAAAAAGGTTGTGAAAATCCATTAAGGGGAATATATGTCAGTATAACTAAATATAAATTTAGATACAGATTGCTGATTGATAAATTGTATGAGGAATAACTAAAGAGAAGGTTTGTTTGTGCTATAAAACCATCCAGAGTTACAAGATCAATTATTTGAACAATCGGTTTAATTATAAATAATTAAATATTCAACAGGCCATTCAGAGAGTGACTCATCATCAGAGGAACATGGAGGAACACAAAGATACAGGGTTTTCCACTCAAACTGCATCCCCGTGATGAGAAGAGACCCACCTTCACGCAGTCGGTCTGAATAATCCAGTAATCAGGGTATCATTGGGGAAAGGTGGAGCTGAAATTCAAGTTTGTGCTTTGAATCATGATCTCTTTCAGCCTAGATCATTTGAAGGCCAATGGTATCCTGGGCTGCATCAGGCAGAGCACTGCTAGCAGGCTGAGGGAGTGATCCTTCCTCCCAGCTCCGCGCTGGCGAGACATCCCAGTGTCCAGCACTGGGCTCCCACTACAAGGGAGTCCTCTCAGAACTGCTGAAGCAAGTTCAGTGTGGGGGCACAGAGATGTTTAAGGGGCTGGAGCATCTGACATACAAGGGGTGGCTGAGAGAGCTGAAGATGCTCAGCCTGGAGAAGAAAAGGCTCGGGAGGGGAAGCTTGTCAATGAGGGGAGTAACGGAGATGGAGCCAGACTCTTCTGAGACAGCCATTGACATGCAAGAGGCTACAGGCACAAACTGAAGTACAAGAAATTCTGTACAAGCTGACCCTGCTCTGAACATGGCAGTTGGACTAGACGATCTCCAGAGGTCCCCTCCAGCCTCGACTATGCTGTGATTCTCAGAGCCTCTTACATATAGACACGAAGGTCTCTACAGTTTGTGTTCTTCATTAGTAACATTATGGAGAGTATTACAGAAAATACAGCAAGAAAACAAAGTAACAGCAGAATAGCCCCTGACTATCCCAACACCAAAAATCTGTGTCCCTCGCTTACCAGAAAGTCCACCCTTGACAAAATATCTGTTTATGTTCACTCGAACTGTTCTACTTCAACTGAATCTCATTTTATGACAGAAAAAACCATAATGTCATGAGGCATCCTAACCTGTTTTAGAATTTAGAGGCTTTAAAACAAAAAGATGTGACAATATCAAAATCTTGGTTTTCTTTATTCTTTTGCTCATGCGAGAAAACAGCAGCTCCAGGCTTACCGCTCTGTATTTTTTAAGGAAAATGGAGCTAGAACTAACAAGTAGTAAGACTTTTTAAAGCCATTTAAAATCTTACAAGACATTTGACATTGCCTTATAAGCAGAAACAGACTTAATAACAAAAATCAGCCTATAGGCCAGTCTACTACTGCTACTAAAACTGGAAAGAACTAACTGCAGCAATTTGCATGAAATCTTTGGAAATTCCTTGTTACAGACTCCAGATTGACTTCATTTCTTCACAGATGAATAAACTCTGTGAATAGTTTTAAAGTCGCGTCTGCTGTTGAATGATAACATTACGGAGACCTGGTCATAACTCCTGCTGAAAATAAACAGTTGGAGATCTTTGAAGGATAGTGGAATTGTAGTTCAGCCTTTGACTGGCTCATAAATTGTCACGCAAGCAAATAGCAAATGTAAGTCACATTTTCCTTTCTTTCTTCCCTATCTCTCCTTGTCCAGCCAATATAAACCTGACACATAAAAATTTCCATACAAATTATAGCAGGTATGGACAGAGGAATGCTGACAAGTCACTTAATGGCCCTACTACAACTATGTTACAGTGCAAGAGTGCTAAATAGACACCCAAAAAGGCCTTTGGAAGCATTTTACACAATTATGAGAAGAAAAATGAACCATAATAGACAAGTCATTCAGATTCAAGTTTAATTTTTCACAGTAATAAACGGCTAAGAATGATTCAGAAAACATCGTTAGCGATTGGTATGCTGTGTTTACACACACCCTCACCATAATTAAACACAAGGTAATTTTGCTATTCAAACAATTTGAACATTGCATGTTCATATTTGTCCTGTTTAACCATCAGTGCCAATGTAATGATAAATTCCTAGTCAGCTGCATCTAGAGCACTTAGTCATTCACTTGACTGTACCCTTTCTCGGTTCCAGGTCCTCCAGTAATCACTGTTTCCTTTGACCTTAGTTTTTGCAGTGGGAGAATAAATGATTCTCTGCCTGGCAAAAGGCAGATAAGGGATATTTTCCAATAAACAGTTTCTGTATTGCCTGATCAAGGGCACCTACCTGTGTCAGTGCTTTACATTCCCTGCTTGGTTCTAACAATTCTCATTTATCTTTGTGCTCGAAAGTGCATACAGTATTTATTATGAGCCAACCCATCTTCACAATAAGTTACATGGGAAATGGGCTCCTGAGGAGTGAAATATCCCTAATTGTGTTTTACCAGTCCATCTTCACTTATTTCTCTGACTGAAGCAAATGCTGGATATGCTAGAACAAGAGAACATTTCTTTTCATACCACACGCAGAAACAGTATTTGATAAGCGTAACAGCAAAGATACCTGCATTTGAAAAGTCAATGTGAGATAAAGACAGCATGCACATGCCTTTTCTTGGTAAGTTGGTGGCACCGATACATACATTCAAAACTAGAAGAACTCTGTCATCAGGTCAGTCACATTATGCCAATTGCCTTGGAGTTTTAACAATACTGGTGAGAGGTACCAGGTGAACTAGTGCTGTTCATAGCCTAAACAGCCGTACTGAAATGAAGAACCATGCTTCATGCTACTCATCCAGAGCATGTTTTTACTCCGTATAGATCAAAACTTCTGATTTGGCCTACTCTGAGCACTGCTGGACACACAGAGAAGTCCTATCCATANGCCATGACTTCTGCTGGGAGTTTTTCAGGCCAGTAATCCTCCATGGCTTCTTTTGGCTGAGGTGCTGGAGAGCTTATCCCTCTAAATATCTCAGGGGAAAATGAGCAAGGACTCAAAGATCATCAGTTCCCACCTCATCCAACTGGCACCCTTGGTGCACCAGGGTTAGTCCCAACTACCTCCAAACAGCAGTGAGGTTGTGAGTGTACCTGTGTGTACATGGGGCAGGGGCTTTGGGGGTGTCCAACTTCAGGGGCAGCGGGAAGTTAGGACACACTAAGAGATGTCTCAGCTTGGGTGAAAAGGATATCATTTGTTTGCAGCCTGAAAAAAACCTCTGGCTTGAAAAATAGGGAGAGGAAAATTTGATTTCTGTTTAGAAAGTTCCAACAGAAGACGAAGAAGAAAAAAGCAAAGAACAAAAAGAAAAAAGATAATAGAGGAGAAAACGATGTAGCCATTTCAATAGACCTGACACTGTACGAAATCCAGTCTGGCAAGGCTTCTAGGCCTTACCTAGAATCTGAAATTAGTCCTGCACATGGTAACGATTGCTAAGCACATCACTATGGAAATTGCGAGCTCACAGCAGGCATAGGGAGTCTTAGAAATGTGGAAAATCAATGCACTGTATGCTGTGGCAAAGAACGATTCCAGGAGAGTGACCTTTAAACAGCTTGACAGATTGTAAGCAAGCGGAAGAGAAGCGCAAGGGCAGACGCCGAGCGCAGGAGAGCGCGGCCACGCTGCAGCCCCTTGGCCAGAGGCAGTGCCAGGGGTGCCCCGACAATTCAGCCTGGCAGTGGTTCTGGGAGACAGGAGGAATAACATTAAGGATTATTTACCCATGTTTAAGGCAAAACGCGTAGTTATTTAACAGAAATGCTGCACAGTAATTTGAGAGGAGGAACTGAAACTAGCCACGCTATGGATACTACATAGCATAGTAAGATAAAAAGAATACCACTGGTGAATTTGGTCAGGACATCTACATTAACAGCTCTTCCTCCAGAGAGTGACGAGGACCCAGTAAGTGAAGTCCTCAGGGTGGCAGAGGGAAGAGGAGACAATATACCATTCCCTTTAGACAGTTGGAAGGAGGACAAGCTTAGCAAGCAGGACAGACAAGGAATTTTCCAGGGAAATACTTCAGTCAGAAAAAGTGGACTTCATTAAACGGAATGTTATTTTGTTGATATAAATTGTGTCAAGAGTTCTGCAGTACAACCAACAGTCCAGGGATATGGCACTCACCCAGGAGGGAGAAGACTGAATATAATTGAGCAGGGACTTCACTTTGGTCTCCCATATCATCACGAATTCTCTAACCATCGCACTGCTGACCTCCTGGGATCTCTCTTAATCTTTCCTGTTGGAGCTGCTCCACTTTGTATAAATAATTGCATGTTATGCAGAGCAAGGAATTAAACCCAGTTCTCCCATATCCTAGATGAAAGCCCTGACCAATGGGGTATCCACTTGGACTTTATGTACACCTCTTGGGTTAAACCAGTTTAAATCAGCTTTTTGTACAAGGTATAAGAGTTATCTAAATCAGATCAAACAACTCAAATCTGAAATAAGCAATTTACGCTCACTCTTCCCTTCTTGTCCCCAGAACAAGAAAAAACTATTCACAAAGCCTTTTGCATTGCTTTCATTGCAGCAGTTTAAAATAAGACTTTAAGTAAGAACAATGCAAACTGCTAGCACAGATAAAACCTCATCTGAAATGAGCTGCTGCCCAGCACAAACCGCACCGCTAGTCCCTGCTGTTTCCCTGCGTCCGTTGTACCAGGCAGGCCAGGTATCGCAGGGTAAGAAGAGTGTTACCCTTTCATCCTTTCAGGGCAGAGCTGGGAAAGTAAAAGGGGAAGAATGGGGAAAGCTGCTTTGCAGAGGCCTGTACTTTATCTGCTTTGTGTGTGCAGCTCCTTCATTAGCATTACTTTTACTTTCAGAAAATCCAGCCATGTTAGTTCAGGAAAAGCCTGAGTGTGTTCGACCCATAGAACACTGGGAATGGTATTTACTGGCATTCCTCAATTCTGAAGGATGCTTTATTTTGTGATAAGTATTTTAGTAACACACCAAAAAGAAATAATTCAAAAGGTAAGGAAAAGCTTTACATCTACCAACACCACGTTGTGCAACAGTGTCCATCACATTTTGCAGACTCTTTGCAATGGCTCTTTAAGTCTCTAAAAATTATTGTAGACCTCAAGCATATTTTCTACAAAAAAGGGTTTTTCTCCCATACATTTTTCAATTATTGCGGTGATTCTTGTTTCAGATACTTAAAATTCCCATTCCACTGTTTCAAATACTTTAAATATTTTTACCTGTCACTCACTCAACACCAGCCTGGATTATATTTCTCCTTAACTGTGGCTTACATGGTATGCTTCAGGGTTAAACCACAGTAAATATTCATAAAAACACAAATACAGAACTAGAAATCCAATTTATTTAGACAGTATTTTCCTTCTCATCAAGAACCAGCTACATATAGAAACACAGTAAGTGCTACAATCATCAAAAAAAGCAAGCTCTTTTTTTTAGTATTTTCCTTTCGCAAATCATGGCAATTTAAATGCAGCCTCCCTGTAAGAACTTCATTTAATAAATGTAAAAATTCAGTACTTACAATCCAAGAAAGTTGCACATTTTCTTATGTGCTACCGTATATTAAAAAAAAAAAGTAGCACACAAGTTGCAATTTAAAATCACCTTCAGAAATTTTTCACTGGCTTAATAAAAGAGCTAAGATCTTTAGTTTATCTTTCTAACCAAAGGAAACACAATCAGTATTCTATAGTAATTTGTATTATGTCCTCATCTAAAGAGAGCTTAAGGCAGCCTTGATTTCAAAGCGTGGTCAACCAGCTGTTCCTGAAAATTAGGGCTTAGTAATTTGTCATTTTAGATTCAAACATGGTGACATGAAAGTAAGGATTTCCTTCTGAAAAAAGTGTTCGGAATTATTTTTTGAGAGGATGTCAGTCTGTTCAGGCCAATGCAAGCATCCCTGTGCTGAAGCACTTTACCAGTGATAACCTAGAACTCCAACAGCAGCAGAAGAGAGTCAACACTTCCCTTTGCTTTGCTACCGTACTGAAGATGGCTTTGAAAGAAGCGACGCTGTTTCAGAAGGTATTGTTTGGGAATATAGTTCTTAAATACCAGAAGCAAAAAGTAACATTCAAAAGTAAATAAACTCAGCCAGACAGAGTATGTACGATAGTAAAAATCTTTGGTCACTAGCGAAGCTAGTGGTAAAAAGAAAATGTGTAGGGGGAAGAGCTTGTATTTTTTCACCCAACCAATCTGGTTTTGAATAAAAAACATAATGTAGAACTGAAAATAAGTCAAAAGATCCCTGAGAACTTTTATACTACAGTAGTAGGTATATATTTATATTTTACCTGCTAGCACAACCTCATGAAACATATTTCTTCTTTACATATTGTCTGTGCCACCACATTATTGTGTTACTGGTTTGATATATCCTCTTCCAGTCTGAACAACAAACAGTTTTTGTTCTGTACAACTTTCTCCAGTTGTACCTCAGCAGCTGGAAATTATTTTTATCCTTATTTCCTTTTTTACCCAGCTCCTTATGCATAAAGAAGAATCACCTCTAGCCTGAAAACAGTAGTATATCAAGAAGTTAAAGAGTTGAAAGGAACTTGTTTGTGACCTGCAACACTGGCATCAATGATTTAAACCTGTAAAAGGGATTGAGCCCTTGTCACTGATTTTTTTGACTGAAGAGATGAGTAATATACTCACGTTGGGTCTTTGTCAGAGGTATTGCCCAAGTCAAGGTGTGGGGGAGAATTTATTTTGTTTGCTTTTCAGACAGATGATATTATTCCCACTCATATTCTATGCACTTATTTCAGCACTCTGAGACAGCCTGGTGGGTGGAATACCAAAAGCCTAAAGATTTATACCTATTTCAAAAGTGCAGTGCAAAACATACTCCTACTCAGACAGCAGCGGTACCTGGACCCAGTAGTTAATGCCAGTAACACCACTTAACAGACTACCTCAATCGTGCTCTAGTACCTGATGTATTTTCTTGTAAGAAGCACTCAGGACATACTCACTTCTTCATGGCATTACAGCTTTCATGGCATTCAGGCTGCAGTACTGGCTAAGCCAAGCAACCCTTTCCACACGCAGAAACTGCATGCAGGCTTTAGAAGACTACAGGCAAGGTCCTTTATTTCTGCCTTTTTCCCTTACATTATAAGCTTTGGAATCATTCCCATCATTATTATTATTAGGTAATCTGAAGATTAGCTTCCACATCTTCTTCAAAGTTGCCACACTGAGCAACTTTGCCAGCAAGTGCCAGCTTTTGCTAAATATATTTAGAGTACTGATTCCAGCAGATCCAGTGTGTGCCACCCAGCCACACAGCTGTCTTTTGGTCCCTGCCCTTCCCTCACTTTGCAAGGTGAACTGCCTCAGTTTAGGTTAGCTAAATTGGGCAAAAATAGGAAGATTTCAAAGATAGGTGTCAATCTTGGCTTCTATTCAAAAAGTTCTCAAACACAAATACAGTTCATACTGTTGAAATTACATTACAGACAGCTCACTCAATGGCATGGGGGGTTTGCTCTCTTAACTCTAATGTAAAAATAACAGCAGATGGATTTTTTTTTTGTTGTTTACACTCTGACAAAGCAGAAGTTTTTGAGGAAAGCTACCACATACAAAATACCAAATCTCAAGTTGTGATATACTGGGGTTCGTATAGAGCAATAGGTCAAATGCAACTGTGTTGACAAGGAGTTAGATGTGCTTTAGAACATACCCCTAGCAATGGGCTTTAACAGGGCTCTAAACCATGGCTGAGCTTTCTGGACAACTTTTATACACACACTCTCACAAACACTTAAAAGATTGGAATTACATAAAGACTGAACCAGGTTATTAATCAGACCAAACTGTGCTTCCTGCCCCCAACAGGACAGCTCCTGCAGGATTCATTTGCATATTGCCTATGTCTGCATTGGAAATAAGAGAGTTGTACTAGGTGGAACAGATGTCAGGATGAAAGAGAAAAACGAAGTGATGAAGAGCATACATCTGTCTCTTGTAGCAGAGAGACAGCAGCAGAGTGCTGAAAGGAAGATCTGGAGCAGCCAGAAAGAAAGGCTTTTAGAGAAAAACACTTCCAAGATATAAGCTGTTTAACTTTCCTTTCTGCCCTATTAAGTAAAGATACCTTGCTCTATTTGTAAGATGTAACTGCTCCTGCATGGCTATTATTTTGGTATGTCTTTTTCTTGTTCAGCCTGGCTGAATAGTTCTGGCTTAATGTGAAGGGAACAGACACTTCATGCAGCATGTGTCCACACATGGAATTTATCAGGAGTAGCTGCTTCTGAGCAGGTTCAAGTGCAGACACCACCTGCATATCACATGTTCACTCTGGTTTTCTGCACAAAAAGAAGTCATGTTTACTATCAATCTATTTACAATACACTTAAGGCTCTAAATGGAGTTTGATTCCTTGGCTTTTGGTGTGTGATGAACATGGCTAACTGTCTTCAAAGCTGTGAAGAACATGGCGTTAGCTACGCGCGGGGCCTCCTTTTCCCCACTGCCAAAGCTTACCACGTAAGCCTCTGCCACAATCAGATCATGCCGGCAGTTTTACACACTCACCTGCTTTTCTGCAGTGGCTGAGCAATGACGTTGCTGTGATTTTTAGATGGTATGAAGTAGCGCCCAGTCTCTTCATCGTATTTTAAGCATTTTGTCCTTAGGGCTTTTTCATGTAAATGAAAAATGCTGTTAGCAACTCTGTACTCATGAAAATTCACATCATACCAACACTCCAGTAAGACCTTTAAAACCTTTCAAAGATGAATCTCAAGAACATTTGCTCAGTCACAGATACATTCACCCTCTTTAAGGCACTACTTTATGTGCTGACTCTGAGCAAAAAAGGCAGGAACTGAATTTCAGCTTACAGACTTCCTTAGAAACAACAAAAGCCGAAAAATAAGGTGACATCTGCACTATTTATTAGTTGTATCCAATATCCTGAAGGCTGAGAAAATCTCAGTCTTCACTGAATTGAGAATTAGCGGCTGTGCTTCTTTCCTCAGATGTTCAATTTATGTCTGCGAGGAACTTTGCCCTGAGTAAAATTGCTGACTGCTCTGTATGTTCTTTTATTCCACTATTAATCTCAGTCAAAATAAGAAGCTTCTTGAACAAGTATTTTCAAACACAAGCATTTGATGGTCCTGCTTGACACATCAGGGAAAAAAAATTAATGTTGGAACTCTGGAAATTAATGGATTCACATTTTTCTCAACCCACAGGAAAAGTTCTCTAAAAATAATATACCTGTTCACTGACTACATATATGGAGGCGATTCAGCAAAGTCCTGGCCACTCAAGCCCCAGGTCCAAGCCCCAGCAGTTAGGTGATGTCTCCCCTCCAGAAATGCCTCCTTCAGCCAGAGGCTGGCACGTGACATTAAGCTCAAGGAAGTGCTTCGGTTGCAGGGTTCTCATGGGCACTGCTTCCTCTAACCACACCTTGGAGTGTTAGTTCACTAACTGGAGTAACGCTTTTTATTGTTTCTTTTTCCTTTTTTTTTTGTTTACAATCATACTGCTGGCTGCAGAGGGGTGGGATAACCTCCTCCCCACCTTTCCTTCACATGGAATGTGTAACTGTAGTCTCAAATAGCACCTGCAAGTCTCACAGGTGAGGATCTGTCATTGCTGTATCTACCCAGTTAAGCCCTTCAGGCGTAGCTTTATTCACAGACGTGAAACACACTTTCATCTTATTGACTTTCAGAGCAAGGTTAAGAAAGAATTAATAGAATTTTGATACATTTTCCCCAAATGCCAGACACGGAAACTGAGCAAAAGCTAAGCTTTGTAATAAAGCTTGTTCAGCTGCAGCAATCTAGCAGTAATGATTCAACTGGAGGTAGCATATAGACATTTAACTTGCCATATATTCTGGAAAGGGGTCCTCACTGCTGTAATTCAGAGTTTTATGTCTTATTCAGAGACATTTATCAGAAACGCCACAGAGTTTGGAGAAGAAGATAATGAAAAATAATTTGGTTCACTAGGAAACAAAACGGATACATCCAAAAGAACGTAGACGGTGAGTAAAGGCAGAAAGCAAAGCACAGAAGCAAAATCTCAGGCAAAGCACTGTCATCTCACTAGCAGACTTAGATCACAATGAAAGTCTCCCTTAAAACAGTGAAAGGTATAAAATACTTCTGAAGGGAGCCAGTGACAAAGACTTAATGGGAAGGGGAATCCCATGGATTTTTCTCTCTCTGTCCTGTATCTGAAAGAACTTAACATTTCACAATACTCCACGTGAGGACTCCCCACTATTTAAAAAAAAAAAAAAGTAAAGTAGACACATTTTCTGTAGTCATAAAAGCTGAACAATGTTCTTTAGCTTGTGCAAATGAAGGAGCTGCAGCTAGACCTGCAGAAAGCAGCCAGCCAAGGTCTGAGGCAAACGCTGCCTGATTTCAGACGCGTGCTCAGGGCGAGCTGCTGAGCGAAGAGGACAGAGAGCTTTCCTCTATTCCGAGCTCTTGTTTCCTATTGCCGGCTGAGATACTGCAGGTGTTCTGCGCCTGTCAGCGTGGAGAGAATGACACCGTGAGTGTCACTGCAGGACAACATCAAACCACCAAGATTCATCAGAACCGATGTGGAAATAAATTATAAATAACCTCCAGCTAGCTCCACTAAATGTAGGAAGTTGCACTGAAGGACAGCCACTAATATGGTGTTTGAGCTAGAGGGAGCACATGAGGGCAAAGAAACAATTAGATTATGCGGGAAGAGACTCGCAGCATCTTTTAATGAATTTACAACCCTCCTCAGAGAAACACTGCTATTTATTCCCTGATATATGTGACCATATGATTAATTCATCTGCCAGCTTGATCAAACTGACTCTCCAAACTGTTTGTATATTAGGATTCAGTGACAGGAAATAACAGGATTAGCACAGCAGCACTTCCAGCGCACATGATTTTATCACAGGGCACGCTACATACAAGATTTCCTTCAGAACTAACACTTGGAAGCACGTGATTAGAGGTGAATCTCAGTTTCAATTAGTAATATCTAGCCTTAATGACTATGAGCAGAACTTGGGAAATGTGAACTTTAATGGCTCAAAACACCAAGCCCACTAAAAACTTTTTTAAAAAACAGAAACATGTATCACTTTAAAATGCAACTATTGTGGCTTTGGGGATGCAATTGAAGAACTGGAAAATTGGGATTGGCAATAATGTTATCTCACACATTAAAGCAATTACTGTGTGGTGACACAGTTTTTGAGAGCGCTGTTCCTGACTGCCCTCCCAACTGCATGAAAACTCTGCAGTTTTGACATCTCCGAACTGGGTTAAATGGGTTAGCTGGGGTATGTGTTCCTGACAATCCATCTGCTTTGCAGCAGAAGCTCAGCAGAACCGGATTAGATCTGTCTGCAGTGACTCTGCAGCTCTCCCCGGGCAGAATCTTCTGCAGCTCCTTGTGGCCAAAGAACATGACTGGGCCACAAGATATAGCAACACAAACTGTGTGTAAATATAGCATTAGTATGGAAGGAGTAATGTGACTGTAGCTGCTTGCATCTGGAAAAATTAATTCATGGTTGCAAACATATCCAGAGTTAACTGTTTCATTTCAAAAACTATGAAGTCATAGCTTTAAGAAGAGAACTATGAAGTCATAGCTTTAACCATCACGAGTTAAATTCTACAATGAATTACCATGGTAAACTCATCACTTGGGCTTTTCCAATATAGTCTTTTACATCAGACACTAATTAATTTTGAATTGATCTTTCCAAGAACAACTGCTCAGTGTGACTGTAAAGTTCAATGCCCTCCCTTCAACATTTCCAACTCTTCATGCAGGAAATAGCAGGACTTCAGCTAATGGGGCTGAAGACTGATTTTGTTTGTTACCGAACTCCTTAAACAAGGACACCACAACACTGGAGTGCTGCTTAATCTCGTGCGTGTTGCAATCCTACCACAGCCATTATGCATTAACGTGGTAAAGACGCTCAAACACCTTTAGCAGGCTTGACTGCACAGTCACCAGGGAGTTCGAACAAGGTTCATTTATGGACAGGTCTTTGGCTGTCACACTGCCATGTCTGTATCACCAAACAGAACGGCCCAAAGAGCTGGATGAGGGCAGTGAAACAATCTGGCACTGAGGACACCCCACCCAACCATATATACCAGGAGAGGAGATGCTGTTTTGTACTGCCTTTGGTCTGGTCCCAAGTATTGAACCTCCATTAGCACCTGCACAAATCAGATGCATTTCCAAGTGAATACTGCAGTTCAGTTTGATCTAAAAGGCACACACGGAAAACGGAGATGATCATGGAAATTGCACTGAAAGCTCAATCCTTATCCTAAATAAAACATTCACATAAATGCAGCTTTGTGTTGTAATTCCTTGACACACGGTATTGTGTTTTGAGTAACAGTGACTGTGCATAAAGAGCTAGAAAACTAATTACTTCTCGTTAGAGCAAAATATCGAACTGAGCAAAGCAAACAAGGCAGAGAGGGGCATAGCTGACTCCGCTTTACCAAGCCCAGCACTCCCCATTAAGATGGCAAGGCATTCAGCTCATGAAACCCAGGACAGCAAGTGCCTACACTGACTGCTCCCAGGATGACTGGGTTCCCGGCGCACGGCCTGAGCTGGTGAACTGCACCAGGAGTGCAGGGACTGCCTAGGCGCTGTTCTGTGGTAGGAAGTACTGCCTTGAGGTGGTCTTTTAGTGATGCTCTCTTTAAAAGCTTCCCCATGTGCATGCTATCATTCTTATAAGTTAGCATAAATGGTACTAGTATCTTCCTGAGGACAGTTTGAATCCAAATTATCTATGAATATTTATTTTCATTAGCAGGCTCAAGACCCTAACAGTTACATAAAACACAAACATGTCATTAGCTATTTGATTTAGACAGATCACATAATACACGCATTTTGTACATCTATTACATTTTTACGTTGGAAGCTATGGAAGAGGGAATATCCTAAAAGAATATAATATTTCAGTCTTTCAGACAATTATTTTTAATTGATAAATTATATCTAAAGGTTGATTCGGATAGTGTATGCTCAACAAAAAAATAACTTGAATGACATCTAGTGGAAAGATTAGCAATAGCTGATGGCTGCGCAGCAACTATGTACAGGTTTGAGTAGCGACAACAGCAAGGAGGGAGATTCTGTAAGAGAATGGGTGGGAGGACTTGACTTACTTGATAATATGGGTGGAGTACAATTTAGGAGAAGAGTTTCCTAAATGGCAAGAGTTTATGTGCATGTGTAATGATCTTCTGAGGAAATGGGACATTTGATTTGACAGAGGCAAAATTAAATCAGGCAAAACCACAATAAATGTGCAGCAGGAAACAATACAATAAGTAGAATATGGACAGGATGAAATTTGTATAAATTTCCTATGTATAAACACTAAAAAGGCTTTCCCAGGCTAGTTCTCTAGGGTGCAGTAGACATAGGAGTATTTTGGCCCTGGGGCACAAATAATTCCTGATGTGAGAGAAATCACAGATTTTCTTTAATTAATTTCTGCAGGCAATATTCCTTGATGTGTGAATGAATTTTGTGATCTTTTTTTCTTTTTCCTTCTTTTTGCTTATTCACTTATTTGTGTAATTCATTAATTACCAGTGACTCACATCCAGTTATAAAGTAATATTTTGGTTCATCCGTTCTCACCAACCTATTTGAAAATATGAAAGAACAGATCTAATCAAAGTGAAAGAATTTAAATGAGCAGGGCTTTCGCTGTCTACTGACAATGTGATGCAGGTTTTTTTCAGCACTGGAAATGGAAATAGTGCCTGAGAAAGATTTCTGTCTTTCTAGGTCAAGAATAGGTCATTGACAGCAATAAATGACTATAACTCCTTAAAACCATCTATAAAAAATAATGGTATATTCTGTCTGAATTCCCTCTTAGCAGGTCACACGTTTGATCTGCACATTTAGCTTTAACTTGCAGCTTTTATTCTTAACTGCAAGGAAACTAGTAATTCTCCCTTCAACTCTTTTTTTCTCCCTCTATAAGCAATCAGAAGCAGCACCACGTAACTGACTGGAAAAACTGAGGCTTCAGAACAACACTAACCCAGAGAAGCGTGCTTTCAGGCAGTAAGGTAGCAAGAGAGGGTTTGTTTGGGTAACAAGAGTGTTCAGAAATACCTCTCTGCTCAGGGACAGAGCCTCTCTTATTCACAGAAAGTGCCAACAGATTCACTCTATGGAAAATACATTTTCAGACTATAACAAGATTATAGCTGATTATAGCGCTTTTTTTCAAATTGGCTCTTTATAAATCCTCTTAAAATGAAGAATCCTCCTTTGGCCTACAAAAAGCTATAGCCCTAAATTCATAAATGGAAATGCCTTGTATTTTAAGCTTTGCTTCTGCCAGATACTCCCTGCATACATTCACTGCCCCACAGAGGTGAAGAAACTGGCCTGTGGTCCTCATCACCAGTAACAGATTCAGAAACTGAGCCTGACCAGCTAATTGTCCAACCACGTGTGACACAGCAGTTGGAGGAATGCAGGAGTACCTTTGCGAGAATTACTCACAGCATAGAATTTGAGTATGGATTCCAGAGGATTCCAAATATTTTGCATCTGTTTCAACGCAAAAAGATGCTGATTTCACCATATAACTTCATATAACCTCATCTTACAGAAAAGATCAAAATTCAAATGGGGTTTGAAGAATTTTTGCCTTCTCCCTCCAGCACTGTCTAAATTACCTTCTAAAATACTAAAGAGCAGAGATACACATGAAGTCATTTTCTCAAGGAAGATCCTAACAAACTTCAAGGTACTGGGAACCGATTAGACTTTATGTAGAAAAGTACTTTAAATATAAGTACGAATTAAACAAAAAGAATAGCTATCAGAATAATTTTAAATGTCAGAAATTTCCATTCCCCCCAAGAACAGCATGTTATAAAGAAACAGCTCAGAAGCAGGGCTCTGCTGCACATCTGCAACACCTGAAACTCACCCGCGTTTCATTTCCAAACGCAGAATGGAAATGAAAGCCTGTCCCCAAAACAACACCTTAAACAAGAACTGGCCTGAATCAAACATCAGACCCACAACACACTGGGTTTCCAAATGTCCGCTAATATCTTAATTCTAGAATGGTCGTGTTTGGTAGCTAAAGCAAGGGAAAACCTATTTCAATTCTCTTCCAAGATTTCTAAAGTTTCTAAACTCCAAACCAAACTAGGACATTACAAAGAAATTACATTCCACAAAGTATCACAAGAACCAAAATAGGAATTGATCCAGTGATCCACACACACGTACCCTCCTTCACATCCACGATCACGTCAGCGGCACCTGCCTGCCTGAGTCGTTCTGGCTCAGGTGTTTCTGCATTGCTCCACGTTGCAGGGTACAGGTCACTCTCAGCCTCTTCACATAAGATAGGTTCTCCAAATCCATCATCACAGAAACCTTCCTTTCACTTGCTGGTGTAATCTCTTTTGAACATGGGTGACCAGAATAAAATACTGTGTTTTGGGTGGATTTTCACCACTGTTTCAACGTAATGGCATCAATATTCCTCTATCCTTTGATGATCTCATCTTACATAATAGAATAGAATAGAATAGAATAGAATAGAATAGAATAGAATAGAATAGAATCATTAAGGTTGGAAGTGACCTCAAGGATCATCTAGTCCAACCATCCCCCCACCACCTATTACCCACTAAACCACGTCCCTAAGTACCACATCTAACCTTTCCTTAAACATCCGCAGGGATGGTGACTCCACCACCTCCCTGGGCAACCCGTTCCAATAAGTTGATCTCATCTGACTAACATAAGTTACTTTGATGCTATGGTTTGTTTTTACAATTGTTACTTAATCAGTATAAAAGCAGACATCAAACACACCTGGCTTTGACTAAAACAGAAGACCTCTATTTCAAGGGCTAACTTTAGCTCCTTTGAATCTTGCTTGGGCTTACAGATGTCGGCAGCTGAAGCTCAAGCTAACTTTTACACCTGTAGATTTCAGATGAGTCATTTTAGGTTTCCAAGACATCGTCAGGTTTAATGGGAAAATATATTAGCAATAAAAAAAAAAAAATAATCCGAAAGCATTTCCTCTTGTCTGCAGAAAGTACGAAAATGCCCCGAGCACTATATGCCGTGACACGTCAACCATATATAGCATCTTCCAAAGGGACTGGTTTCCCATTATGCACAGAAAAAGCTCATCTTCTTTAACACATTTCCTTGCTGACTCTTTACAAAGTCAGCTCCAGTTGCTGCATGTACTCCAACGCTTTACCAAACAGAGGGAAAGAAATCGAGAGGGAGTAAATAAGGGTAAGTATCAGTCAGGCACCTCACCAAATCTTCCTTTCTGCATTTTTGCCACAGTTCTTCTTTCTATTGGATTAGAAATTTCTTGCTGTTTATATATTAAATCAGAAGAGATCGTCTTTTCTATAGCTATTGCTTAACTAATTTTTGGTCAGATGACACAGTCTGACCTTTTAAGATGTCTACTTTGAAAAAACAACTCTAATAGATTTCTTGAAAAATAACAGAGGAGTATCTACGTTTAGACCAGAGATACTCAGACTAACGACTCGCTAACAAAGACATAGGAGATTCTTACAAATAATATTTCAGCTTCTCTGTGATGGAGTTTATAATTTTATGTAGCACTAATCCAATTTAAAATATAGGAATGTAGTATTTAAATTAGGAACCCGAAGCTGTCTAACTTCATTTTGAAAAGCTAATTACATAATCCTTGTAAGTAAATTGAAGCAAAATAACTTGCACCAAAGTCAACCCATTTTCTCTACAATTCTAGGTTTTTATTAATTGAAATTTCTGAGAGAAAAAAAAAGGTAGCTGCAGCTGCTTTTAAGTTTTTAAGAGGAAAACATTTTGGTTTAGTTCTAAAATATCTCCACGCTTGAAAACATTATTTTAAAGAATTTTTTTTCCAAATTTCATTCTACATTAGTATCATATATTAGCAATATCACCTTAGTATGTAAAAACCTCTTTTACTCTGTATTTGTTGTTAATAGGTCTCTTCTCCCTGCATGCTGTTTCTCTGCTTTGTCTAGTCCAATTTTAAAATCATACTCAATGTGCTTCTAATGTTTTCCTGCAAACAGAATTATACAACTGCTTTCACCTTCTGCAGTTAAAAAGGAATTTTCTTTAAGTGTATATAGTGTACAAAAACCCAACACTTTTTACAGTATCTGCCATTCTCCAAGTCGTATCCAAGGCAATATACAGTCAGATACTTTTGCTTCACTACTTACTTATTGTAAATGAATTGAAATTAAAAAAGAAAAAAGAAGAAAATACATTTTAATTATAGGATGTATTAAAATCATAAATAAAGATGGCTTCCAGATTGGAAATTCCCCAACCTGTGCAAGGAAGTTTGTATTTCAAATTTCAATCTGGTCCCAAGGCTAGCTATGTATTTTTAAATGTAGAGAAGTAATAGGAAATACAGGAAGGGAATAGCTTTAGAGCTTTTAAACTGCCAAATAGAAGGGACTGAGATGGAAGTCTAGTGGGAGCCACTCTACAGAAGTGAGGCTGACATAGCAAAAGGGATAATTACCTGCTAGCCCAAAGCATAGTTATTTAATCCCTAAAAGACAAGCAGTACCAGATAGGCAAAATTTCCAGTTCTCTATTCATCCAGACCTTAAACTGTATGTTCTCTACAGATGCATGAAGCTACAAGGCAGCAAAAAAACCTTTTTGCCACATAAAAAATATGTACTTTCTGGTTAGAATCCTCATACTCTCAGAAAGAAGATTTCTATACATATTTACACTTATCCAATCTCTTAAGCTCAATTTTGAAAACTGATTTTCAACAATTTCAAAATCAAAACACACAATTTTAACATTTAACCTATGAAGATGTAAAAACTGAATCAAAATCTTTGTCTAAAACTAACCTAGTTTTTACCATTGTCTCCTGGTGACAATCTGTTCCAGAACTTTGAACAATAATACATTTTGTACAGTTACGAAGGAAAAACGATGAACTAAAGACAAAATGGAAGCACTGTGCTTACCTCCGGTTGCATTTATGCTAGTTAGTGTCAGAAAGAATGGCTCTGTGGGAAATACAGAAAGCTAAAGATTTTCTTCCAAAAACCTAACCTCACGAGTAATCCTTAGAAAGAAATAGCTGTGTTCTGCATTTAGAAACATGCTAATGAATCATACTTATCAGATTATTATTCTTATTCTCTGGGTAGCTGAAGCATGAACAAGACAGAATTCATGACTGTTGTGGGATTTGCCATGTTGTTGCTGTTCCACATGACCCAAAGCGAAGTCTGTCCTCCCTCCTGCGATTGTAAGTCACTGGAAGGAATGACAGGTTGGCATATAGACTGCAGTTCCAGGAAGCTGACGGAAGTGCCTGCCTTGCCCGTTAACACCCAGAGGCTTTATCTACAGAACAACAGCCTGACCTCGGTCCCTCCCGGTGTCCTGGACAGCTTGCGCAGCCTGGAGGAAGTGAAAATGTTTGACAATCCTTGGAACTGTGACTGTCATATTCTGTATCTGAAATTCTGGTTAGAAGACTTCTCTGCACCCTCTCTTGCAAACATCGTATGTGCAAGCCCAGCGCCCGTGAGGATGAAACCCTTGAGTCAGCTGACTGGGAACGAGCTGGGGATTTGTAAGAGGCTTCTCCCAATCAAGTGTCTTGAGTTCTTTTGGCGAGACCTAATTTTAATTGCTGTAGTAATAACTGCACTTCTTTTAGTAGCATGTGCTCTGAATTTCTCAAAAAAGTTGGTCTGCCAAATAAACCTAAACCAATATGACTCTAGGGTCTCACTGCTGGGGAGGCAGGGCTCCAAAACCCACAAGATACAATGAGCTGTTCACTATCACGAGCTTGAACAGAAACATCCAACTATTCTACCACAAAAACCCACATGCACTGGCAGCACCAGTTTTAATGCTGAACATGCTGAACAGATCCAAGGGCTCAAAGTCTGGGTCCTCAGATAGGCAAATTTGATTTAATTTCCTTCTGAAAATCAGCTTGGTGATGTATTGACAGGCAAGTTTCATTCTGCTGCCATCTACTCATATGAAAAGCAGTTTCTAATTTTTTTAAAAATCATGTAACTTAGCATTTTTTCCACTGAATTCTGAGCTCTTATAGCAAGAAGATTTACATCCCCCAAATCTTACACTTTTTAATACACGGAGATGAACATCAATTGTACTGTTTTTGCAATTCTTTTCTCACTCAGAAGCTGTGTGATTTTGTATCCCAATGGGTTTGGTAGGACCAGTCTTGTGCAAATAAATTCAGCCACCTCTTCCTCAGGTTCAGGAGCTTCCTGCCAGCAAACCCACTATGATTATATAGGCCAGCCACTGAACGTATCCCGTATTGAATTCATTTAAAGGTGAACTGGTAATGAAAATATAATAAGTAAAAATAATTTTAAGTACTGTTGAATTTCCTAGAGAGTGAACAATAAAAAAGCACTCTATGTGAATGGATGCTTATTGAACATCCATACTCACCCAAGTCTGATCTCATTCACAGTTTTACAGATTTTTGATTAAAATCCTAAGAAATTTCCAGAGCTTGTCTTCCAGTTTTACTACTGACATTTGATACACTGGATTTTGTGCAACGGCTTTGAAGAGGATGTACTCTCTTCCCTTCTCTTCTGGTGCCCCCAATCCTCAGAATAAAATCATTGTGGTGACTCAAGCGTATTGTTTTCTCCCTAACCTGATTATTCACAAGACTCCGAGAACAGCAATTCATACTGTGACCCCACCTGATCTGGCGAAGTTAGGCTGGTTAGACGGGAGATCCCTGAAGGTCTTCTGTTGGCATTTCAAGTTAGAGACACATTTTGCAAATGCTCCTCCTAGCCCCAAACCTGAGCTCGGTATTAGAGGTTATCTGCTGAAGACACTAAAGACTGCTTGGTTCTTTACCTAGTACTTTGTCATCTGAGTGGGGATCCCTTCTGAAAGCATTTAATATCCCTAGCAAAGCTGGTGGTTAGCTTTATTCTGATAGGTGGCTTTGCAATTACCATGTGCTGTCACTTCGGTAAGATGAGAGTCATTCCTAGCCACAGACACCAAGAATCAAAGACAGCAGAAGCTCTCAGGGGCATTTCTAGGTGTTTCTTGCCCCTGCCAAAGCAATTCAGCAATATGGAGTCAAACTGTCGATGCTGGCCACTGGTGACATGCTCAGACGGCTTCAGAAGAGCCATGTTACTGTCTGTAACATACCTTCACTGTTGGTCCTCTCTCTCCTGCACTAGCAGGAAAAGGCCAGTCTGAGACATCACCACCTGTCAACCTAAATTGACTATAATTCGGGATGAGTCACTTCTCTCCCTCCGTGACACACGGAACAGCCACTGAGTGTGGTGGAACTGCTGAAAGAACTTCTGAAGCACAGGCAGATTTGGGGAAAGAACACACACCATGGGTAGAGTGTTACACAATTTAGAAACAAAGTGCAGCATGGGGCTTTAGACTGAGAAAAGGAAAGGAACAGAGATGTTTTCCCTGTGCTGTACAACCATTAATGACCTGGGAGAAAACATGCCCATTGCAATGTTAAAGTCCATAGATGATACACAGTGGGGGGACAAGACGCGGGAAGTGATAAATGCAAAGAGCGGTGGGTTACTTGGAGTGCCAAGCAATCAAAAGCAAGATTGTACACCTAGAAACAGAAGATGGGTTGAGGACTTAATTCAGAGAAGGCCCATAATCCGGTAATAATGATCTCCCACAGATGAATGCAGGAATGGACTAATGTGATCTTTTCTTGTTAAAAAAAAAAAAGAATATAATTTAGGCATAGAAAGATTTATTTACTTCTATGTTTAGATAAGCTTCAATAATTCAGTATCAATGTCTACAAATCAAGAAGAATCAGCTGTGGAAGAATCAGAAAAACAACTGTCATGCAAATAAAGGATTGGAAAATGTATCTTAAAAGAAACTTAATCAATTTAATTTAATAAAGAGGAACTGAAGCAATGACAAGATCACAGCTTGTATGAATCTACATGAAGAGAAATCTGTTAACAAAGGGCTGGGAGTAGAAGTGTAAACATCAGACTAGAAACAGGGCTTGAATTAAAAATAATTAAGCGCTGAAATAGCTCATCAAACATCGTGGTGAATCCTTCAGCTTAACCAGTACTGGACATTTTTTCAAATTGGTAAGTGCTGCCTGAAATGAGAACTATTTTAACAGAATTGTATGTGACACCTAAAACATTACACCTACTCTTACTGCTTTGGTCACCTGCAAAATGTATGGTGGGTCAGGTCATGAAAAGAAAGACCGCAACGGCAGTGTGTCACAGGGACATCCATGGTGAGCACCGGCAACACCCCTGAGGAACTCCGCCTGTGCCAGCTGAGCCATCCTCCCACACTCTACAGCAGCAGTAATAGTCCACTCCACCTCCTCCAATCGCATATCGCACTCTTCACCACGAGTCCTCAAAACGCAGAACAGAATTTGCTTTTTACAAAGGGTTGCATCCCCGCTGCAGGAAGTGAAGCATATAACCCAGAAACAGCAGGGCGCAGTAAGGCTGTGTGAAACTCCGGGGCAGACCAGAATAAAATTGTGTCTTCAGATTTACGTGGACATTTCGATCAGGTGAGCACAAGCATTCAGACTTTCTCTGGCTTTATTAAATATTACTCTACATAAATCACCTCTGCAGGAGAGAATTTCAAAGAAACACATAGGAACACAGTGGTGTACACACTTAGATAATTTTAGAATATTTTTGCTGCATTGAACTTTTCAGATTTTTAAAAGGCAACCACCATTTTGTATGAATGCATAATATTACAGACGAAATGCACTCTGCAATCTCTCACAGAGCCTTTCCTAAATTATATTTCTCTTTTCCCTTAAATAAAATAAATCATTAACACTAAAAGCTTATCACTCTCTTTTGTGCCTATAAAGCTAGATATGCATTTTCAATCCCGCTGTAAAAAACAGACCATGCAACCCAACAAATTTGAGCTGATATAGACCATAACCTACACCAAAACAACATGCAGTATTCAGGTGAAGTGGATACAGTTATAACTGTGCATTGGAACACAATCATCTTGAACGTTCGCTAGTGTAGATAAAGTAGTAAACTGCTTTACTGTATAGCTTTAATTGTACAAACATTAAAAACCGAGTAATTAGCCAATATTTCTGCTTATACCAACCAACACATTAAATAAGATGCACAAAATACAGGAAAAGAAAGAAAAGTATTGGAGAGAACATGTTTTCTTCCCTCATAAGAGGAAAGAAGAGGGAATCTCTTGCATGGCAGTATTTCACATTCCACTAAAAACACATTGTATGCATCACTTCTGAACCATTTGGCTTTTATCCGAAAAAAAACCCAAAACCCAGAAAAGGGGAAAGCTGGAACTGCTAACAGAAGGCTCCAGAGTAACATTCAGCTCTTTATCTGGCAAGGCCACTACATCGTGCTTAAGCCACGCACTTGATCGAAGTGCACAAGTAATGCTGCTGTTGCTAACGATGTGCGAGGACAGGACATTAGGTCAGCTATCTAAAGGAACCATGCAGGCAGCCTTCCCAAAGGAGTCTGTGAAGATTCCAGGAAGTGTTACTGTACCATGCCCGCGAGAGTGCAAACTACTGAAAATATCTGTTTACATAGCCTTTGCTAACATAGGTATAACTGCTGGGATCAATTGCAACTAAAAAATTACGAGTTTTCATTCAATATTTAGCAAGACAAGTAATCAAACTCAGAATTATTGAGCAAGAACAAAAAATTATTTTTAAACAGTTTACTGTAATACACAGTAGATTTGTGTAAATTGCAATTCAATTAACGTGGAAAATATTTGCAGGCTTCATCTATTCACCAAAATGTTAGGTGAATCACCTTTTTTCTTGAAATGTTCAAGATCTCTTAACATTGAAGCAAAAAGGATTGCTCTATCTAAACAACTTCTGTTTGGTTTAATGCTGTCTTTCTGTCTGGGATCTACAAGTAGAATTTATTCCAGATCCATTGTTTGAGTTCATGCATCGAGAAGTTTGCTGCTTTTTCCTTTTGCTCCCCCCCAATACACATACAGCATTGTTTAGAATGTTTCTGTGAATAACCATAAAGGGAGGCTTAGAAACTGGGCACTCTGTTCTGACCTTACAATTCCATCCAACACCCAAACTACTTCAAATGCTACTGGAGGCAGTGTAAAGCTCCTCCTGGGTTCGGAACGTGTCATGCCCATTCACAGCCAAAACACACAGGCATTTTATTTCAACAGGTCTTATTACCACACTTATCTTCCAAGATTCCCGGTTCCCCCAAACCTGATGTCACAGCTTCTTGCACCCATGACAAGCATTGTCATGGGCTTGCATTTCACCTTTTGGCAGTCGGTTTCTAAGGTGTTTGGAATTTTTTTCCTCTTTTCCATTAATTCAATAAATCAACCAGGGAAACAGCAGGATAACTCTAACTAAAGCAAGTGCAATATACTTCAGTGACTAGTGCCTGAAATTTGACTGTAATAAATGGTGGCTACAAACATATAAGGCCCTTGTTAAAGGGCACACAACGTAGGATGTAAGCATGAAACAGAGGAGAAAATCAGCAATTTTGCTCTAAAAAAAAAATAAAAAAAAATCTGTTCTCTCTATACAGCAAGCTGCTCAGGTATCTTCACAAAGGGGTGTTTCACAGGACCCTCCGATGAAACCAGAAGGAAAAAAAAAAAGAATTTATGCCCGTGCAGGGTATCTATCTGCAATTGAAATAACATGAATATTGGGCACTTGGAACACCGGAGTACTGGCTTGCTGGTAACATGGTCTGATGACATGACATATAACATTCAGTATTGCTTGTATTAACAGGTATACTTAAACCACTTCCCTGGGTAATTACTTACAGTCAATTCTGCAGAAACCAACCTTTACACCCTCCAGTGCTGTCCAATGGTTGACATTTTTCATACTCCCTTTTTGCCCTTAATGTTTGTGTTATCACAAAGACCATCATCGGGACAGTGAGTCACAAAGACTCTCGGACAGAGTAGATTATTATACTTCAGTGCCTGTCCACTCCAAAAAGGAAAAAACTGTTTCATTAGGTATATCATTAAGCTACTTGCAGTTATTTTTGGCAAAGCTAGCTAGAAGAGAAAACCAGTCTGCATTGTAGCCTTATTTTAAATTCCCTACTGTTTCAAAATCGGGGCGGGGGGAAGCATCTCAGTGCTTTAATTTTAGAATACAAGTTGGTTATTACATTGCATTGGTTTTGGCTGAAGATCGTTAATTCAGGATCCTGAAATGGAGTAGAACAACTTTTCTAATGCTATCATTGCCAGATGAGACAATTATTTCATTCTTAAACAAAAATAAATATGTATCTAGTTCTTCTTTTTCCATTTTCATTTATTTATGAACATCTTTGAGCAGTAAATTTAATTGCAAGCTACCAGATTATCCACTGACACTACTTCTTTCTTCACAGTTGCCCATTTATTTACATGGCTCTTGTTCACTGCAGTAAACCAGTAAGGAAGTGGGCTTAGAAACAGACTAGTTTACACAGATCAGTTGGGTAATAGGCTAAAAGTCCTCTAATCTCTCACTCATGACTTGGATATAATTACACCCGCTGCTGATTAATATCTTTATGAGTGAATAAATGAGCAACACATGGTTACTGTTTCGTATAAAATAATGTGGTTATTTTACTCCATCACATTATGGGTGTGATGGAGTAAAAACTTGAGCAAGACATTCGATTAGATTCTCAAAACTTCAGAGGAGGTTGGCCTGTACTTACATTTTCACAACAGGATCAGACATGACTGCTTGCAAAAGAGAAGAGCAAGTGCATGTCTGTGATGTAAGTTATTTTAGAAGAGATGCTGATTTATAGTAAAATTATGTATTTACAGTAAAGAATACATTCCACATGCTGTGGATTCACTGAGTTTGCTTGATTCCCCCCAGCTCACTCCATGTCCTAAGGATATTAGTATTTTGAGAATATACATTTCTCACGTGTTTCAAATCCTCCATTTTGCAAATGAAGGTTAAATGAATGAGATCTAAGTGTACTCAACACCATTTTCCCCACAAAGTCAGGAGGAAGCAATCTGAAAACAGTTTTCTCTTTCACCCTAGAGTAACTCATGTGCTTTGAATATCAGTCAGTCTTCCCCAGGAGCTCTGGGTAGCTCCATGAGATGGATACGCAGCATTTTACTATTCTGAGGGTCTTCTCTTACATGTAAGTAATGTTTGAAGTAGTTCTGAATTTGCAGGAACGTATCTCCATGGTCTCACATTCATATCTAACCTGAGAGGATTCTGACCGTAAACCTTGCCTATCCTAAGGCTCGTTTGGCAACCTACATAGAATTAGTTCACGCTACATTCATACTGAAGACTAACTACAGCTTTGTTCTTATTGATAAAATACACTGCAAAGTTAACAAGCTTGTATTGTATTTACCATTCACATGAAAGGATTCAGATTCAGTGCCCAGGCCTTAGCCCCAAATCAAAGTATTTAAGTACACAGAAAATGAGTAATACAAAGTAAAATATTTTTTCTGTTACATTAAACCCCAGCCATTTCATAAGATATATGTGTCATAATGACAGCAATTACCCATCATAGTTGCACAGCTACTGCTTGCACTGACAGATATGGAACTGCATTAATAGCTGCTAGAATAACTCATCCAAGGAAAAGTTTCAAACAGCAAAAGACCAAGAATATTCATAGCCTAACAGGACTAGGAACAAATAGGAGCTCTCTCAGGGGAATAGGAAATTTCTTTTATTATTGAACTAGTAAACATATACTGAAAGAACTAAATACTAAATCAATGTACAAAATATATGTAGAGTGGCAGTGAGACAAGCTTGTTAATCGGTCTAAGCCACCATACTTGTATTCTTTAAGGTAAATGAATTAGCCAATATATATACATTCTCATACTGGTTTTATGTGTAAATGCAGTCTCCCAGGAATTATTAAAATAGACTTTGAGGCTTCACAAAACTGCTGTTTTTCTTGGACTCTTAAGATCCGCACAAGTGTAATTATACCTGAACTACAGGATTTTACTTTCATCTGCCAACAGGTGAAATGACTACACTGAAAAATTAACAATTCCTATCTAATGATTCCTTTGATAGTGCTAAGTTTATCATAACGCTTAGTAACACTAAGTTTATCTTAGGAATGCTTTTTCTCTTCAGAGCACTACACAAAATTTTCAAGAGTGCTTAAAGCCTGTTGCTAGAACCCACGTAAATATTTTGCTATTACATTGACTCCAATTACATTTAGATTACACTCAATAATGGGTGTGTGACGACAAATTGCTTTGGTTGCATAATGGCCACATGGCTGCTATTTATACTGAACTCCTTCCCAGGGGCAATTTGCTCCCTGACATACCCTCTCAGAATGCCTTCCCCAGCGGCACATTCTGTTTATCCACACGACTGCCCGTGGGCAGCAGCACTGACGTCACTTCACCAGGCACACAGCTACTGACTGACATGGCAAGTTCATTTTAGGTAAAATAAACCTGAGGTACCTGGCAGAAGTTCATTCAGATTTCATTTAGCTTTACTTACGGCTTTCTTGTTTGACCATCAAGCACCTAGTCCTTTAACAACGTACCATTATCAAAGTTGAATGGCACTGCTTCTCTGGACAAAGTGGATTGAGACCTCTTCCCTCTTAAGATTATTAAGAAATAGGGCTAAGGAAATCCAAAGCATTCATCTTAGTCCAGGGGGAAAAAAATTATCACAAAAAGCCATTTCTTAAATGGCCTTGATCTCTAGGGAAGGAAGTGTCAGCAGGGATGGATTACAGGCTCCCTTTTCCTCCTTGAATCATTTTTTCTTGTCTCCTCTTTAGAGGTCAGAAGGTTGTTGCCTCTGATACTAATAATTCTTGTTTTGGTTAGGATTCATATATTGCCTCTTATGAGCAGGGAGAAGGACTATGGAACCTGACACATCTGTATAAAATCTACCTTTGCAACCCGTTTCTATCAGTAGTAGTGGAAAGCAGCGGAAGAACGTGGCAATTGCCACATGACAAAAGGTTGCCTTTAAGACAGTAGAGCACTTAGAAGCAAGTGTATGTTTGACTTCCCTGTGTTTGCAGGGCAACTGCAAAAATGGATAACTTAATTTTCAGATACATTTACCAAAAGCTGAATTATCAAAAGATTAAAACAAAACTAGCAGCAATTACAACCTGAAGGAAAAGGGCAACTGCAGTCCATAAAAGAACACTAACTGCGGGTAACAGAACCTCAGAGCCTCTGAAGTGGTTCCTTTAACTTTACTAACAGCTTTGTCAGACAGACAGCTCTGAAACTGGATCAACATTGTCACCTAGTGGCTGCCAAGACTGCCAGTGAGAAAAATTCCTTGAAACTTGTCACCCTTTCCTTCCAAGGCCTCAGTAAGGGCAGTGATTTTCCAAACAAGCTAGCAATTACTGAAGTGTCAGATGCCGAAAGATGGAAATTGTTTTCTATTGACAGAGACCTAAAGCTACTACACTTTTGGACACTGGGCAATGCAATCTCCATTTACTTTCTTCAGTATGATTAATCATTTTTAGACCTGCCTTAAGTTTTCTGCTACTACAACTCTCAAAGACACAGCTCAGTCTTTATATTCAAACTCGACAACGGTTTTCTTTCTTCTGTTCTCCTAAAGTCATGATGAACTTTAACATAAAATAAAATTTCACTACTTTGGTACTGTAGCTTAATCCTATCAAAGTGCAATAAAATAAAGAAGAAAAAAAAAATCTGTAAATTATGTAATTAAAGCAAAATAATGAAATCAAAGCAAACAGCACTTTGTGGGTTTTGTTCCTACCATTCCTCCCCCTGTTCCTGAAAGTCTGAGACAGATCTTTCTCAGACAGTGTCAAAAAAGAATAAAACCTCAACAGAATCAATCAAAAAAGAAAACAAAATTTTAAATTCTGTGACAATCTGTTAGCTATCTTCAATAAAGAGAAATGTTTTTATACATGTTTCAAATCTAGAAATTATTATCTGTTTTTCTATTTTGCATAAAAATACACAGTATGATTTTTCTCAAGCAGCTTTTTGGGGTAGACATTCTTTACATTTTTTACTTAAGCAGTTAGCTAGCTTCAGGTCAGCGCACTTTCAAGAACCTTGTGAGGGAAAACAATACAGTCATGTTACAGATAGCAATTTCACACTTGCAGGAACTTTCAGCCAAGGAACTGATAAAAAATAAAATGCAGATGCTTGTATAATACACTTCTAGCAAACTAACCATTTTGATCTCTCACATTCTTGGTATGAGAAGTAAGATAAAGCAAAGGATTACTGATCTGAGTGGGAAATGAGTTTCACTTCAGAAATTAAAACCTTGACCCAGTGTTACTACCTGATGTTAGCCGCCTTTGAAGAATATAGCAGTATTGCCAAGTGCTCAGCAGATTCACGATATATTCCAAAACTACAGAGGTATATTCTTCATACCAGTCGTGCAGATCTGAACTGCATATGTACCTCTGTTTCAAATAATTCATACAGATCGGTGGTGTTTCTGACCCTTAATGAGTTCACATTGCTATAAATCTCAGTTGAGTAATATAAAATTGTTCTCTATTCTTATACTTACTGTTCAGTGATTCAAAAAATCTCAATTAAATAAAACTAAAAATACTATTCTACCCATAGGGGGAAAAAAAAAGGCATTTTCTTACCAGATTTTCTCCTTTTACGTATGCAGGATCTTCTTGCTGCTTACTTGTCTAAATCCTCCAGAGGCAGCATAACTATGGCAAAGATCTGGACTGTAGTCCATACTGGCAAAGTTACGTCACACGTTCTAATCCCTGCTGTACCTGTGAAGTTCAAAAGACAACAGTTGGCATAAATATTATTGCAGATTGAATTCAGCCTCAGGTATTTTATTACTGGTGATGGGGCAAAAGTAGTACTAAATCCAGCTTGCTCTCAGAACAAAAAATGGGGCTACAAGTCAGAAGAGAAAAACTTATTTTTTCATTTCCCCCTGTACTCAGCCCTGGTGAGGTCGCACCTCGAGTACTGTGTCCAGTTTTGGGCCTCTCACCACAAGAAAGACATCGAGGCCCTGGAGCGTGTCCAGAGAAGGGCAACAAAGCTGGTGAAGGGGCTGGAGCACAGGTCT
>VWZZ01014462.1:24667-59821 GCA_013399095.1 Psophia crepitans | reverse complement strand
GTATTTTAAAAAAAAAAAAAAAAAAAAAACACCACAAGAAAATGCAAGCTCTTGAGACCTTCTTTTTCTTTAGATTGTTCTGTACTTAGAAAAAAATTAGGGATGCACAGACTGAATTAATTTGCCTGAAGTAATGTTTAAAGAACTCGTCTTCAGTTTACCTTACAGAGGTTTTTGCTAGCTGCTGAGTCAGAGACACAGCTAGAATATGAAAACAACTGCTTGGAGGTTTTTGTTTGGTCTGTTAGGGTGTGGGCTGGATGTGAAGTTTTAAATTCCAGTCAGGCTTTTCCAGCTGGATTGAGATTTGGGAGCAGTCCATTCAATCTAGGTAGGTTCAGCATCTTACAGGACACAGTAAGAATTTGTTCCCCTACTCTATAAGGGAGGTCACAAACATATAATAAAATGCCTCCTTGCTTTCTGTCAGGTGTGCTTATCCTGCAGAGTTCACGCGTTTGGTTTGGTGTAGGTTGCAGTGGTTCTAGGAGGAGCACTTAGCCATCTGAAGAGAGCATATCCGAGCCCTTCGGTAAGCAAGCCTGTGCGTGTGCTCCGCAAGAGGCATGCTGTGTTTCTCACTGGTTCTCTCAGTCACATCAGACATGCTGGGTTTTAAAACAGTTTCAAATCACGAGATGTTCAGGACAAGTTTGACTTACAAAAGCATGCCAGGTGAGTCTCTGTGCTGTCCCAATTTCATTATGGGTTTGTGCTACTCAAGACAGTATCTTCATAAGGAATGCAAAAGCTTACTCTCTTCTTAGCGAGTGGTGCAGGAATAAGAAAGTTTCCATTTTTATAATGTTTTATAAGTTCATCTTTAGAAGTTCCTTCAGAACAACAGTGTGTACAAAAAAAGAAGTCCCAAGGAGCTCTTGAGTAGTACTCGCTCCACACCCCCAGTGGCCTACGCTTCACTTTTAGCCAGGCTGAGGGTAGTATTACAACACAACTGAGTATGAATCAAAGGCTTAGTTTGAAATTGAAGCAAACATTTTAAGGTTAATTGTGTTAGTGTCCCTTTCTGTTTAAAACTTCAAACGTTGTCATTACAGTTACACAACATTTATGAAACATTTGGAGCCCAAGGATTTTATGTCTCACTTCCTGCATTTTTGTTGGATAAGGGAAAAGAAGCATGTTGGGATACTAAAGGTTAAGGTTCTACAAATAACTTTTTTTTTTTAACTCAAGGCTTTCTTTCCATCTTAAAGCTGTATTCTTTCAAGTGTCTCAAATGATACTTGGTACTACTGCTTCATCAGCTACTAAAGCTGACTAAACTTGATATGTAGAGAGATGTTAGTGCTTGAGTAAGGAGCTATTATTCAGGCACAGTCCTGATTACTGTTTTATTTCTAAAAAGAAAGCTTCAGTTCAGCACTGGCATCATAAGCTTCCCCAATGTGTGCTAACCCTGACTTGCAGAGATTTACCACTTCCCGAGAGGAAAAATACATAAGCTTGTCTGTGCTATCCAGTCTTCTGTTTCTCTTCTTGTTCTTCCTTCAAGATCTCCAATTTCAATTTGAGGTGTTGTCCAGGGGTATTGTACAAGGCAGTTGCCTCTGAGACAGGCTGTTGTGAGCCATGGGCTCTTGGAGATCTTGGAGCTAAGAGGCAGGCTTCGTGGCGTGGAGCCAGGTGGGGATTTGGCAGGTCTAGCACACTGGGTTCTAATGGAACTTCAAAGTCAAAGCTACCCATGATGACCACCTTGATTTTTATCACAAAAGCAAATTCTGAGCAGCCTATATCCAGATTTTTCCCCCTCAGTTTTATGAAATATCTGCAGTCCATCTTCATTTAAAAAAAAAAAAAGCTCTAGTGTATGCTGTTCAAGAGCTTGAAACTGTGGCGTATTATTCCCTATAAAATAGATCCTTCTTAGCTGGCTAAATCCTAGAGTACCAACTGCAGCTCCCAGAAGTTGTGGTTGTTGACTTTTAATGCATAGTGATTGAAGGACTATTGATAAAATAATTACTTGTTCTTTGAGCAACAGAAAGAATCTGGCAAACAGAACAAAAATGTTTTGTAACTGTTATGTCACTGTAAGAAAAGATATTTATAAAACAATGGAACTAAGATTTTACATAATGATAGGCAAGGACATTCTGAAGTCCAACTCCATAAATCATGGTTAGTAATAACAAAATTCACTTTCTTTTGAGGAATTTCCTCCTGTGAACTGAGAAACTAATTGGTTATCTTTAATGTCTACTTTATACTGTCATTTCATAGTGTTTTACATTTACTGAATGTTTTTTTCCTTTATGCCATAGTTTTTCTCTCTCACTGTATTAGAAAGCAGCAAGAGAGACAAGGTTTGAAAGCAAACACATTCCTTTTATAACAAATACTTCTTTATGTATCATTGCACTTCACAATTTACAAGCTTTTTCAGCCCATATGATATCAAGATTCTTGGCTTTTATTCAGGCCTCATGGCTGTAAGTCTATTCCTTTCAGAATAGCCCAAAATGTAATGTGTCATTATCTGTCCATTTGCAAGTAATTATGACTTGGTAACCCTCTTGTCTCCTGACTGTTGTACTTAATAACGTTGCTAAATAAATACAAATGAAGCTATTAGTTATTATGTGAAAGCAAGATTCTTTGATATCCAGAGGAAACTGCAGCTCTTCCCTCTGTCAACTGCTTTGACACCTGTAACACTAAAGCAAACAGGAATGCTGCATTCCCAGCAAACAGGGATTCCTCATTCCCTGAAAATTTTGTAGGGAAGCAATGGAATGGAGCAGTTTATCCTAACTGTTCTGTGTATGGATGTTAAATTGAAATAGATTGCCATACAGGTGTGTTAGCTTTGTTGCTTTTGGCAAAAACTGTATAGATTAAGGTGCAAGATTGTTTCAGTAAGTCTTTTCAGGAGCAAGTGGTGTGATTTGCCACTGTGTGGAAACGTGTATTATTGTTTGCCGTTTGAGATGACAGGATTTAGACACAGTCAGTTAGTTAAGAATCATTTAGCACGGTCTTTTCATCCACCATTTCACTACTGGGAAATTTTATGGAAGTTGCTATATTTTGAAGAATTCGTAGCACAAAAGTGACATTTCTATCTTTGTAAGGGAAGGTATCAGCTATATAATGCTGCTTCACAAGCAAAAGTAAACCTGAACTCCCATGATACTTTAGAAGAATCAGGAAAATACTTAATAAATTATGTAGAAAGTAAGGGAGGGAGAAATCACTTAACATATCTTGAGGTCATTTGTTAAGCATTAACCTTTGATAAACGGTATGTTTATTGACACAAGCACCATCCACATCAACCCATTTGATAATACTGATTTACTATGCTCTTTGGTCAACCTGTCACTCACCGTTTTCAAAACTGTCTATTTCTAGAGCTGAAACTGCTTTCTTTAAGCCTATTCACACATCCCTGAATGATCTTCCAGAGAGACACCATAAATTTTACCACATTCTGTTTTCCTCCTTACATCAAGTTAAAACATTCCTTATTTCTTTTTTTTAATCTGGTGTCTCTCATCTTTCCATCATGTACCACTGTGAAAAACCTGGGTTGGTCTTCCTGATAACCTCCTCGTAGGTACTGGACAGCAGAACAGGTCATCTCAAATCCCTCTCCCACGTTGAACAGGCCTGTTTCCCTCAGACTTTCATCACAGGGCATGCACCCTGATTACCTGACGGTTTTGATGGCCCTCCACTTAACTTGCTCTTTTTTCTTGTGTGGGGGGCCCAAAACTGGACATTGTATTTGCCAAATAAAGGGCAATAATCACCTCCCTCAATTTACTGGCTTCACTCCTTCACAGCTCAGGATGCTGCCAGGACACGCTGCTGGCTTCTGTTCAACTTGCTGTCTGTAAAGACCCCAGGGCCTTTTCAGTGCAGCTGCTCCCCAGCCAGTCAGACTCCAGCCTGCATCCTTGTGAGGGGTGACTGACATATACTCCTTCCCAACAGGAAAGGATGAATAAGGAAATATGAAAAGATGTTCAAAACTTTGTCTAATGTACTTCTGGAAAGCTCCAATTCTATGGGGATTTTATGAAGTCATGAAAAAGTCTTACAGGAGTTAATAGTTGGTTTAGCACTTTGCTATTCAGTACCAGCCAGTCCTAAGGGCTCTGCTGTCCAAAAAATTCAAAGCTAAAAGCAGATGAAAATAACCAGCTTTTGTAAGTAAATGGGCATTCAACAGTGAAACAGTTAGCACAAGAAAGGTGGCTCCTTGTCTTTGTTCTCGTAGGGAAGTCTGTCATATTCCTTCTGAACAATGGGTATTTATTCTCTGTTCTTTACCCTGTCCTCATGTGTTACTAGAGGTGATCCCCTAAAGGCCTGCTACCAATCTCTTATTTCATAGGTGGGGGTTTTTTCTGAGTGTCTTCAGATGAATTTCATACAGTTCTCCAGCAATTCCAACTTCTGTGTCTTACACAAAAATTGTCAAAGTAATTACAAAATCAGGAATTGCTTAAAGAAGGTTACTAGGTGACAGGCATGCCTTTCATCATATTATTTACAAAGTTGAAGTGCTTTAATCAAAGAAAGAAAGAATTAAGAACTTTGCGCCATATACTACATACGCGATACATTAATACAATACAAAAGAATATATATGATCATATCTTTTTTGTAACCCATGGCTAGTACAGTTCATTTGGTAATTTTCATATATATCTTACATTGAGGGGCTTTTACATGAAAAATACTAATTTTTTTCCAAAGAATTTGCAATTGTTATTTCTTGTCAGGAGTTACATACTTGTAAGTACAGTTTAATAGAGAGACTACATAAAATCTTTACTATAAAATGGTGGGTTTAAGTTGCAGTTGTAAATGGTATGTTGTCATGTTTCTTTTTCAATATAATTGACTGAAATGCATCTCTGTTCACTTACTGGAGAAAATACTGTTCACCAGGATCAGAACTGGTATCTTAAATTATTTTTTTTAAATCATATATCAGACTGATTCATGCTGTACAGAAATACTTAGGGGTTTTTTAGAGTTTCCTAAAGATGCTGTCAAGCAAATCAGGTATATTTTGCCTTTAGGAATACATCTTCCTTTAACTTAGGTCATCTGGTTCAAAACACATGCATACTCTGTGTCCGTAGTGTGTGTTCTTAATGACTGAAACTAAGATGATTATTGCCGTCATGTCCAGTTCAGGACAACTTTGCCATTGCTCTAAAGGATCTACATACCTTCATCCTTATGCAGTCTGCAGGCTTTCAGTACTGCATGGATGCGTAACTAGCCTTAACCCTTCAAATAAAAGGAAACCGCCTATTTTTCAGTTACATCAGTGAATTAAGCTATATGGTTAATCAAATTAACAGGTGCTAGTTTCAGTGGAGGGAGTGGGCAAGGATATGCAGCTGGGATGGCAAGTCCATGACAGTATGGTCTTTGTTTGGCTTAAGCAAGTCATTAAACCATGCCTATGTTTGAGTGACTTTCCCTGAAACAAAGCGTGAGCAGTCACCTGGCTCCTTCTGCCAGCAGAAGTGATGGGAGCAGTCACAAACAGGTGTGTCAGTTGGTATATGTTTGCCAAGAAAGTATCTGCTTAGGGGTCTAATACCTACTGTAATGTCAGCAACGAGACCAAAACCACAACAAACAAGCAGTGATTTGGAGTGATTTCCTTACACAAAAGAGGAGTGACGAGTAGGAGAGCACAGAGCCTACCTGGAGGACATGGGCTGTGGGGAAGACTGCTGCTTGAGCTCCTGAGAAGGTCAAACCTGTGCTCTGTGCAGTTCCCAGGAGGATGCTCAGGGCTTCAGCAATTTTGTACATTCAGTCCTGTGAACACTGACATAAATGCTTGAGTGAAAAATGTGTAGAGGTGCTGTGAGATCTCATGCTGACATTCTGAGGTTGCTCTATCGCTATTGAAAGGTTGTGGAAATTGGGAAGGACCAGAGAAAGGCAAACATCGTACTGATCTGCAGAAAGGGCTGGAAATCCTGGGAACGACAAGCTGGTCAGACTCATTTTGGTCCCTGGGAAAAATTATGGAGCAAATTTTCCTGAAAGAATTAAGTTTTGACCCCAGTTTGAACAGACAGTTGGCTTTGTCACCTTCCAAAATCTGTCCCAACCTCAATGATTCTGTGATTCTATGGAATGTACTTTGTGCAGAGGTTTTCAAAATCCAGTATACAGCACGCAGGCCCAAGACTGGCTTGCTCTGTCACTCTGCAGGTAAATCACTTTTATTTATACTATGAAAAGCATAAGCTAAAATTTTTATTTATTTATTTTTTTAAAATTTAAAATTTGTATGACTCTTCTGTAAGCACAGAATTTCTCAGCCCTTTCCCAAGAGTTGGGTAATCATCATGAGCCTTGTTTTGCACTTGATCTAATCACATACTGAGATTTAAAGCTACGTAACAGACACAAAGGTCTAGAGGGAGACTTGAGTACAGAGAACATCATACGTAAACCTGATGTGAACGTCCTTGTCTCTAGTAATTGTCTGTTGACTGCTGTAAATCATTATCTGCTCCATTAATAATCATTGCTTTGTGGCATTCTGTAGTCCATTACAGTCCTTTCCCCTTCTCTGAGAAAAGTCTTACCAGGATTGAGAAGTACTTTTTCATTGGATTGATTCCTTTTAAGCTATACATACATCATTTGGGATCTAAATGCTTGGCTAGCACAGGAAAGTGATCTGATCAGTAACAGCCTTTTCCAAAGTGAGTTTCTGCTCAAACATGCAGCAGAGTCAGAAGATACAAACAAAACACTAACGTGCAAAAGAAACAAATGGAAAAACTATGCCATATTATTTGGTATAGAACATCACTGGTGCTTTGTGTTAAGTTGTTGTCAGCTCTTTAAAAGACCGAGGTTCAGAGAGGGGAACTAATAAACAACAGGTCCACAGTATGGGAAGATTAAAAACCCCAGGAGTATTTGCTTATGTCCTCAGTTAAGAGGAGATGCAGAATATAAGGAATGGCACAAAAAGACAAGCAGTGGTCTCTCATTTGTCATTTGGGGATAGAGGAGTGAAAGTGCAACAGAAGGATGGAAAATACAAAATTTATAAAAGGAAATTACTTGGTTTCATTGCTACTATATATCGAAGCCAAGAGCTTTGAAAGATTCAAAAAGGATTAGAGGTTTATATGGAGAATGAGAACATCCATAGTTACTTTAGTTAAAAGCTCCTGGAATATAAGCCATCATGTTCTGGGATGTTAGACAACCTATAAAACAAGAAGATTTAAAAAGAAATTTTCCCTGTGAGCAGGATATTGTGTTTATCCACTCTGAGTTATTTGGCTTCTTCCTCTGGAACATCTAGTACTGGGAACTCAAACCCTGATACTAAACGCATAGTTCTTATGCTGCTGGATTTAGGCAAAAGTTTGTAAGCTAAGCATTTCTCCTTCCTGTCCAGATGCCCCGCTCTGCCACCTAAAAAAGGACAGGTGACTAGACTGACTAGATCTTTGACTGATTTTATTGAAACCTAGAATTGCTGGCTTTTCTTTTACAAATGCTGGCCATTCTTTTGTACATTATTTGTATTCTCTATACAGGCTTTTAATTGTCACGCGTTTCCTTATGAAACAGCATCAGTGCTCTCAGCTGATACTGCCACATCCTACTCCAGTTGTTACTGCCCCTGTGGCAGAACTGACGAAGCCATGTCAGTACCTCGGACAATATGCTAGCGAAAACCCACCTGTATTTTCACTGACACACCAGATGATGAACTGGAGTGGCTTGGCTGTGGGATGATGAACCGGAGTGGCTTGACTGGAGTGCTTGGCTGTGTTTTACTAACTGTGCTGGAGAAGGTGACAAAGGCATAGGGCTGGACACACAGGAGCGGTAATTCCATCATCTGCCACAGAAGGATGCATCAGAGCTTACCTGCAGGAACCCA
Organism: Psophia crepitans; assembly: GCA_013399095.1. Lineage (NCBI taxonomy): Eukaryota > Metazoa > Chordata > Aves > Gruiformes > Psophiidae > Psophia > Psophia crepitans. Next base: position 51,900 of record VWZZ01014462.1, on the reverse strand, counting down.
GAGTGTCTCAGTTGATGCAGATATAAACTTTGAGCAGCCAAGTGTGAAAAGGTTCTACAGTGTATATTATGATCCTTAAATCATGGACAAAGGATTAGAAAAACATGATGCCAGAAGGTATTATGTATAAGGGAGATTTATAACAAGGCTATTAAATGAAGTCGTGTCTTTTGATTCAGAAAAGCTTCCTAGCCAGTGTCTCACTGTACGCTTTGTTTTATTTAGTTGCAGATCTGGGACACGGCTGGCCAGGAGAGATTCCGAACTATCACACAGAGTTACTACCGCAGCGCCAATGGAGCAATCCTAGCCTATGATATCAGCAAGAGAGGCTCTTTCCTGTCCATTCCTCGCTGGATCGAGGATGTGAGAAAGTATGCTGGTTCCAACATAGTACAGTTACTGATTGGTGAGTTAAAAACATTAATTCCAGGCACTACAGCTTACTGTACAATGTAATTAGTTATAATACTTGTTTAAGAAGGTTAAAAGATTTATTTTTGGTTGAAGTTGCAATTTATGTAATAATAGATAAGATTGGAAATTTCCCCCCTTTTTTTTTAATTAGAAAATGCTGATTCATCAAAACAGTAATGTTTTGCTTAGCTTAACTTTTGTTGAGAAGAAGCCAGCTTTGAATCGTTTGCGTCTCACTTAATGGAGAACTGAGTACCCAAGGTATCCAGGTTCTGAGGCACTGCTGCTGTGGAGCTGTTCTCATTATAAGGACCATAAGCTTTTCAGGGCCCAAAGAAGTTCCATCATATAGAGCCAATGTTTTGGTGAACTGAAACACCCACATACTTCAGCGGATGAGGGACTTCAGAAGAACTTGGGGGCAATCAGGGTTTGTCAGTTCTCTACTAGAAGTTCTGCTTCCCAGCCCCGATGTTTCTGACTCAAGTGCGGCTCTTGGGGCCTGTAGACCCGCTAATACAATGTCAGTGCTATTGTATATTTCCCTAGGAACCAGCAGACTGCTGGGGTTTTTTACATAATGGTTTTAACTTTCATTTCTAGCCCATTTTTCTTCTGTTAGGGTCTACAGCCACCACTATTCAGTTACTGACTTTTTCTGTTCTCTATATGAGTCATACAGAAATATGGGTTGGAAGGGGCTTTGGAGGTTAGCTAGTCCCACCTCCTGCGCAAAGTGAAGCTAATGTCAGGTTGGTCAGGGCCTCTTCAGTCAAAAAATCTCCCAAGAATGGAAATGCTGCAGCTTCTCTGGGCAACATGAAAACCTCTCATAACTCTGACATAAATAGTCATTATAAGTTACTCTGTTTCTTTTTCTTCCAGGAAACAAGTCCGACCTAAGTGACCTTCGAGAGGTTCAGCTGGAAGAAGCTCAGAGTCTGGCTGAACACTATGATAATATCATCTGTGCCATAGAGACCTCTGCAAAAGACTCCAGCAACGTGGAGGAGGCTTTTGTGAAGATGGCTACAGAGCTCATGATGAGGCATGGAGGCCCTATGTTCAGTGAGAAGAATACTGACAGCATTAAGCTTGACAGCAAAGACGTTGTAGAAGGCTGGGGTTGTGGTTGCTGATATGAGCTAGGTGATATCCCTAACTTTACTGGAATTTAGATGGTGCTTCACCCTATGCTGAGTAGCACGGTAGCCATATTCTCCTCCTCCTGTGAAACCAGCAATTTTGTAGAAGTTAGACACAATCCTGTTTGCTTTGGTGTCTTATTTTTAAAAAGGGACTGTTGAGAGGTGGTCCTAACAGTCAGGCCCTCTGAAAAACTTAACATTTGTCCCCACCGTTTTCTTTTCTGTAACCTTCATACAAGTTACAAAAGTGGAGGTGACAACTTTGAACTGGTGATGTGGGGTGGGGAGACAGATGGTTGGGGAAGAGACTGATGCACACCCGAAGTTCTGCAGCATTTAGCACGGGACTGTTGACAAAGGAGGTCACTTTTGGAATAGGCAATCTTGACAGTGTCTCTTTAAATCCTCAGCACTCCACCAATGACCGGAAAGCAACAGTATCTTTGATAAAGGTATTTCAAGAATCAGAACACCCAACATCTTGGTTACAGGACCAAATAGCAGTCACCTGTCCTAGGGCAGATGGATTGCTAGTTAGTGTTGGAATGGGCCCAGGTGGGGAAGCCTTCTCTCAGCTTTCAAAGTTATTTTTTAAGTTATCTTTTTAACAAAAAGAAAGATCAGCCTGAGCAATATCATGTGATTTGCTGTCAAGCAGGATTGGACCCAGTGTAGTTATTTTAAATACAGCCTTGAGGAGAGAGGGTAGATGCATTTCATTTGTTATTGTTTGCACAGTGATAGCTCCCTTTTCCAAGTGGGTATCATTGAGTTTTTGCCCTCAGGTCTCTTAATTTCATTCCATAATTCAAGACTTGCAGCACTGGAAACAGGAACTGGAGAAACCTTGAACTGACTGGTAGCCATGATCTCTTGCCATGTGCCAGGGTTAATTCTGGTCATACATTTGAACATTACGTTACCAGAGTGTTTGTTGCTTAAGTGGCATAAGTGGATTTGGGTTTTGGGGTTTTTTTTAAACTATCCCTTTAAATACAGTCTGGCATATACTGGGAAAGAACCTCAGAATAGCTGGACTGCATGTGTTGCACTTCTTGGTTCTAAGAAACCAGCATCTTTTCATGTGATTCTTGCCCAACTTTGTACTCAGCTGCTTCCCTCTCCCTATCACAAGTTACCAATTGCTTTTAATTTCTTGAAGACGGTCAGCAGGAAAAATCTTTTACTGCTGATCAAAAGTCTACATTGCTAAGTAGATTTCATAATTCAACTACATATAGTTGTCTTTCAGATTCAGCTGTGTATTATATGCTACAGACACAGTGGAAGTACTGATGGCAGCAGTCCTCTCTGGTTTTACACTCGGAAGCACCTTACAAAAATGAATTTGCAAAGGGAGCAGACGCAGGATTATTTTTAACTCTGCAGTTAAAGCAAAGGTGTTCAGAGGTGACAAGTGATTTTTGCAATCTTGATGCTCTGAATAAGCTCATTTTCAGAAAGTACTCACGGTGAAGTCACTTGTCCCTTTTGAAAATTTCGATCAAAAAGGACCTGGATTGGTTTGCTACGAGGGCTACACCAGTTTTTAGCCATTCGTCATATCCAGTATCATAAAAATCAGGAAGATTTAAGAAAGGGCTAATGGATCCTCATTTCAATACTTCATCTTCCTACAGAAAATATTAAACCATTCTCTGTTTTTTGTGTTTTGGGTTTTTTTAAACTATGAGATAGATGATTGAGGAGTTATGTATGCTTTGTAGCCTGATTGCTTCTAATCTAAGGCATTAGTTTTCAAGTTTTATAGTTGTAAAGAGTAAAAGGGCCTTAAATTTTTCAATTAGTATAGTTTTCACAATTCTCATATTTTATATGGAAGGGCAGGCTGAGCTGCAATGCTCAGCAGTATTTTTGGATAGTTTTCCAGGACGTTCCCAGCTCTCCTACATCCAAAGATAACAGGCAGTAAGTGTCCAGCAGTAGCTAGACACCGAGAAAAGGACTGTGCAAACTCTAGATTTGTTAGTGATTAGCAAACCCTGTATTCCCCTCTCAGGAGAAACTGTGAAGACAGTTCAAGCTAAAACTCGGTCCTGATGACTGTTTCCTCCTGGTTAGGTGGTCCGTGAGAGGCAGAATACTAGCAAGCATTTGACTTTATGTCATGACGTATTACAGTTTACATCTATTGGTCACAGTCCTGCAGTTCTGCGTGCTTCAGCATGGACCCTCAGATAAGCTCAGCCTCCAGCTATTTGCAGGATTAGTGCCAAATTATTTAAGCCATGCTAATACAAATTAACATGCATTTAAGAACAGTATTGCTACCACTTAGATTGAAATCAGTAGTTTACATAGTAACTCATCTTAAAACGAACAAGATGCGAAATGAACATAAATCCTGCTTCCAGTGCAGTCAGTGAATGATTGTGTTTTTACAGTAGATGGAGAAATGAGGAATTCTTGACCTGTTTCCTTAGTTTTAAGGTCTGTTTAGTTAAACAAGTAGAATTAGACCAAGCACTATACTTTTCCTTACGATTTGCCCCATGTATCTCTTAAGCTAGTTTTGAAAGCTGAGACTCTGTCTGCAGGTTAGTCTGTTTCTGTCAGAAAACATGAAATACAGAATCAGTGATTTGTTCACTGTGTTTTCAAATGAAGGCGCCAATTTGGATTAGTTTTCATTGTGCTGTAGAAAACTAAGACTATGGCTTTAACTCAGCTTTGTCTTCTAACTCTCGGCTCTTCTATGTTGTAACAAGCGTAATACAAGTTTGCATGCCCTAGCTAAGGGAACAAAGAGCGTGAAGACCCATTTTATTTTTTTCAGGTTAGTAGCAGATATGAATGACAGTGCTTGGGCTGTTTCAATTACCAAACACTTTCTTTGTCTATTAGTAATAGCACAATACTCACTAGACTGATAGCTTCTTGACCAGAAATAAATTAAACAATAAATTTAACCTAGAGCTTTTCACTCCCTTTCTGAAGACTCTTATTAAATCTGTAATTCAAGTATTAGGAAGACAGTCCTGTTGGTTTAATTCTTGCTACTGAAACCAAAAGGATACCTGAGCGACGAGAGTGAGTAGCAATAAACCTGAGATTTATGGGTAAAAACCTCAGTTTCAAATCTTAGGTTACAAATGTGCACTGATGGACATCAAGTGAATAATTCAGTAGTGCATGATCAGAGTTCACAGCATAAACATTTGCCAAGAAACCTGCTTACTGGCAGTTGAACATTAACAAGACTATGGTGCAGTAATTGCTTTTAAGCAGACCTCCTTGGCTGACTACATTAGCATTTATCATTTATTTTTGGCAGTACCCAAAGTGTGCAAAATATTACAAAAGCACAGAAGGGGACATTGATCCCTGCCTTGTAACGCTTACGAGTGGAATGCAGAAGCAAATACTGAAATGAAATCATCAGCAGAATGTGGTTCTCAGGAACGTGGGCATTGTTAGTGTTTGTATTGATTTTGATTTAAGCTAATTTTATCTTCAGTTATTCATCCAGTCCATCATCACACGGATGGAACTTGTACAAATATTTATAATTACGTAAATAAAATACCAAAGACATAACAGTTGAGAAACCTGCTAACATTTGCTTTGCAAAACAAAATTTAAAAAAAAATGAAACCACTTAAGAACAGAGGAAAAGTCCTAGTGATTTTTATCACTCTCACTGTACTGGAAAGCAGGTCGCTTTTNTTTTTTTTTCCTTTAAAGATCATACTTATTTGAAGAATAGAGCTGACCATCACATGCAATATACGTGTGTTACTGCAGTAGTACATTATATTATATATACGCTCACACAGTAACACCCTTAAATAGCAGTAAAGTCTTTCCTTGATTTTCCCCAGTATACACTGTCCCACTAAGATATACATCTCAGTTATTTAATCTCATAGTCTCAGCCAGCTGACCATTTGAATGTCTTTTGCTATCTCATGCCAATCCTGAGGGAACTAGGAGGTAAATAACACTATTTGTTTCTCTTCATAGGATTATTTTACTCCATGTTATAATGAGTCTTTTTAAATCAGGATGAATTTATATGTTATTTCATTAATAGAAGTTGTTTACCTATCCTGCTTCCAAAACATTTCTATATTAACAGACCACATAAGTGTACCCTGTTGCATTATTTTGTGTAAAATGAAGTGGGAACAATACATGCTTTGTGAAACTGAAAAATAAAGTTACTCTCCTTTTGATATCTTCCTATCTAGGAGAGTGCTCAGTTTAAGCCCTGTCAGTCATTCTCCGTGGAGACTGCACAGAAACAAACCAGTTTACGGGCAGAGTGTGCCACCAGTAAACAGGGAGAATCCAAGGAAATTGGAGCAAATATGTGCTGTTTCATGAAAAGGTAGTTCTCATGTGACTTTCTTTGCCCCAGTAGCTGATGATGACCATGTAGTTTGTATTCCCACCCGTGTGGTGCAAGAAGTGAGGCAATAAAAGCAAGGGAAGGAAAGGAATCTCAAAGTCTAGGCTAATTACCTAACCACTTAATTATCCTTTTTCAAATTATGCTAGGTTGTTTCATCAACTAAAAGGCATTCTACATTTACAAATTTGGCAAAAAAAAAAGGTGCCACATTGTTAACCCCTGTACATCAATAGTTACATTTTGTACAGTTGCATGAAGTATAGTGACTTCAGAGTCACAGAGCTGAGTCCTTTATAATTGGGCTGTTCTCAGATTTCACAGTTCTTTTCCATGCTATAAGAAAAGATTCATAGATTTGGGAATTACTGTCTCAGTTTTATTTTTGTAGTATCTTTTGGTGCTGATCACCCCACTGAAATTTCAGGTAAAGAATCAGCCTCCTGGGTATCTTAGTTTTTACTCGTCAGGTAACATTAGATTTCTCCTAACTGTATTGAATTGTGTGATAGAGCTATTGGATAAGTAAAAAAAAAAATCTCAGGTGGAAGCATTTAATTGCAATCCCCATTGAGTACTTTAGGAAAAAACCCCAAACTTCCACAACTAGGTGTTCTGATTTCCAGCACAAGTTTAGCCCTCTGCATCTTTTTTAGCATTTTAGTTTATGTGAAAAAGAGCAGGGTTACAAAATCAAAGCAAACAAACCAAATGGGTGTTTGCTGTCCATGGAATTGTTGCCAGAGGTTAGATAAAAATAGCCAGCATACTCTCCTATCCTGATCTTAGATAGCATTTTTTAATATGACTGAAAAATCTTAACGTGCACTTTAAATACAATTCTTTGAGGCACAAAAGTATTGTGATTTTTTTTTTTACTGTGTCTTTCTTTTTTATTTTAACAAAGGTTTCTGTTACTTGAATACTGATAAAGGCAGTTACCTGTATTACATTCATAACTTCAGGCATCACTGAAGACAGACAGTGTCAACAATTGTTTTGTTTTTCCATATGAGTCAGCAGCCAGTGGAAAACAAGTGAACAGAGTAACTTCACAAGAATGAGAAAAGTGAAGCCTGAGTAATAGTCAGGGAAGATTTTCCATTTGGTCCGATTAAATGTGTTAGGTTTAATCAATTCTTACTCAGTTCAAAGAAAATACTTTCCTTCCCAAAGGTAAAATAATACACAAGTAATTATGGGGTTTTCTGGTCACTTTTTCTACAACAGAAATTTGACTGCTGTCTGTACTAAACAAGAGTGGACTGCTAAACTAGTTACGTGCATAGTAACAGAATAGTTTAACACTTGGAGAGCTGTCTTCCGGCTGTATTTAGAACCTATTCCTTCCACTACCAGGTGCAAAGCGTGTCTCTCTCCCCCAGGACACCATTTGAAAACCTTCAGAAGATCCACGATCGTACATTGATAAAAATTTATTGAGGCTCTCTTTATTATTAAAAAAGTCACTTTCCGTGTTTCCTTAGCAAGAAATTTTTAGACATCAGTTGAGTTACTTCCAATCTGATTATCCAGCTGAACTGCTAACACTGATTTCTACTTCCTTTGAGCCTCAAATTTAACAGAAAATGGAGGATTAATCTTTCTATCACAGAGCGCTGAAGGGCCACCAGATAGATGATAACCCGCAGGTTTTTCCACGTGTATAGCTATCAGTCTCCTGCGACAGTTACTTAATATCTGTAATGTGTGGATATAATAATACAGTGTACTACGAAATCAGTCAAGCACAGCTTTGCAATAATTCACCCTGAGTAGGTAGTGTAGGGCAGGGTATGGTATTAGGGAGGTACAGCAGCTTCACAAAGCTGCTTCTGTTTTAGCCACTTCTGTCTAAGGCTTACCTAACTCATCCAAAATTGCTATTACAGTTAAATTACTACAAGCGAACTATTTTCCTTTCATTTAGTCATAAATATAATATTAAGAAGATCCTACATTTATACCTTTTAATTTTACAGCCTAGACTAGGGTACTAAGAACAGTAGTCACCTATTTTAAGTTTTCATAAGAACATAAACCTTATCATTGACTACTCTGTAGGAGTTTAAACCTTAATTCCCCTATGAACTCCCTCAGTCATTTTAAAGTACATGCTATTCAAATGGAACAGCTACCTAAAAGGATCCAAGTTTCTCTAAATTCTAGCTTAGAGAAAGTACCTCACATATCACCGAAGTTGTGATAAGCTAGCAGTTATGATTTCTAATTGTTCAATCAGTACAAAAAAGCCTTACAACACCAAGATTATCTTCTCCAAATAAAAGCTGCGGAAAACATTAAATGAGGAAAAGACTGAATTTCTTTAGAAATTGTCTTTTTAAGGCACCTGACCAACACAATCTGTATACCTCCAAAAGCCAGTATCTCTGCTGTTACCACTAGGTAACAGCCTATTACACTGCACTGTGCTGTAGAACACACGATGATCAACACCCGTTTTTGCTGCAATAAATTCTGTGAGCAATACAGGCTCATATGCAGATGCGAGGGAGTGATTTTGGACATCTAAACAATTTATGTGAAAACAAGATTAAAGTTTTGCTGTACAAAAGATAGTCCTTTGAACACGGCATGCAAACTTGTCTTGACAATTTCAAGATACTTTTAAAAAGAGAGTTAAAAGCTGAATTTTCTGAGACATTAAAGCTGCAGACAGATGCCTACCAATGTCTTCAAAAGCATCTAGCTACCATCGCAAAAAAGCACAAAACCTGTAGGGAACTGGTTTTGCACTAAAGGGAACTAGTTATCGGGGGGGCAAAAAAAACCCAAACCACTACCCAAACAGTCATGTGAAAGGCAGAGCATCCTGATAATTATGTATTTCTCATGTTCATTCCCTATTTCAATGCTGTGCATAAGCAAGCATTTTTCCCCTTTATAAAAGGCATTGGAATATATTATTCTAAGTGCGAGAAGTAGTTTGATGCTTGACAAAATAAAACGCTATATGCATTTTCTTGAAAGAGTGGTAATATTGATGAGGAGAATAACTCTGCTAATACAGTTTGGTGATGTAATAAAAGGGATTCACTACATAGAGTTAAGTGTTGGAATGGTGCTACACACACATACCATTTCAAAACCAGGGGAAGCCAACGGATGAGAGATCAGACACTGCCCTGCTTGCCAGACAACGCAGCCACAGATACATACTGAGCAGAAGGTGAATTTACTTATTTGTATTCGTTTTTAAAGATTTCTATTTTACAAGTCTTGAAGGAGAAATGCTAAGATTTTTGATAGTCAGATATGCTCAGTACTGTCTACCAACTTTTCCCTCTTTTGTGCCTCAGTCACTGATACCTGACGGACATAGAACCCACAACTCCACAGACTAGACAGCATTCAAGCAAGCCTGGCTCAAAAACCTGTTGGGGAGAAAATAAGAGTCTCTAATTCACATTGAATTCATTCACTGCATTCCAAAATTATTTGAGGGGTTTGGATGATGACAGTGTTAAAATTATTCTGCATTTTCTGAGACAAATTTGCTGTTTTTCAAGGTTTCTTCAAGAGATGCAGGCTGTACATTTCTAATCATCAGTAACTACTTGCTTTTGAACTTTCTTATCACAGTACTGACTAGATCATTTGGAACTTGAGGAGACAAGGGAGCAAGCTTGCATACTACAGTAATTTTTTATACTTTACTTTCATCTATTTATGAATTTATTATGAAAAATATTTTTAAACATATGAAACCTGCTTTTGTTGAGAATTTTAGCAAAGTAGTGGATACATTGTACTGTGTATCATTAAAAGATTTAATTAAAATAAACATTTGGCAATTAATACCTTTTGTTGTTATTTTATGCATGTACCTTGCTATGGTTTATTATCAGAAACAAAACTAAGATTTTAAGAAATTAGGTGTTTATTCTCCAGTGCTGTATGGTCTTCTATTTTCACACAAGATACAATCTAATGTACTTTTTATTACACAAACAGTATGTAACTCTCTTCCTCTTACTCCTGCAGCCGCCCATCACTTACATAAATGCATGCACATTAAATTGTTTCAAATTAGTAAGCTCTCCAACATAACTGGCCAGAAGATTAAGAATGAAAACCAAAGTCCTCAATGTTGGAGAAGTACAAGTAACTTTTTTTCAGTGCTTACAATTAAGTGTAAACAATGTAGTTACAACTGTACCTTCCCGAGTCCCGAGGGAACATCTAGATCCTGGAATTTATTTAATTGCTGTAAATTAAACAAAGCAACACCCTTTTCTTTTTTGCTTGGCTCTTTAATTCTGACATCGGTAGATGAGCTAGGCAAGTTTTTAAAACCTGCATTGGGCAGGAGCCCAATACTAGGTTACTTGATCCTGTATTCAGTCTACTACTTCAATAAGAGCCTCAAGATACTAAAACAGCAGTCAATACTTTTCAATTAAATGGTCCTGCTCTAAAGCTGGTTCCTTAGAGTGCTGGGTATAGCTGAATACAGTAGTTAATCCTCTTATTCTTTACTACTGAAACCTTCTGGATGCAACTATAGCTATCACTGGTGTGCACAGTGCTGTAGAGAATCTGTGTAAGAGATAAATAATGCAAGCGTCATACTTAACACATACCTACCCTTTGTACATACTGACCTTTCATTTTTTACGTACTTTACGTGTGTTCTGCACATCTATAGTATAGTTTCTAAAACTGTGTGGGGAAAAGAAACTTACCCAAATAATACAAAGGGAAAAGCAAGTTGTGAATTCCAAGGCTGGGATACCAGGCAAAATGTAACAGCTAGTACAAAACTGAATTTCATTTATATAAAGTAATACCATTATTACAATACAGTCCTAGAATATAACATGTAGAAAAGGTCTCTCTAAACCCTGTGAAACGCCTGGCCTTCAAAAGCAAACCAGTGCCTTCACAGCATACACTAAATGATGAGCTAGTTGTATGTCACCTTGTATGAACTTTGGAACCTGCCTGTCTTGCTGCTAATAAGGTCTCACAATATTTCCAAGCAGAAAGGACACACACCTGCATTGATACAACTAACTAGTTTCATGGCTGCTTCCCAGGTCATCTTCCAAAGCACCCCATGAGAAGCAGAACATGCAACCCTGAGTGCGAGGGAGCAAGGTGGGTGGCCAGAATCCCCCCAGGACGCCCTTGTGCACCTTTGAAATTGTGAACAGGTTAAACCAGTCATAAAAGTTCATGCAGAGGGAAAAAAAACTCCACACTGAAAAAACCCCAAACCTCTGCTGCCTGATCATTTCTGTGTATGGCAAGTTAGAATATTTATTGTTAAGAGGTCTCTTTCAGTAACTTGAATTTAATTTTGGAAAACAATCAGGACAACTGTTTAGTTGGCTTATTATAAGTACATATGACACTCCATTTAAAGGGAGTTCTTAGTCACATTGCTAGGAACCTTTCCTTGAATCTCTAGGAATGTGGAATAGTTTGGATACAGGAGGAGATGTACACACATCAAAACAATTTTTCTTCTCTTGTCAGTGAGGTAAACTGACAAAAAATTACCCTTTTTTAATAGTCTAATTTCATTGAATATTTTTTCTCCTCATATATGGTCAGGAACTTAGCTGTTAAACTAGCAGAAAGCATATTCACAGGTACACTTCCATAAAATATAAGACCCAAATCTTACTGCAAATCCATTTCTTATTCCTACCTATACAACAGGTGCTGTTTCTGCTTTAGAAAGAGTTCAATAGATAAATGTGTGTAAACCTAGCTGGGTATCAAACTGCAAAATATGTTTAGCATGGTCTTAGATTCTGATACCAGACTCTGAGTTTGGCATGCCAGAGCAACAAAATGCAAGGACAAGATCTTTTAATTTAGACCAGCTGAGTCTCAGGTGGTCTTAATTACACAAAGTAAACCCCTCCTGTCTTTACACAAAGTTAAACCCATCTGTGCTGTTTTGAATCTGTACCGATGCACTTTATTCGCAGAAGTGACCACAGAATCACTCTTTTCTGAAACTTTCAACGTGCACGCTGTTTGAGTCAACACTGAAAACAGGATATATTTTGTCACCCAAGAATTCATCCTTGTGTAGACAAAAGATTTTAGTACAGACTGTGTAAGATAAGCAGTGATACCATACAATAAAGACTGTTAGTACCCACTTCTGTTCAAGCCACAGAATATACAAGCACACCACTGAGTTTTAAAGAAACTCCTGTAATCCTGACTTCTCGCCTATGACACCGAAGGAGAGATTTGTACCGCTTTCAGCAACCACCTTCTCTGTGTTGTGTTATTCAGATCGCTTTTTCTATCTTCCTTTAAGCCCTGGTGAGAGTAGGTGAGGGGACAAAACAGCTACACTCCATTTGACGTAACCACACCGCGTTCTTGCTTTTAATCACCACACAGAAGACAGGGTATGTGGAAAGCTGGCACGACCAAAGGTCTGGGCTGGTTCACATGCTTTCAGCTGCCCGTGCAATTAGTGTAATTTAAAGCAATATATACATCTGCATTAATTTCAAATATATTCACACTTCATAGAAAACTATATGAAGTCATTGCAAAGGTGGACGTCTTGGTGCCACCACACACAGATGCTGTGCTTGGAGCTGCACTCTGAACAATTAATTGACTCAACTGAGATTCAATCCTAGCTGTTGGGAACAAAAATAACTTACATTGGAAAAGCCAAAGTTTAGCACAGTGTTTCTGTGAATCATTTTGCTAGTATTCCTCCATTCCTTTCATCGCCTAAAAACCCTTTTTTGAACAAGGAAAAGGTGGCAAAGAGCTGACACGGGAGTCCTGAAAATCCAGAGCTGAGAAAGCACGGCCATGGTATGATACCCACCTCCCTGCAAGCGCATCCATCCCCTCATGGAACAAAACCCAAATGCCCAGGGACTTCCCACTGTGCATCCTTTCCACCGCACTTCACAGAAACAACCTGCACTGTGTCCCTTCATGCCACAGTTGTTTATTTTCTTGCTGAAGCAAGCCCAAACAATCGTCTGTTTTATAAAGCATGCAAACCCTGCACACAAAACTCTTACTAAAACTGTGTAATTCTGATTAATTTGAAACCATATACAGCAAAACTAGGAGGTAAACATATCTTTCCAAGCAGCTGGGAGAGGTTTAAAGCACACCAAACCCTGAGCTCCTCTCTCGAACTCCTGAGGCACAATCCCGGTTGCTGACAGGAGACAGGAAAAACCTACCAAGTGTTCTGCACTTGTTTAAAAACAATAAAGGATGTGAAGAGAGTAAGCTAAAGTTATGAGTGAACACTCTCACCTGCTATTTTTTAAGCATTTTGCCTGTGTGAGAGTCTGCCAAGCCCATGTTATCACTTACCAAGCTGGAGTTCAGTCCACGGAGTTGGAGAACAGGAAATACCCTGAACCTTGGAGAAGTGTGTGGAGGCAACGGTGTCGCATTTTACTACTTCTGTGATATGAGGGGTAAGGTAAAAAAGAAAAGAAAGAAAAAAAAAAAAGGCGGCAGGAGGGAGTCGCAGAGCGCCCCCTCCCCCCTCCAGGCGCAGCCTCACACCTCAGCTGCGGGCGGCGCCGCGGGCGGCCGGGCTGAGGTAAGGCCAAGATGGCGGCGAGCGCCCCCCGCCGCGGGCCCGGGGAGCTGAGGGAAATCCGCAGCCCGCACTCACCCCCAGCCGGGGAATCCCACAGCAAACCGGGGCTTCTCACGTAAACCCGGTTCTTACTGAGACGCCCCGTACTCGTCTGCTTAAGACAAGGGAGCGTCCACTCTTCCGCCCACAGAGTTACTGAGGGGCCTGCAGGGGCGGGAGGTAGTTTCCCAGGGGTGCAGCAAGCTCCCACCTGGACACAGATTGCGCCAGGGCTTTGCTGAAGGAAACACCTTGGAGAAACGCTTGAGGCTTCTGTTGAGGCTATTGAAAGCTGGGAAATACTGTCGATTTCAAAGAGAGAAATGCCAAGGCTGGAAACATGCTAAAGCAAGTGAAAGCCCAGGTAAGAGGGCATCCAAGGAAAGGCGAGCAAAAGTTAGGACAGGGCCTTAGTCTTTTTCTTACCTAATATAGCATTCATTCATCTCGCTCTTAGCTGGATAATTAGAACATTTTCCTGAACTCGGCTTTCCTTAAGAACCCTGAAAAAAGCACATTTCCAGTACTAGAGATTGAGATTTCTTCTAAGGATTTCCTCATCTTCGCTTGTTACTAATAATCGCTAAATTTCACTTTCAGGTACCATAGCAGGACACGTTAGAAATTGCAGTGCCAGCTCTGATGCAATGTTTTATGACGCTTCTTTTCAAAAGAACTCTCATCCTGAGTGAACAGGAGGCACCCAATTCACAGACTCAGAAGTCTGTCAGAGGAAGCATCTTCATTTGCAAGACATTAAATAACAATAATATAATGAACAATGTGTGCTGTGCTTTTCCAGGGGTCACATTAGTAAAAAGATAAAGGTGACAGGCCTTTTGCTGGAGTTCAGTGTGATTTCAGTAAAGCGGGAGGAATGGCAGGTTTGCCCAAGTCACACGCTAGCACCTTGGCACAAGTACCTTCACCGGAAACGTAAGTAAAAGTGTAAACTGGACTGGGACTCCCTGAGGGAGGAACACAAGTGCTTTTCTACTGATTTTGCAAAGTGTAAGGACCTCCGGCAAGGAGTGTGCTATACCCCCAGCAGCAGCAATATTCCAAAATTCCAAGTGCGGTGTAAGCACTCAGTACACATCAACGTTGGAACACGCCGCTGGGGAAGGGGCTTGCTTTCAGGCTCTAGAGCTAGATCTATGCTGCGTGGTTGCAGTACTCGTTAGGGAACACAGTCTAGTTCCAACGGTCCTAACTCAGCACTGCGGCAAAGCTGTGGGAGCATCTAGCAAGCGGATGCTGTGAGGTCCTTCACCTTTGGCAGGAGCTCCAGGTAAGTATCAACAGTAACTCACTATTCTCCTTCAAACCCTTCCTTAAACATTTATTGTTGATGATATGTCAACAAAATATTTGCCTAGCTCACGGTATACCACAAGTGTCTACTACACTAACATTTCTCTTTTGTGTTTTGTAGGAATACGCATATGTATTAATCACCTTTGTCCACCATCTGTGGCAACAACTGCCTACTTTTTGGTTTGTGCTGATACAGCTCCAAATCTCGCGGCCTCCTGGTCTGCTGCTGGGATGCAGTCATACATTCATGCGAAGCATCACATTAATGATAGCTCGAGCAGACTCCTCAGGGCAACATTCACACCCCTGCAATGCAGACATAGCCTCAATGGACTAAGATACAAACTAAAAACCTTTTGGTTAAGTAGCAGCCAATCAGTATTTTTTTTCTATATATGCATTATTAATTAATGTTTCTGTGAGGGATGAAGTTTAAAAAAGTATATACACGGTTCCTTCATGAGCCTTTTCAAGTGTCCATGCATATTGGGGGGCGGGGGAGCGTGGGGAAAGGAGAAACAAATTGAACATTTTCTGTTCTTCATCAGCTTTCACATTTTTATTCCTTGCTTCACTGACAGCCTGAAACCACTTTCCGGTAACAGCTGAAGAGCTCTGCAACACATTTCAGCACTGAAACAATGCAACTTGAGTCACCACGACGTTTTACAAACTACCACCTTTACTTAGAAAGATTTGGCACGCTTTGCAAATAATCGGCGTATTACAGAAAAGTGCTAAAGCAATAGGTATATATCTGTTTATTGTACCGATTTAAAAACAGCCAGAACGTGCTGCTGCAATGCTTTCCCAGTGACAGGAAATACACTGTTTAGAGCAGCGTCCTTAAACTGGATCCAGCAAGATGTGTTGAAAGCTAGTTATGAAACATTATGAGTGAATGAATCAACAATCCTGATAGTAGAGAGGGGGATTACATGGTTTGCAAATGGAGAAAACACAACAAAAAACCATCTGGCTTCAGAGCAGGAACGTTCCTTTCGGTATGGGAGTTTCCAGATTCTGATCTCTGGATTATAAGCAGCGAAGAACCTGGCCAGGAAATCACATCACTTTATGCCACCATCTAGCAATGCTTTTAAGCTAGCACTCTGCTAGTTCTGCAAGGACTTGGGAAACTGGAGCTCCACAAATTTTTGTTTGTACAGTTTCTAATTAAAAAAAACCCAAAAACCCAACCATAAAACCCTGATTAGCCTCCAAGGTGATATCAAGTGATACTTGTGTTCAAGTTGACTTTGTTTTTAAACACACTTAACGGGTTTATGTTTTCCAAGCTTATGTCACAAGTACACCATATACTGTAACAAATTAACAGAGACACATTTTCAAAGAGATCTTTTGGATGAAAAAGTTTAAAGTATTTTACAAAAACAACATAAATTACTTTTTTTTTTTAAATCAACAGCTATAAAATCCATGAACCAACCAACAAAACAAAACAAACCAAGTAACGTTGACACAAGATGAAGTATATTACACTGAAGGCAGGTTAATTACCACAGTGGTATGAAGCTTCAAGTAAATTACTAGGCACTTTTTGCCCAAACAGCAGTCACTCATTCAGTGGAAAAGTCCAACCAACAGAAATGCCTGAAACATAATTTCTAAAGCTTTCTAAGATTCTAAATTCCTCAGAAAAGTGCAGACAAAAAGGCAAAGAGAAAAAGGCCAGGTATTACGCCACAGAGGACACCCAATATTAGCTGCTTTCCTTACCATGAGTGTGTTCAGCTTAGCTGCAGTTCCACCAAAACCGGCAGTGACAGTCGGCCTTCCCCATCCTACATGGGCATTTCTATTAAGGCTTTCCATGTCAGAGGAGGGAGCAGCCTCAGCAGCTCCAGACACATGGCAAAACAGATAAAAAGAAAGGCCGCAGGCTTACATGTCAGCAAGTACAACGTAGCCCAACAGGCTTGAACCTCGCTCCAGTCTGGAGGAGCACTCATTCCTCGCAGAATACCAGGGAGTAGTAGGTGGTGTGCTCTGTACCGGCCAATCTGTAACTGTGTGAATGACCCAGCCGGCACAATGTAATATCCCCGAGATCCTCGAGGCCTAGAAGCTAAATCTCCTAGCTAACAAAAGGCAGTACTGTCATGGGAGAATTTAAGTACCAGTACTGTGCATAACCTCCTACGAAAAATTGCTATTAAAATACCAAACGTAACAAATAGGGCAATAAAGGGCAAGTAAAGCAAGAAATTACATATTTCGAAGTATTTTAAAAAGCATTATTGATATTTAATATACTTATATTAAGTATATTAGTATACCTACATATAGGAGGTATATTTATTATAAGATTGTATTAATTGAGAAGTTAAAAATTCTAGAAAGCAGCAGTTTGCGGCACGATTTTAAAGCACAGTTTGGTTTTTTGGGAAGAAAAGCATAGCACTGAGTAGTCCTTAAGAAATCACGTCATCTCAACTGGGTGCAAAGTTCTCCAGCTGGAAGACCAGATCTACAGCAGCATCAACATCTGGTACAATATGATCCGGTTCTACTAAACCAGGATCAAATCTAAAATCTCTGTGGCCATGGAACACTGTTTCAGTTATGCTCTCCCTGGTATCCAGGGGTACCTCCGTGTGAGGGTTGTACACCCCAGTACAAACAAGAACAGACCTACAGTGGGCAGCAGCTGCGGATGCCAATTCATTCTCCCAACTGTTATCTATCTCATCATCCTGAGAGAGAGCGGCAGATCCTCTGCCACCAGCAGCTTTGGCCTGAAGCCGTGATTTCGAACCTTTTCTGGAGTTCTCTTCAAGATAACGGTTGTAAAGGTTAGCACCATAGACATCAGTCATCAGATTATCGCTGCAAATACAAGAAGAAAGTTTAGTCAGCGGTGCAATCTCAGTTCTCACATTTCAAGACAGACATTTTTACAGTTTTGATTTAACAGGTATTTTTTATACTTTCTATAACTTCGTGTGGAAGGATGCAGATAGGAAGAAATCCAATCCTATAGCTATTTGATTACCCCATTTTCATTAAGCATGACATACGATAGAAGTGAATAGCTCTCCATACTGAAATCACCATCGGAGCAGGGGAGGGGCATTCAGGGATAGGTATTAGCAGTCCATGAATGAGCTTATTATATTTCCAAACATCTCGGAGATTCTGGAACAGTCTTTAATACAATACAGCTTTATCTCTTTCTATGAAAAGGATTCTATGATGTGACAGCACACACAGTAGCATATGACCAAGCTTAATGACCTAACAAATAAATTCTAGCTCTACATTCTCTAACAACCGTTATTTACTCAAAGCTTGTTGGCGTTACACCAGTAAACCTAATAGAGCAAACACCCACGCAAATCCTTTTCGTTAGATTTGTACAGCCTATTAGAGAGATTAAAAAAAAAATTGAAAAAATCAGAAGAAATCTTAGTTGCATGTAAGCCACTCCTTGTGTTTCTAGAGAAATTACACACAGAAAGAACAAAGTGTTATCAATTTTCAAGATTAGAAACAGTGAGGCTCAAAACCAGTATAAGTAGTAGGCCACAGAACCAAGAATGTTAGGTAGTCCCAATGGCACGAGAAACAAACTAGTAAGAGTTGTGTATTTTTGTTACGAGTAATTTCCTGCCGTAATCGTTAGGATGATGTTTCTTACCCGACCGCATAAAGAGTTTGAATGGGTTGCTTCCACCGCCTTTCTGCCGCCTGAGCCCTGATGAGGTGTTCCGCATACTGGTACGTCAGTTTACTCGGTTTGCCCATTAAGGCCTCGTATTTCAGATCTTTGCCAGTGATCTTCTTGTAAATGTTTTCCAAACAAACCATGAACGTTCCATGCCCAAACCTACAGAGATATGAAGACATATCCAATTATATTAAGCAGGGATAAAAACCAACCAAACAAGGCTTTATTTCATGATCTTTAGGAATAAATCATATCCTCTAACAATCAAACTTCCCTCAGTTTATACGCAACATTTTCACAGCTGTTTCACTGAAAATTAAGGGCTGATTAGCTGAACAATAAACACCACAATAAAAACATTATTGGGATAGCACAACAGACTTACCTATTTTTAAAACGTAGCAACGGTTTGTGTTACTGTTATGTGCATTTAAGCAGATACCCTAGCTACAAAAGTGATGCTTCTTGAAACACTGCCTGGCCTCTGAGGGACCCTCTGCAGTGACCTAACGGAATCCACTACATTAACAAAGAGCAGAAAGGGAAAAGGAAAGTTAGACTCGGACGGAAGGAAAATTGTTCTCTCCTTAAACACAAGACTATACTAAAACCCACTTGTAATATGGAAACAAAAAACCCCAACTTCATGGGTTTCACTAAAACAAACAAACAAACAGATGCCAAGGAGGATCAAGGAACAAAGTAATTCTACAGCATGCTTTTGACAGCTCACTCAGTTATTTTGATCATGGTGAAAACAGTGATGATGGGTCATCAACCAAGTCAGCAAACAGCAATTTCAGAGACGTAATCTCATGATGAAAAAAGCAGTCTCACTTCATTACTGAAGTCAGGGTGTGATATTAGGGATGAACTAATACGCATCACTTGAGACATACGGAATTACCAAGAGCACTATATGCCATACAACAATTCTATATGCAATAAATAACACACAGTTCTTAAGAAGAGCTGCTAGGTACCTTCTAACGCACAGAGATTAGTGTAGCTGCTCGAACCAGGGATCTACAGCCTAAAACCACCCCAAAACACCAATACAATGAGCGTCAGAAGTCAGCAGAGATATATGAGGTGCACTAAGAAATTAAATCTGTAGTGGCCTAGAAATCAAAACAGTCTTTTAAGAAAGAAAAACAAACTACAAATACAGAAGCAGCTGTAGCACTTTTAAACGGGGTATGGAATTAGTTTTTCTGAATTAACACTTCATTCCCTCTTTCTACCCTGTCTGTTGCTTTTTATTATGAAATACCAATAAGCATAAACTTATTTCCAGTAATTGTTTCCTTCTTGTGTTCCTTAAAGTGCTCTCACTATATTGTCCTCAGCTCAAAACCACTCACTGCTCTCAACTAGAGGGTCAATTCTTTACCCTATCAGAAACTGCAGGGTGGAAAAGAAAAATACCAAAGGAGGACCTAATGAAATGAAACAATGGCCTTGACAATTTTTTCCTTTTTTTTCTCCTTCCCCTTTGATCTGAGATTTTGAGGCCCTCAGACAAAAACCTTTTATGAGAATTTAGGCTTAAACAAAAAGGTTTAGGGCTTGAAAGCAGTTCTTATCTCAAGTAACTGATTTCCTGAATGCAGCGATGTAGACAGTAGTAAAGCAGCATTCGCTGCTGACAGTACGTTGCTTTAGAGTAGTCAAAGCTGAGAGCTACTGTGAAGCTATAGCAAGCATTTCAATAAGAGTATAGGCTCTGAGTTTTGCTGGAGAAATGAGGAAACCCCAAACATACATGTGTTACAATTGCACTTACCTTGGAGACTGTGCTTCAGCTACCCACATCAGATCCATATTACAAGCAAGAACAGGAATGTGAGGGTAATTTTCATGGTGATAGGGGTTTCCAGGATAACCGCTCGTCAGCAGAACATCTATAATCAGCTGGAGGTTGGTTTCCCATCTGACAGGCTCCCCAAACAAAACAACAGCTACGAGGACAAGAATTACAAAATACAGTTATGGAATTAGTTAACCAAATCTCTGACGTTAAGAATTGGTCTAAGGACACTGAACAAGTGATTTGATTTAACCGTGAACTGATGAAATAGTGACCTTGAGTTTAACTTAGGGTTTTAATATATTACACACCCATTCATTCACAGGAAATCTCAGAAGTAACAAGACCCCATGGCAACATCTACAGGTTTAAGAATTTTATTTTACTTTTAATTGGCTAAGCGTCTCCACAGCACCACAGAATTTTAACTTCTAAATTGTATTTCCAAGTCTTCCGTACTTTGCAAAGTCTATGTTTACATACAGGATTTAAATAATCCATCAGAGGTGTTATTTTGTTCACCTTAACATTTGAATGTTGTTTTTAGACATTTTGCTGGTCTCCAGCAATAACCTGACATGGATTTTTTTTAAATCCTAAAGTCCAGTTACTGCTTTCCTGTACTTCAGACGAGATGCGAGTGAATACAGCGTGCCAAAACAAGATGCGTCTCATACTACAGCTCTGAAGTGATCATCCTGACTACGGTAAGACCAAGACCGATTATTTCTGAACGCGAGTCAATTCATTCTTCATTTTTGAAAGGCAGGCAACAACAGCCTTACAGGAAGACGAAAGGGAAAGCAGAGCTCACCTACCTTCTGAAACTTCAAACACACATGGCTGAAAACTGCACACATTAAAAAAAACAGCTTTATCACATGTGATACATTTCAAATTGACAGACGCCATTAACGAGGAAATTTTAGAATCATCTCAGCCAATTTTCTGAAGTGCCCGGCAATCAAAAAATAAATTCTGATTATGAAGGACAATAATGATATTTCATCTACTAATGGATAGTTGTAAGTTAAATAAAGATAACTGACCCTCAATCTTGGGAAGCTCCACAGCAGAGGGGTACTGCAATAAGAAAAAAGTGAAAGTTTTCTACAAGATTAAACACCTACTACTATTTTTAACAGACTAAATTCAAGTATAGCTCCCACAGCTGCCTTCTGCAGCACTGACAGGAAAGGCACTCTCTATTTCAGTACACATCCGATGACAGCTTACTTCGAAACTTGTATTTCAATTCTGAAGTGAAATCTTGTGGCAAATGGACAGCAGACAAGTCAGTCCATTTACATTCATTAGCCTCCTACGTCTATTTGACTTCCTCTGGCAAGCTGCAAAGCGCCAGTTGTTTAATTCACTTGTGTATGAAAGCATGGGTGTTTATTTTTCCACAAGAGGAACAGAGGCCTCTAGTATTAACAGGACATTTGAAAAAAATAGTTTTTGAAATGTGTTTCTTTAACACTGCTAAGAAAGAAAAATACATTGTATAACACGTCACATATCTGCCAGACAAACGAAGAGTTTGCACTTCATGATTTACTCCCTGTGGTGTGAATACATTACGAGTTTCATGAACTTCCACGGGATGAGAAGCAAAGCAAAAGGTGACGTAACCGAGTTACGGATTCTACGAACCACAGAGAATTTCTTGACGTCACATGGGAAAAACCCACCCTATAGCCTGACTCTGAGTACGTGCAATATACGCATACGTTTACTGTGCATTCACTTTGTTTTGACACTCTGCACAGTTCAGTTGAAACCATACTGTACCTACTGTTCATATTTAAATAATGGTACAAACGAGGAAGGGAGTCCTTTGGAGAAAAAATAGTTATCTGCAAAGCATTAATTTACAATCAAAGTAACCTCACAGCCTGGAAACCACACCAAGACAACGCTATACAGCAGGAAAAAGCTTATTCCGTCTCCCACGCGCCTGAGGAAGCTAGTAGGCTTTCCAAGACAGATTTTGAATTAGGTGTCTGTACTAAATTCTAAGTTTTGCCACAATGGTAAGTTACAGAACCGCAGATTGTATTAAAGAATTACCAGTGATAGGAAAAAAGTCACACAGTTGTTCTTGAATATGCTGTAATAAAACAAATAAAGAAGCAGAAAAGTAAAGTTAAAATGCAATGGAAGAACAGCAGCAGCAGCTCAGTGGTTTAAATATCGAGTCTTATTATCAAACATCAACTAATGAGCAAAAGAAGAATTTTAAAACAAAAGTACTCACTCACCAGAACATTCGGTCTTCTCTCATGATCAACCACATCCAGTAGAGGGTGTTTCTCCCGCAATGTTTCAATAGTAATAGGTTGACAGAACCCAAGGCTGGGGAAATACCAGTTAAGGATACAGAATTGCTTATATTAAAAGATTTTAAAAATTGGTAATGCCATTTTAACAATTATAACATAGGCGGTTCATCCGGCAAAGCAAATTCCTAAATAGGAATGAAAGCAACATCTCGAAGACTGACTTTTTCTTCTGTGAGATAAATAGATGATCATCCCATTATTTAGAAATGGACTTGAGTAGTTTGAATTCCAGACCTGTGTGTCCGAAATCTCAAGACAGAAATGATACATAAAAGTCTTGCTCAAAATATGAGAAGAAAAGCAAGAAGCCACTCTACACCAGCAATACTCCAAGATCATCTTTACGGAAGGACAAAAAGAAGTTTCTCTGGCAGCAAGACAGCAGCTTGTGTAATTACAGGAAAGAAACACAAGCTAGTGGAGGAAAAAGCGCTGTCTGCACAAAGGGTGCTTTCCTCAGGCCATCAGAGCTGCAAAGCTCGGTCTCTTGCAACATGGTGGACTGGATGATCCTTGAGGTCTCTTCCAACCTTAATGATTCTATGGTGAACTGACCACTCAGGTTTAATTCTGCTCTACAGGTAGTTAAGATAAATACCTAAACACATAAAAAAAAAAAAAAAAAAAGGAGTAAAAGGGAAAAAAATAACCTCCCGACCGGCATAGGAGCACTCTTAAATGCTGACATATCCCACTAATTTAAGCTTAGTTAACAAGAGGCAATCAAACTAAACCTGCTCACTTATGTAAAACGAGCTCTCAGTACTAATACAACTTCTTACAATGCAAATGAAAATAAGAGCTATTTAAATATACCAGTTATACAAACTGAGCCACCTGCGGAATTAACCCCATAGGCCATTTGCAAAGTTTTTTTAGGATAAGATTATTCCGTGTGAAAACGCTATCTAACAGAAACGTGGTCTTTATATCTTGTATTCAGCCTTGTAACATACTTTTCTCTTATTCGTGCCTAAAGAATTTTGACAGCTAACTGGAATGTTCCTTCAGGAACTTTTTCTCAACTTTGTATTTGAAATAATGCTTTACCTAAGGGCTGCATACACGTTTTACAACTTATGACTCACACCAACTTTAATTAAAGTCCCAGCAGAGAAAGAAGTGCAGAAGGAAGTTACTGAAAGCATAAGTGAAGATTATCCAAAAGTGAGGTTATTTAATTACAGTTTGAAGCTTTGATACCACCGTTGTATTGACATAATTCAAGATCTTTTTGGTAGTTAGCACAGAAACAGCAAAATATTTTCAAGTATAGTTCTGCTCTAGAAATGAGTTACAAAACCAGCGTGACCTTGCTTGGCTGCATGCTTACAAGCAGATCTTGAGTCACTGAGCTAAGAGTCAGATGCGGTAAATAACAGATAGAATGCTGCACTCTCATCCTCAAGAGACCACAAACCCTTTGTGCTAAACTGCCATTTACATACAAGTCATACATCCTTTCTTTTTTTTTTTTTTTTCCTTCCTTCTGAAGCAAATATTAACACAGCAATCATTTTCCAAACATAAATTTGACATCATGGCCAGAACTACCATTGCTTACTACTGGATTTGTAGAGTTGAAGCATTTGGTCTTCACTTGATCCACAGGATCGCCTGAACTTGAATAAGGAAAATACTTAAACAGCCGGTTGTTCGGGTTTTTTAAAAGATACTCTTGAGCAATATCAAGAAGCGGTCCTTGTCCAGATACAAGGACACATTTTTCATGATAACGTTTGAACATCCGCAGAGGGCTGTGTGACATCATCACTTGATCTTGCGAAACCTGTTTGGAATTTAAAACCAAAAGGAGTCTGTTGTTTGTCAGGTAAATTATTCACACATAGGTGTAATTCACAGGTGTGACAAGTTCTGCAAATTACGAAACAATCACACGTATCTACATAAAACCCCACCACATCCTTTTCTCCTGTTTCACCGGCGACATCTTGATAACATGCCAGAAAAAAATACATTGCTAAAACTGTCACACACATCCCTTGCAGCTCCCAGAATTACTCTGTTCAACATGAACACAAGGTTTCCTCTCCTAGTTTTACAGAATCACCAAACTAATTTAGGAAGCAGACAGGGAAGAAGATTCGGAACTGCCCCAGTTCCAGTTGTGGTCCCTTTGCTAGATGGCAGCACCAATTTAATGGTATCAGAAGACCTTCATCTTGTAGCCTACATAACCCCATTCCTTCAATAGCTACAAAACCAGTAAAATTGTTATCCTGGAAGGATGTTATTATGAATTATTACGTATCACCTTGACTGATCTAAAAACAAAACAAAACAAAACCTCAAACAACCCCCCCCCCCAAAAGTAATTGAGATGTCATTTTACCCACAACACACAGGATTTTATCGATACAGATATGCCCACGGCTGCTGGTCCTCAGTGAAACAAAAGGCCCTGCAGAACCAGCTTTATGGCTTTACCTTAGTAATGCTCAAACACAGCCTCCAGCAACGGAGAGTCCTACTGCCTGCAGCGCCAGCACATCGGCGGCAATAAAGTCTTGCCCCTTGTATCAAAAAGGGGCAGGAAGCTTTCCTCTTACACATTATCACAGAAGACATTTAGCTGGCTGGAGCAGAGTTTCGTGTCACTGGCATGCACGGGTTTTTTTTAACTCAGAAGTAGGAGACAAGATTTACTTCCATAATAATAATAATAATGTTGTAAAGAAATACCATTATCATTAGATAAACCAGTCCCCTTATCCATGGAAACACCATTAGCTTTGGACAGTGTTTTTTACTTCTACAACATCTCCAGCAAAGCACTTCAGAGGGCTTAAGGGAAAAGCAGAACTGATTAACTGAGCAGCATTTAGTGGCAGATAATACATTGTAACATTCACCGTAAGTAACTACATAAGATTTAAGCTACTCACTGGAACTCCCAGCAGATGAGACAACTGATCAGCTTTTTCCTGGCGCAGGCAATTCCCTGCATTGGTGACAAACACCACAGGCACCAAGAACTGTCCCTGAGCGTTAACTAGCTTTCGAAAGGCTGTTTTTGCAGCAGGAATTGGAGTCTTTCCTCGTACCAGTACACCGTCAATGTCAAAAAGAAAACCAAAGGATGGCAGTACGTTGAGCTGTAAGGAGGAATTGGAAAAGAAGAGTACATTAGTTACGCTCTCACTTACGTCCATTTGACAAAGTTTACAACAGTTAAAGCCCAAGGAAAACAGATGCCTCTGCAGAGAAGGAATGGATCTTTAACTCTGCGCATTTTAATGTGCCTTAAAAACATATTCCTAAGCTAAAATACCTACTGAGAAAAAAGGGATCACCACAACTCTGCCTACAGCCTCACGAGCTCCAGCTCACCTCGTGAGCAGATCCAGAACATTTCAGAAGATACGGACCAACTGAGTTAAACTGATAGAGGTGCAAAACACACGCTGCTGTGCCAGTGAGTCACACTCTCAATTGATTTAACCCCACTCTGTTTCACAGGTAATTTCAAAGCACAGAATACTAACAAAATACATTTTTCAGTAGCAGGTAGGTCCTGAATACAAACATTGTACTTGGCTCCTCCCTTACACAATGTTTAGATACTAAAACTGTCCCTGCTGTCACTTGTACCTTCTGTTCTACAACAGGTTTGACTGCAGCCAGACATCTGTCGGGGTCCTTGTACATCGCTTCGGCTGATTCCTCGGCTCACACGGGGCAAGCTAATGCCTACCAGCAGGGTCAGCACCTCCGCCAGCAAAGGTGCTGTCCGAGTCACCAGAGTCCCTCATCGCCTGCCTCTCAGGAAGCGAAGAGCTGGACTCCCTGAGCCCAGAAAAGGAGAGCGGGGCTCAGGGGTAAGGGAGATGAGCTGGGTGACAAGCCTACAGAGCAGAGACAGGGAGAGGACTGCGGAGCAATGAAGCTGTTATGGAATCAGGGTACAAAAGAATGGACCAAAAAGGGTCTATAAGCTAAACCTCCTTTCTCTCCCAAGCCTTAAACGGAATCCAGGACTCTCAGGATTTATGGTCCCCTCTTTCACCGTTTGATGAAAAAGAAGTGAGAGATTAAGCGCCCAGACTGAGCGCCAAGGAGAACAGGCACAGAACCAACCCCAGCCAGTGGCAGGGGGGACAGGCAGCCTTTGCTGCTTGAGCCGTCTCGGGGCACGCACCGCCAGCCACCCAGCCCGCTGCTGTCCCCTCGCAGGGAGGGGGCACGCTGCCTGCACCACTTTGTTCCTCATCAATTATTCATCGGCTGCATTCTTCCTGCAGCTGGGTACAGCCGGGACAGCCACCGCCGTGCGAAGGGTGACGCACCCACGGGCACGCTCCCCACGCTGGTCTCGCTGCTGCCTTTCCCACAGCCGTGACATGTGAAAACCCGTGAGTTAGAGCGCGTTCCCCGACAGAGCCCCGTTTAATCGGGCCCACACTTCAAACCAGCGCAGCATCACGGACTGGAAGTTGGCAGTTGGGTTTTGTTCGGATTTACTTGCGGGCGCTCCCCCCGAAGCCCCCTCCTTCCTCC
>VWZZ01014462.1:10703-23972 GCA_013399095.1 Psophia crepitans | reverse complement strand
CTGCAGCAGCACGACCTGCGTTTTTAAGAAGCGCATCGCGCGCCCACACACCGGCCGCTCCCAGCTGGGGGACCCGCACCGCGAGCCCGTGGCCCGGCAGCTGGGGCACGAGATACCGTGAGTCCAACGGCTCCCCTGCAAAGCGCTCTGCTCACCCTGCTCACACGGGTTAGGTAAATCCGGTTATTCCCAGCGCTCCCAACAAACACCCCGCGCGCCCAGGCTGCGGGGAGAAGCGGTGCTCCGGTGACCGCGCTGCACAGCCACCGACACCCGGGTTACGGAAGGCGCCTGCCCCTCCGCCCCACCCGTGCGGCTGGCACGGCACCGCAGCACCAGACGCCTTCCAAACCACAGCAGCAGCCGCAGCTGGCGCGGAGAGCGGACAGGCAGGTTATCCCCCGGGGCCCACGCTGGGATCCGCAGTGCGGAACTATGGCAGTTACCTATCAGCGTGGGTAAAACATCTGCTGCACAGCCCAGGCGTGTTCGAGGCCGAGGCACCGCACAGAGGGTGAGCTGTAAGCCCAACACCACGCACACCTGAGCGGCACACTCAAAGCACGAGTTAGCACGGAGCCTGCGCACCGTTCCGTGCCACAGGACACACTACACCACCTGCTTCGGCTGCAGCAGCCGCCCAGCCCCAGCTCCGCCAGCCGTGCCGCAGGACGGGGTGCTGGCAACCAACCACCCAGCAAGTCGTTGGCTCAGACGCGGCCAAAAAGAGCATTCAGCTTAAAAACGCTCAGCTCCACAGAGCGAATACCGAGCACAGCGGGTCCAAGCAGCAACCATGGCCTGCGTTGCACAGCTCCCTAGTTCACCTTTGCACACGTACTCCGTTCCTGTGCTGGTCAGCAGCGATCAGCGCTGCCTTAAAGGCTCCTCTCTCGACCTTGTCATATAGGCCTTGCTCAGGGCCGGCAGCTACTCCTCTGAAGAGGAATGCAACTACGATCCTGTCTCGATTTTCTCTCCTCTGTGTGTGCCCTTTTCTTATGCCTTCCCATCACTGTGCCTCAACCTGTTTTTGTAATATTGAAGACAGAAAATAGAAGGGGAGAGTCATACAGCGACAGAAGGGATCAACCATCGGTATTACCAAACTCCCAGACTGTATCAGGCCATAAAACTAGTTGAATTCCCCTCCCCAGATCTAGTGTGGTCACCTCCAGCATATAGCGAATCTACAGCAAGATTGGCATTTTTCTTCCGAGCACCGTTCCCTTCCTAGAAGTTGTTCGTTTTGTTGAACCAACAAAAACCACAGCGTCTCGCAGACCCATGGCTGGCAAGAGGTTGTGACAAGAGCTTTAACTCTAAACCCCTTTTGGATAGCCCATCTGGCAGCTCCAGGCCTTTTTGTGGTGCTGTCATGTCCCTCCCTGCCCCGGCCACACTACGGTTTGGTGACCAGCACTCCCAAAGCGCAGTAAGGACTTACTGGACTGGCTGCCAACATATTAAGCTCCAGGAACTTGAATTAGTGCTTAGGACCAGGCAACGAGGCCCTTTATCCTTCTCATACAAGTCTTTTCCATAGGCGAAGTGCGCCAGTCTGATGCAGCACTGCTAGATCACAAACCTCGGAGCACATTCGACATCAAAGGAGCCCTACTCGTCATTCTCGGTGGCCAGGAGTTTCAGGGAAAGAACTCTGGGACACAGTGCTGCCTTTCACAGCAATACAAACAGCACGTGGATAAAAGCCCCGCACCGTCTCCAAACCCGGGAACGGAACAGGCTCAAGGGGCAGCAGCAAAAACTAAACCCAGCTCGGGTAGGTGCTTGCAACGCAACGCACACAAGTTATTATGAGTCACGGACACACTTGTTCGCGGCTCTGTGGCAACGCAGAGAAAGCCACGCTGCTAACAGGAGAAGAAAGTGTGATATCAGCTGTCCGCTTGCTATCCATACCGGAGGTTTTGATTTACTTTTTTTTTTTTTTCAGATTGAATTTCACAGCTACAGTTCCCACTTTTTCCAGGCTTTTTTTGTTTAATCATTTATGTCAAGTAAGACGAAGCACGCCTCTCCAATTTAGGGCTTTTCGGTGTTCCGGAGCGGATTATTTACAATTGACATAGCTGAATACTAAGAGCACCTAGAAACTCTACGCAGCCCCGGGCATGGTTACTTGGTTGTTAAATACTATATTCCTTCGACAGCACTTCTACTCCGTGGCTGCAGACATCTGATTTCAGATTTCACTCGTTCAGACCTGTGTAACAACGTTAGTCACCTGTAAGACTCTAAACAGGCTCTGCTGTAATCCGCCTCTTGGCGCAGGATACACACGCTAAGCGCAGCAGGGAACGCACGGCTTCAAATCCCTGCGCAGGAGGCTGTTTACGATCCCGTTCTTTGGCTACGATCAGGCAAACGACACAATCCTCTGAGCTAGAATGAAACAAGACATCAGGTTGCAAGTAAGTTTTACTAAAAATATTTGAAGGAGGTATGACAGAGTCGGAAGTATTTACAATAGCTGCTGAAGTATCCAGCGTTTAAGGGACTCGCCCAGGCACGGTTACAAACCACGAACAGGGTAGCAGTTTTTAGATGTATTTCATGCATTATATAAAGAAAGAACCAAATCAACTTCAAAGTCACTCCTGAGACCTGCCGCCAAGGTGCCTCAAAACAGGTTCCAGGCTATTCTGGTAACCCAGCCAGGCGTAACAGACCAAGCCACTTCTGGACTCAGGTCAAAGATCAACATGAGGAAGATGCGTACGCTTACAGCCAGGACACAGCAGGCAGCAGCAGTACTGCCACCAGTCAGCTTTCCTCCAGGATATAAGGAGTCCCCGGGCTGGTGGTTCTACCTGTAAGAGGCACCACTGCACAGGCCGTTTTACGCAGTGCAAGGACTGAAGACGGGTGCTGAAGATGCAGAAACCCAGGTCTGATCTTTTTCAGCACTGAAGTGCAAGTCACCTCAGCGGATTTTCCTTCTCCAGAACACCCTGTGATTTCACCAGCCTACTCTTAACTCCCAAAGGAACTTCCAGAGCTAAAAGTGCTGCCAGAACCTACGAACCTGTTGCTTTAAGATGGATTACATAAACACCAGGACAAGGGGCAAGGTTAAAGTCCTAAAAGTGTTTTTGCTTCTTCGCTCTGTGCCATGAGGGTTTCGCTGGCATACTTCTGAAGAAGCTCCATCTTCTTCCTCCGTACAAGAGCTTCCTCAATCTGCAAATACAAAAATAGGATGACAATCGGTGTGAGATGCCAAAGCCTGGCACGCTTAGCTATTAAGACAGGAGGAAGAAAAATGCAGGAAACAGACTGTGAAAGTTAGAGGCATGTACTAGTGTAAAAGTAGCTGAAATAAGAGGAGGCAGGAGTATCTTCTTAATCCTCAACTGAAGCTCAGGGAATTCAAAAGCAGCAGGAAAATAGACGCCTCTGTTTCAGATTTACGCTCCTTGATTTATTAATTAGGACATTAGCTGCAATTTTATCTTACTCTCAGTACACTCACTGGAATTTTGTTTCCAACAGCTGCCTCAGATACAGCTTTAGCGACTGGAGAGCACGCGGAGTTGTGCCACCCCGGTCCGCACCCCCGGAATAACAGCTTAGCGAGCGTGCCTCTCGCGTTCGGAACGGCTACAAACCTCTTACCTCATCTTTGTCTAGAACTGCCGGCAAAACAGGATTCCTTAGCAAGCACCTACTTTACAGATCTACGCATAGCAACCAGCAAGAGTTGTTTTAATCTCAGTAAGGATTTTATAGGTGTCCAAATGGCACACAGCATTTCTCAAAAACAGATGTTCTGAACCACAGCTTTTTGCACTTAAAGACCTAGAAAGCACAATCCCATAGGCACGAAGTACGGAGTGATTTGCCACTAAGAAAGAAAAGATTACACTGACTATTGTCTAATTAGAAGATATTTCTATGTAAATCAGTGGTGAGGTATTAAGCCGCCAGTTTTGAGACTCGGTGATGCTCTCTTCACGGAGAGAAGACCATCGGCCAGAGAGCAATGGGTTTCATCCTCGTTTCTCTCCTGCAGTTCTGACAAGCCATTCATGTTTATTTTTTTGAACGTGCAGGATGGTGACTTCACAGCAGAACACCCCATTTATCTGACATGAAGACAGCAGGGGACAAACCGCCACACGCTATCTGTGTGACGTAAAGGCATCCCTACCAAAAGATACAGGACTCCAGAACCTTCTTGCCTGAGTTGTATTTCAAACAACCTGTCCATATGAAGGTAATATATACTTAGAAACTGTCCTAGAGTATAGCAGTTAATTCAAGATCATGCCACCAAAATAACTTTAGGAAACTATGAGAGCAAACCCTGCAAGGCAGAAATCATCCCATTAAATTAAAAAAATAAATGAGACCAGAATCAGCAGAAAAGTACAGTAAAGATACAGCAGGCCGTCAGGGTTATCTCGTTCATAACACCACAACACTTTTCAGTTTATGTAATACTTCTGAAGGTTTCCGCAGTTCTCAGATGAAAAGGGTTACAGCAATGGTACCACAACTCTGGCCAGCTCCACAGCATTTGCAAGGGGACTAAACAGCTACAGGGTCACAGAAATAACAAATGCAGGATATTTTTACTGATGACCTGCCAAGTCAAGGTCTCTATCTTGCAACAGCTAGAGTGCATCTCTGCAACTTCGTTTCAGGTCTTACCTCTTGTTGAGATGGCACTGGGACATGTGCAATAAATTTCTGTTGGCCTTCTTCACCTTCTCTTTCCCTGCCACCTTCCTCATCAGACTGGAAAAAGAAAAATTAAGCCACATCTTACTTTCTGAAGGGGTCATCAGAAACACCACAAAGAACCAGACTGTAGCATTGATAATGCTCCAAGACAAGAAGTAGGCGAACAGGACCAAACACCAAAGGAGTATGACAAGCATCACATTCACATCCTGCTCCTTGACGTTTTCAGAATCATTGCGTTTGTTCTTCACATGGCTTTCCTGTGCTGTGGCACGGGCACGAATGTAAAGCTACATTCCCTCCTCTTCCATACCTCTCTGGCTTCCACAGCAAAGCCATAAAGAACAGAGGAGCCAGCTAACCAAGAAGAAAACAAGTGCTTCAAAAACAAAACAAAACAAATCTAGGTACCACTTCCCCGCCTAGCTCGGTCCTGCTTCGTACTCACACCTGAGAGCGGGGCTCACGAGTCATGTCATGATATATACAAACAAAACAGGGCTCTGAAGGAACCACCAGTTCTACCTTATGGGCTATCTCCTTTTTATGCTTGTGACAAACCCACTTAGGCACGGACTGTGAAATAAGAGCGAGTTTCCAGTACCCCTTTCACAGATCCTGGAGAGTGGTGGCAACGTCCCTCACTTCTCTTACTGCTGTAGGGAGCAGGGAGAATAAAGAAACAAGAGCCACGTCACAGCAGCAACTGCAGCACCAGCAAAGCCGTGCTGTATCAGGATTCAGCCATCAACAGCACTGTGGCAACCCCTGGCTTTGCTGCAGTGTGAAATTCTACTGTGCACAAGCTGACTTGTGCTGCCACTGATGCAGGCTGCACTGAGAGCAAGACTGACCAGGGCCCAGTTAACGGCCCACTTCCTCACAAACACCAGCAGTGCAGGCAGCGACAGCTACACTGCGACAGGGCCTCAGCTGCTAGTTGTTTCTCACCTGAGTAAAGTCTTCCCCAGCTGCCAGCTTTCACCTCTCTAAGCTCGGACCAAGCACTCACCTACCACGGATTTTTACTAGCAGGGACAACCGTGCAGTAAGTCAGGCTGAGAGAAGGGCAGGACGCAGCAGCAGGCAGGCTCTCGGCAGCACAGAAGACACATGAAACATTACATCACCTTAGCCATCACATACCTCATCATCGTTGACAGCATAGATATTTACTTCCTCCTCCTCTTCCTCCTCACCTCTTGCAAGTCGTGCTTCTCTCTCCATCTTCCATTTTTCTACTGCTTCTGCTATAACTGGTTAGCAAAGGAAAACGGCAGGTGTACTGAGAGCAAGTCAAAGCAGCACGGCCCTATTTCCAACAGTCTTAAACCTCTTAAACCCTCTACAGTGAGTGCATGTTACCGATGTAGAACCTCACAATAGTCTCTAATAAAATACATCAAAATGGTCTGGGCAAAGCCCGCCGCTCGCATTGTGGAAGCGTGGTACTTGCTACTGCCCTAATTTGCGTGCATTTGAGACTCGAAGCGTCATGGATAGATACCAACCTACTTTCTGAACAGAGTGACAGGGGCTCACATGACCGGGCTAAGTGGCTCTTCAGCTCTGTCGCATGTCAACAGCTACAGGAATGTTGATCAACATGAGCTTAATTAAACACAATTACGCTCCTTACAGCCACCACCCACATAAGTCTCTTTCTCTTCATCTCGTAGTGTATTTCTCTTATTTTGTAGGATGATTCCAATTCTGTAACTCGCTGCTAGCGGGGTGCAAGCAAGAACGCTAAAACAAGTTTTAAGAAGCTTAATCAGCGACATCGCCAGTGTATAAAAACCCCAGGGAGGTGCAAGATTCATGCGATGCCGCGGCACGAAACGCCTACCATGACAGCAGTCATTCCCCTAGCTCTCAAAGATTAAACATTCAAGTGCACTCCCTGACAAAGCAGGCTCTAACAACCAGTGGTACAGAGCCACGTTTTTGGGTAGTTTTGTAACAGAAAAGGTGCCCCAAATTAAAGTTTTACCCATACTTTCTTTCACAAAAACCCCAAACTCTTCTGGTAAGACAAAAACCAGAAGGGCCCAGACAAGTGACCTTCAGAGAATCTTAGTTCCTGTGCATTAACAGTACACCAACTGTAAATTAACAGTACACCTATCGATTCTGTCAGCATCTCCAGCCTGGTTATTTCAAGTGGCACGATCACCAAAGAGAGTTTTCCCCAACAGCCACGCGAACCCAGAGGAGCTCCCGCTCCTGCCTGCAAACAGCGAGACGTGCCAGCGGAAGGCCGAGCAAGGCTGCGGGGCGATACACCACACGACTTCCCTTCTCACGCTATCCAGCGACTGCCTGCCAGCCAGCCGCCGGGGCGGCGTGAGGCTCCAGGCTACACCGCAGCGTGCGGGGAAGTGAGTAGTTCCTTTGTTCCACTCTTCCTCCCCGTCTTGCAGTCTAACCGCCACGGCACGGTCTCTAACACACGATACCAGGAAGATGTCACGCACTGAGAAGGGATACATGTCAGAAGTGGATGAGCACACCAAGAGATACTGAGTACTGATGACAGTTACCAGCAGTCATTACAACTCGCAGTCGTTTAAACAAGCCACTTCCCGCAGGTCTGACGAGTGTTTTTCCTCTCTAATTCTGAAGAGAGTTCGACACAAACAGCAGCACCACTCAAGCAAGGTCCAACTGTTTTGTCCGCTGTGTTCTGCGGAGGAGCCTGCCGGGCGTTTCGATACCAGGACCCTCTCCTGCAGAGCACTGAGGGCCTGCCTGTTGTTGAAGCTTCGAAGCAATCAGCGAACAAACATACAGTGCAAGCAGCAGTAAATCGCCAGGGTCAGACAACGCTCACTGGAAGCACCAAGAGAACCGAGCTCGCCGAGGCGGTGTGTGGCCTCTGGCTTAAAGCTACACACGCAGCAGAACGCACACGGTGCTGAGTTTTAAAGAGGGTTTCAGGAACTAGACTCGTAATCCTGATGTCTTTACCGGCCAAGCCAGTAGAAACAAAGCTAGAGAACTACGTGAACAGACGCACAGACATGTATTACCCGTTGAGAAAAGTATGGGTTTCAAAGGACAATGCATTCACAAATGTGTTGAAGTTCCGAGACAGGTGACATAGGGATAAATTAACACAGGCCACCCAGGCTTCAGCGCTTCCAGAAGGCCCCCTCTAATCTCCGAGAAAACTGAACAGCTATGTTTATGGGTAAATAATTAGGTGAGACAGGAACAGATGGTACGGTCAGGAGGGAGATAACCGCTTGGGTTCCATACACCTCCCCGCTGCAGCCGACTCTCTGACATTCGCAAGCACGAAAAAGGTGGGGGAAAAAAGATTTTGCTTCAATAGGAAACGACTTGCTGACAATATTATTAACACTAGTAAAGAGGAAAGGCAACTGCAAAGCACACCCCCTCAGCCCTGAAATGCCTCACAGAATAGTGATTTGGGTACCTATGTGACAGATGAAATCTGATAGCTAAGCTCAAGACAAGAGCTTCTTTTCCCTCCAGGTGTTAGTTTCAGAGTCCACCATCACCCCTCCTCGGACTCATTCATGCAGGGTTTGCATCCCACATACCTTTCTTTTCATGTTCCTGTTCCAGTGGCTCCAGAATACCATCATCTTCATCCCTGTAGCCATAGTATTCCGCATCGATGGCTTTCATGAGTTCAGCTCGAGTTTTCCGAGGCGGTGGGAGGGCTGAAAGAACACAGGACTGTCACTCACCCAGGTCTATCTTGACAGCTTACTGCGTGTTCCCAGTTCCCACCACCCTCACAGCAACTACAACTCCCAACGGGTGACCCGAACGGCTGCCGGTGTCAGAGGCGCTGGTACTGTACTCCGGCCTGCACAAAACTGTTTGAATACATGGCCTGACGCTTCACACTGCACCATTCCCAGCCCCTGGCAGTTCGACACGCTGCCACCTTGCCCCTCCCCCTGTACTGGGGTCCCAGTATTGAGCAAGAAACAAAAAGAACTACAAAACTGTCCCAAGCTCCCCCAGATCATGCAGTACTTCCCATAATTTTTCTTTGCAGTGGTAACTAACAAAGAGCTGATCCAGTAGGCCTCCCGCACCCTCAGGCCCAAGTAATTCCTGCTCATTCTATGACAAATCCATATATAAGGTTTCATCCACTTGCATCTAGTTTTTGCTATTATGAAACCCAAATCCTGCTTCTAAAATTATGTTCAAACCAACTTCCTTTTTCAACTTAAATTTAGGACCCAGAGTACTATTCGAACTTACCGATAAGTTAACCTGTTACGCTGGAAGGTTTCTACAGGACGCCTGGCCTCGCTATTTTGAACTCCCAACAGAAAACAGACTTTACTCTTTCTACATTTCTTTAAATTGCGAACAGCCAAAGGTGGTCTTTACCCAAAGAAATGGCATTTAATTAATGTGCTTCATATAGTGGATCCAAGGCACACGCCAGGACACGCTGTTACTAGCCTTCCCCACGTACATCTTACGCCCGATTGCAGAATCGTGTCTGGGAACAGCTGCTATTTACTTACGTTCCTTTTCAAAAAGTTCTCTAACTCCTGGCAAATCCTTTGCAGCTCCAAAATATTTGTAACCTCTGTTTCCTGGAACTTCTTTTCCTTCATGATCTAACATTTTTGGTCCAATCCGCTGAAAAATAAACACGAGTTAACTGTTTTACATTTTATTCCTCTTACCTCTTGCATTTCCTGTATTCCTGGGCATCTTAATAGATTAAAGGATTGAGAAAGGAGACGTGGGGTTGTTTAAACTGGTATGGCACAAGTAAAACGCCCTCAGAGCTCATTTTTATACACCTTCTGTACTTCTAACTACAGTTAAAATGACCACACACACCACAGAGCGGCCATACCTGATTCACCCCGACAAAATATCCAGACCTGCCTTGCTCTCTGTACTAGCACACTCAGGTATCAGATAAACAAGCACTACCAAGTCTGACAGTAAGCACACATTTGACAGTTTGCTAAGCCAGAGCCAGTCTAATTACTTCATTTTCAGCAGTAACCAGCTGAAAACCCTTCTACAGACTGACCCAGTACGGAACAACGTCCCCCACTGATGGCTAAAATCAGAACATTGCTGCAAAATCTTAACCTCACGCCCGCTTGAAGCCAATGAAACGCCTGATCTGCTCATCATGGAGTCAAGTTTTCCTTTTAACACAACCTAACTTCTTTAGGGGCTGAACCGAGTTGCTCTCATAAACGCTGGCCAAGTAATACGCGGCTAACTAAACGCTGCACGGAGTTTTCTCACTAGTGACTAAGCAGAACCACCACGGAGTACAACACAATCTACACTTACAGCATAATCAGGACCTCCCAGCTCCTTAATTCTGAATTCCCAGTGTCCCTTCTCCCTCAGAAGTTTGTTTATTTCGTCGTTCAGGTCCCGAATTCTGAATTCGCCCAATCCGGCTGTTAGGGCGGAAGAAGACAGTACGTTCAGCAGCTTACTAGAAGCACCAGAGCAATTTCAGAATTTATGCAAGGGAAACAGTATAGTCCACATGAAACCTGATTCTTATGGCAACTGCTGAGGAGGGAAGATGCAAAGAAATAAAATGCAATTAGAAAAATCTTACCATTTTGAATCTGGGCCACTTTCTTGGAAATCTCCCCAATGATCTAGTTAAATAAGAACACAGAAGTTATTTTCTAAAAAAGCAAAACAAATAAAAACAAGCAAAAACTCCAAAACCACACACAAAACCCCCTAGATCCAACTTCTAAGTTGGCTTTTTGATTCAGGAAATGGACCTGATGCTATCGACTTCAAATATCACCACGGGTTTTATTCAGCCACAAATACAGCATCTCAGAAGCCTAAAAACCAAGGAACCATTTTTACAGCTGTACGTGTGATGAGGGCAGGAGCACGTGAGGCACAGAGACAGGCTGAGAGAACTGGGTTCCAGCCGCCTTAGCAGAAGGCAGTAACCTACTGCCCGGAGCGTACAGAGAAGACAGAGCCAGACGTTCGAGAGGTGCGTGACAACAGGACAAGTAGAAACAAACACAAGCTGGAAGGGGGAAAATCCTGATTAAATTCCAAGAGGGCGGAGCGGAATTGTTCAGAAGGCAACCACATACTGAAACCAGGGGCCCCAAACAGTTGTGGAATCCAAATCCCTGAAGACATTCAGAACTCAGCTGGACATGGCCCTGGGCAACTTGACGTGGTAGGACCCACTCTGAACACCGTGGTGAGCTGTATGGTCTTTCCATCTAAATTATTCTGCAATTTAACTGTCAGCATAGTGAGTAAGTCTGAAAAAAAATTGTAAGCAGGCCCTCTAAATAAGAAGTGCTGAAGTTCTACCTAGTATAGAATTGGGACAATCCGTGTCCTGACATTACCTGTCGCCTCCACTTCTCGGCTTTGGGCAATTCATTGCACTCCGACGCAAGGAAAGGTCTCCGCTCCTGTTTGACAGAAAGTCACACGCTGTGAAGCTTTAACCCAGCATCAACTTATTCACAGCATTTCATGCAAGCCTTATTGCTTAATTAATTTCAAACTATACTACCAAGCTTCTGTGCCTTCTGCTCCCACCAACTTTTATTAAGTGAAAACCAAGGATATCTACTGCCCCGTCAAATTAAACTATCAGAGAGTATAACAATCTACTTAAATCCAGAGAGTATAACAATCTACTTAAATACACTCTGTTCAAAACAAAAAACATCACTCTTTTCAAACCACTTTTATGTATTAAAGAGCCCTCCTTCACACAATGTACCAGAAAACCTATTCCACCTTATTCTCCGGCTGCTGCTCATGGAATCTTTCCCACTACGGTTTCCACAAACTGTTACTTTCCACTTCAGTGTTCCACATCGCTCACGCTTGTGTGTGACACATCGTTTCTTCAGGTGCAAGCACAGGACACCTCTGTTTCCACAACTCCTCTGTCAGTTGCCCAAAATTAAAAATTATAAACCTGCCCCCAAAAGAGTTCTTGAGAGCGCTCTGATCCCGAGGTAAATATTCTTCCAATTTCAGTTACGATTCTAGTGAAAAATGTAGAGGACTATCCAGAGATGGTTGAGAACCGGTCTCGGTTTGCGCACGGCTTCAGTGGGGTTATTTCTTTCATTACAGCGGTGGAGTTGTTTTTAAATTGCAAAGTTGCTGAGGTCATTTTTTTGTCACTCTTACAGCAACCAAAAGAAACCCACTAAACAACCGCATGACGGTGAAGGCCGCTACGAGCAGATGCTCAGCTCTCCTGCGCTGCTTTACTAACGCGCTGGCGTCACGCCTTGCGCAAGTCTGAGTTCCAACGAACCCGCTCGCCCCCTGCTTCGAGGGCGCTGTTCTGTCAGAGCGTTACGGATGAACACGGTTGAGAAGCATTTGTCTGCCTCCTCTGAGCAGAAATCCAAGCAAACCTTGTGATCAGTGTCAGTAAAACTAAGCGTACGCACATCACTCTGCGTAAGCAGTTGCAGGAGGAGACAAACATCAGCCTCAAAAATAATTTTCATCTCCTGCCCAGCACACTGCCTCTCTTTAAAAAAAAATAAACCCACAGTAGTTCTATAAACTATTACATATTTTACCTACGTTACGTAAAAATCGGATCGATGTTCAATTCCCACTTTCACTTTGGCAGCCGAGCCACCGCACTGCTGGAACACAGGCACACGGACGCTCCCGACCAGGTTATTCAGCTAAGAAAGTTCCATTTGCCATTTCTGGCTCAGGTCACTGCGAGATACAGCCCCTGCCCCGAGCACTCTGCAGAGGACCGGCGTCAGGCCCCTAGCGGGGACCCGTGTCCGGCACAGGACCTCGCTGACAGCTGCCAGGCCGGTCTGCGCCCGGCTGGCATCCTGCCCTGGAGCAGAGCTGACACCACCTTTGGTTTTCACATCGTACCTTAACTTTTCCTTCCTCGAGCTGAGCTTGACGAAACCTGGCCAAGGCCGTCCTAAAGAGGAGAAAGGCAACAGATTTACTGCTACAGATCTGCGCTCCCACAGGAATGAGTTCTGCTCTGGCTGTTCGTTACAGACTTCATCACAGCCTGCAGAAAACAAAGGCTCGGACATATCCACTGCCCAGCTGCTGGCCAGCGACTTCTTCAACACCGAAATCCTTCGTGGTTAATTTCTTACACACACACAAATCCTGATAAGCAGCCAATTAATTTTTTCTGTTTCGTGCACGCCAGCGCAGCACATCCCAGCGATAAGGGGACAGCACCAAGTTATAAGCACAAGCACAAAGTTTACGTGCCTTAGCAAGGGATACACCAGAAAGTAAACAAAACACTCATGGGGGGAAAAAGCTTCAGCAAGGAAAGCTGCAGTTAGTAATCCAGTTTACTCACACCACCAGAATATGGAGCCTCTGGCAGCCGAGCAGAGGCTGCGCCCCACAGTTTCGTAGCACGTGGTTATGCCGAAAAGCACGCGACACCGGAGAGCGTTAAACACCCTTCCCCAGCACAGCCAAGCCCTGCGCCCACCGGCCCAGGACGGGTTCCAGCAGGAACCGTGCCACCCCGCGCCCCAGATGTGCGGGACGGGGTGCTGCGGG
>VWZZ01014461.1:44431-136511 GCA_013399095.1 Psophia crepitans | reverse complement strand
CACAGGGTGCCCAGAGAAGTTGTGGAGGCCCCATCCCTGGCAGTGTCCAAGACCAGGCTGGATGGGGCTTTGGGCACCCTGGGCTGGTGGGGGGTGTCTCTGCCTATGGAGGGGAGTTGGAACTAGATGATCGTTGTGGTCCTTTCCAACCCAGACCATTCTATGGTTCTATGAAATCAATACTGCAGAGGTCTGCATTTGCGCTGGAAAAGCTCAGTAGGCTGTTGTGCTGTATCACCCTTTCCACCTTTGCAGGTCATCTTGATGCGAGGGAAAAACTTGCTGTAAAACCCCCGCCAGTTTGGCAGAACTCTCATTAAAAACTCTTCAGGAGCCACAATGCAGAAGGCTCTGGCACCTGGAGCTGCCTTTATCACCTTTCTAATTAAACCTGTGGAAAAAGCAAATCAAATCGAAGTGACAGAGGAGTGTGACTGGCTGCTGGAGCCTCCTTCAGCCCATGTGTCTTGCTCGGTGGGGTTTTCTGTGGGGCAGGGTTGGTGGGCCATGCTTCTGCTCGCACGATGGGCACTGAACTTAACATCTCTCTACAAAAATAAAGGGATGACGGGCTCCCGGGTGGCTCGGGCTTGTCTGCTAAAGCAGAGGATCGACAGGCATCCCTGTGAGTTTGCAGAGAATTCCCATGTCTGGGAAAATCATCGTTTCCCTGGTTTCCATTGCAGAAGAAGAACAGTTTAACTCATCCCGCTTGGTTCCCCCACACAGGCAGCCCTGGATGCTAGGACTGGCAGTGATGCGTTGCCTGATCTACCAAACACAGAAGACAGCAGTAAAGCACCAGGAGTGGTTTTGAGTTTGGGATTGGAATTCATCCCAGTTATGTCTAAGCGAGGGAAAAAAGAGCAACGGAGGCCGATGTTGTTGAAGTAAAAATTGTAAAGAGTGGTATAAGCAGAAGGCATTTAAATAATGTAAACAGTCTGGCATGGGAGGAAGGATGGGAGGCATTCCAGAAACAAAGGGAAAATAGTTTTAAAACATGGCTAAAAATACACCAACTCTTGAATTCCAGAGATTATCTCAATTAGCGCTTTTTCAATATATCTTTACAACAGAATTGTAGGAGTTCACAAAAGATAATAGAGGCTATGAGATACGGAGAAGTGATATTAATTTG
This sequence comes from Psophia crepitans, assembly GCA_013399095.1. Classification (NCBI taxonomy): domain Eukaryota; kingdom Metazoa; phylum Chordata; class Aves; order Gruiformes; family Psophiidae; genus Psophia; species Psophia crepitans. Next base: position 135,370 of record VWZZ01014461.1, on the reverse strand, counting down.
TTTAATTAAAAGGATGAAGGGCTCCCTAAAATAAGATTCACTTATCTTCCGTTGAAGGGAGGAACGAGGTTATATTCAGAAAACTGCAGCTTGTGCCATTGTAGCGTGGAGAAAGCGTGGCGAGAGCCGGAGCTGGGAGTAAGAGCCCCCTGCTTCAGCCTCGGCAGTTGCTTGCTCAGTGATTTTCAATAGCAAATCCCTTCCCATGGGATTAATATGCTATTAGAGCAAAATGGTATGATTTTACATTTCCAAGAGGATTTTGTTTGATGTTCAGGGAGCAGAAATTGGTCATTTCCCTCCAATAAAAAGAAAAATAAAATAATAATTCAGACATCAGAGCTCTTAGGTGCAGGCAAACATATTTTTAACTGGGCATCTGTACGTGTGGAGCTATGCATATACGTGCTTGATGTCCTCTTAGGCTTTGGAGGCGTCCTAGCATGTGTCAGAATTTATGTCCGGCCTCAGATCTGTGGCCATGTCCTTTGGCGTGGGGGAGAAGCATGCATTTCTATCCAGCAGTACTTTAAGAAATGTCGGGGGAGGCAGCAGGGGCCAGGGAGGAGAGAAGACCCTTATGCAGATCTAAATTAAATTAACCCCCCCTGGATGTATATTAAAATGTTAAGTAGCACTAAGCTCTGTATCCCAGCTCAGCAATATTTCGAGGCACTTTATTGCTTTAATGGAGGGATAAAATAGAACCTGCAATTATAGTAATTTTTTCTAATTGAATATTTTGCTTTATTCTTTCACTTTCAAAGCATGACTGTAAGTACTAGCCTTCATAAAGCTCTGGAAATATTTATACTTTCCCTTTCTGGCAGCGGGTCTAAATACGCTTTTTCTTGGGCGGACCATTTCAGTCCCTCGTGGCTGGGGAGCAGGACGGCTCTGGAGAGCGGTGAGCAATAAATATTTCTCTGCTGGTTCTAACCATGTTGCCATTATCACTGGGAAATAGTAGTTTCCCATCCGGTCGAGAAGGGAATGCAGCGTTACGGGTTAAATGCTTTCCATCACTGTACGTGGGCTTGACGTGATTTGGTCAGGTGTCTTTTTAATTAATTTATTGTTCATGGAGGGCTAGTGCTCGCCAGCTGCATCCAGTCTTTTATCCCCAGGCCATGTTCTGTGCAGGTGGATGAGATCCTTGATTTCTGTCCCCTGGGCTGAGTTTGGGGAGGAGGGTAAGAAAAAACACCTTTGGGACCTTGCTTGAGCAAGATGTAAATGGCAGGTAAAAGTGAAAGCTGAAGGGCAAGGTCCTCACCCAAAACCATTTGAGACTGGTGGGGCAGCGATGCTGACAACAGGGGCGGGGAATTAAACTTAAATCGCTGGAGGTATAATTGGGTGCTGATTGAGGTTTTTGAAGTAGCCATTTTCGGTGGCACAAAATGCCAGCTTTTCAAACAGAAGTTCCTACCTTCAGCTCAAGCCTCAAGCAGGCAGAAAAATGCAGATGAATTAACATAATAATTGCGTTGTGCATTCTCTGCGCTGAATCTCTGGTTTAAAGAGGGAGGTTCGCTGATACTTCCTCCATGCATACCCCTGCAGTGGGCTGCTATCCGTTCTACACTTTGGCAATAGCTGTCTGCCCGTCTAAAGGGGGCTTTTGATCCAACCAACTGCTTATCTCGTGCAGTTGTCCTTTCATCTAGCGTGGGTGGTGTGTGACGGCTGATTGAAGGCACCGTGTTGTGGTTCATTTATGAATATTAATTAGGGGTGGAAATAATTTGGAACAGTGTGCACCGACGACTCTGGAAGCACTGACTGCAGAAATGCATCTGCTCCTCCGTGGCGGGGCGACTTAGAGCTGCGAGTCCAGGGAAGGTGCGAACTCACGTTGGGGTGTGAAGTCACCATATAGAGGCTGTCACACCGACACGTTGACTTGGTGATGCAGAGAGAGGTTGCTGTAATGCTTTGTTTCCCGGTGTTTGTTACGACTGGGCTGGGGAAGAAATGGTTTCTTTGGGGAGAGCTGCAGCAGCGCCTTGCCAAGTCATGTGCATCAGACCCAGAGCTGGAGGTTGAGGCTTTTGCCTTGGCACGTGGCTGTGTTGAAAGGCAGCGATAGACTTTTCGTGCCCTTGTTTTTGTGAAGGACGTGCTTTTCTCCTGAACTCTTAATCTTACCTAAGTCCTTGTCGGTCCGGTTCTGTTGTCACATGGTGACATAAATGAATCGTATCACTGATGCCAGGAAAGGTTCCAGTCCCAAATCTGGTGCAGCTTGCTTTTGGATGGTACATGAGCCCCTCCATGGGTCCATCTCATTGCTTTCCTCTGCTTCAAGTTGCTCCCTTGAATTAAAGACCCACAAAATTCTACCACATCCACTCATCAAGCATAGAGCCTTCCTCATCTCACCTCCTAGGAGCTCTCCCTCAGTGGCCACATCTCCACTTGCAAGCTCAGTAATGTCAGGACTTGTCCTCTGGCCCTGAGACGGGCTGGCATAGTGTGGCTGTTTCTGTCGTGTTAAGCTGTCTTGGCTTTCAGGAGAAGGCGGTGGCATCCAGACTGCCAGCTGGGAATGGTTTCTGGGCCATGCTGACTCCTGAGCGGTGCTGAGGAGCTGCTGGGGTGAGGGTTGGTTGGTCCCAGCCAAAACTGTGCCAGGGACGGTCCTACAGCAGTTGAGCCATGGAGGCTGCAGTGTCCTAAGGTACAAGAAGGAGCCTAGAAGGATGCAGTGCTTTTGGAAGGAAAATACTCCCCTTAGTTAAGTTTAATTTTTGTTTCTTAGGAGAATATATGTTTTTTCTCCCAGCTGATGAATCTGTATCCAACCTATGAAGAGTCTCGCAAAATCCACTTCTAGCTTTCAGATGTGGTTTACCTTTTTGGGTCTGAATTTATTTTATGGCCCTTGTACATGTGCTCCAGTAGTGGAGCCCAGATCCCTTCACTGGATTAGATTTAACTGTCACCTTTGGGAGATTTGTATTCAGTGGGTCACTTCAGTATTAATGTTTCAGGGTGAAATGGTTTAGTGTAGGGTGTCCCTGCCCATGATAGAGGGGTTGGAACTAGATGATCTTTGAGGTCCCTTCCAACCTAAACCAGTCTGCGATTCTAAGTTCAGGTGGAGAAATGAGAATTTCCTAGGCATGTCCACCTAGCTGAGACCAAAACAGAATCGCAGAATCATAGAGGTTGGAAGGGACCTCGAAAGCTCATCTAGCCCAACCCCCCTGCCAAGGCAGGGCCACCTAGAGCACATCACTCAGGAACACGTCCAGTCAGGTTTTGAACGTCTCCAGAGAAGGAGACTCCACAACCTCTCTGGGCAGCCTGTTCCAGTGCTCTGTCACCCTCACGGTGAAAAAGTTTTTCCTTATATTAACCTGGAACCTCCTATGCTCCAGCTTGGACCCGTTGCCCCTTGTCCTATCGCTTAATGAGACCAAGAAGAGCCTGGCTCCGTCTTCCTGACACTCACCCTTTACATGTTTATAAACGTTGATGAGGTCACCCCTCAGCCTCCTCTTCTCCAAGCTAAAGAGACCCAGCTCCCTCAGCCTTTCCTCAGAAGGGAGTTGTTCCACTCCCTTGATCATCTTAGTGGCTCTGCGCTGGCCTCTCTCTAGCAGTTCCCTGTCCTCCTTGAGCTGAGGGGCCCAGAACTGGACGCAATACTCCAGATGCGTCCTTGTGAACCCATCCAGCTCAGATGCTGATGGTAGAGGACGTGGTTCCTGGTTCCTGCAGCTTTCTTCAGCATGCTTTGCTCTGCAGTGAGGACCTGGTGGGGTTAAGCTGGGACCATCCTGGGAGCACAGGACAGGCAGCGAGCCAGAAACGTGCACTTCTGGGGTCACCCATCTTCACCCAGCCCCAGCTGAACCTCATCTGGGCATCAAATGTTTCTTTTTAAGCAAGCCGAGTAATTAGCTGATTTACTTTAAAACTCCTCAGAGCCCTTAAAAACAGTGCTTTAAAAACGGGTTGATTATTCCACTTTCTTCAAAGCGGGCTATTAGGAAGAGTCGTCTCCCGCAGGCATGTTCCTCGCGCAGCCCACAGGCGCTCCAGGGGTGCGTCACGCACGCTCAGTGTCACAACGCGCTCGCGTGTGCGTGCCACTCGCTTTAAGCGGGGCGCGATGGCTCTCAGAGGGCGATCAGCTTGATCTGCGGGTTCGCTTTGGCGTTTGCTTCGTTCCCGGCGTGGCTGGGTTAGGTCTTTGAACCAGCGCGCGCTTGGCTTTCCGATTGTGCGCTTTAGATCTGGGATAATACAACATCAAAGTAAACTATACTGTTGTGGATACTGAAAAAAATCAGGACACTCAGTAGGACTTCAGGGAGTAATAAATTTGTTCTATATTTAATCTCGTATTTATCGCAGTGTCGGTATGAGACCACTTCATTTTACTACTTTCTCTAAGAATAACTGAATACTTGAAATATTGAGAAAGTGGCTAATACCTGGTGGTAGCTGATGGGATCCAGCTTTAATAGTTATCGATTGATTTCAAAAAGCTCCCAGTAATATCACATCTTAGCTACTCTATGTTGGGAATTAAAATTCTACCGGTTATTTAAGATTAGAAGAAATTGTAGATTTTCAACTTAATCACCCTTCAGTAGACGAATACAGCCAGCCCTTCAGGTGTCATTTACAATTTTGCCAAAAATTATGGTTGATATCGTGTGAAAACCTTGGCATCCCTAAGTTCAAATGTTCTGAGGCGTTTCCTCAGCCACTTTAAAATTGGGGGGACTTCCCTGATCGGGATGCAGGCACCGGTGTGAAATCTGCTTGTTGTATAATGAACAGAAGAGACAAATGAACCCTACAGGGATGGTCTTACTGCGTGCTCCTTTCTGATAATGCCCCGTATCTCAGAGCATTGAGAGTCTGCAGAGGTGGACTGAAAAAACCAACTTAATCTCATAAGACAATAAAAATTGGACACTAAGTAAGGGGAATTTTCCTTCCAAAAATCCAGGAGAGCAAAAGCTAAGATGTAAACACTGCTTTTTAGTACTAAAACTCTGCTTGGGTAACCTAGCATTTACCCTAGTAATCCCTCCATCGGTGTGCCTCAAAACGCCACCTTAATTGATGCTTTATTACCATTTGTGCGGAGCGTGTTTTTAGTCTTTGTTTTACTGCTCTGGAGTTCAATAATTCCATTTATGAAAACTTGGGTGGTTTTTTTTTCCCTCTGGTATGGCTTGTTGCACAATTAGAGCTTCGTTAAAGGCGCTCATTATTTTTCCTGGTTGTGATCGAGCTCTGCCTGGAATGAATCACTGCAATTTCTGTTTGAACACGCAGGTCTCGCCGTAATTCCCTGCTGCTCCTTTAACCAGGAACCGGCTCTTTGCGGTTCCTGGGAAGTGACCAGTTTTTTAGCAGTGAGGGGAGTCTATTTCTGACCCTTATATTTTCCTTGCTGATATTTAACTATCTCCTCCGAGCAAAAGAAGCTGCTGCAATTATCGGGAGCTACGTAGCTGCAGCCCGGAGTTTGAATGCAGGGTTTAAGTTAATTTCCGATGGCTTTGCTGACTTCTTTACATGGGACTGGATTATTTTCCCCTTTCTTTCAGGGGATTAGGGGATTTGTAAACCAGCACTCCCAACAAAGGTGTCTAAAAAGCTGGGAAGGTCACAGCTCCTTTCATTTGCTTTCAATGAATTCCTTTTACGGTCCTGAAAGCGCGTTTTGGGGGAAAATGGAGAGGAAAGGTGAAATCATACTTTTGTTTCAGAGGGGAAGTATTTCATGTAGGAGTTGATGAATGAGGATATACCAATTGAAAGTTCATTAATTAGTGCCATTTCTCACACTGAAAATTGAGCTCGCTTGCAAAGAAAGCTGCTTAAGCCTCCTTAGTCCTCGAGGAGCTGGGCCGGGATGGGGGCAGCATTTCTGGTTGGGATCTGGTGCCGGGTTCTTCTGCGCTGCCGTGAAGTTACTGCTCGTAAAGGACCACAGCACTCTAACAGCATATTTACTCTTCCCTAATAAAGAATTAAAATCCACGTGTTTAGACTGGATGTTTTGCCTAGCATTGACCTTACGGTCAATGAAAGGGTTCTTGCCTTGGTAACGCTTTCCACTGGGTATGGTATTAATTGGTTGTGTGAATTAACTGAAGACTGAACTTCATTAGGCTGCTATTATCTTTGCATTTGTATGCTCCCCGTCCTAAATCCTCAGTGAAAACATCTGTTAGTGACTCAAAATAGAAGTCTGAGTTCTTAGGAGCAATTTCACCATCATAAAAACGTGCATTTTTACTGACGAGTTTTAAAGAACAGTTATCTTTAAAGAAACTTATTTTTATTCCAATCCCTTTTCCAAGAGGACCCTTTTCAGTAGGACACTTAATTTGTATTAACTGTAACTGCAAGTGTGCGTTCGTGTTTGCACAGCAGTATCTGCCCAGAGCTCCGAGGTGAGCAGCAGTGTCCTCCTCCCCTGGTATCGCTTCACTTCTGTTTTCTGTTCTTTACCCATTTTCTCTCTGTGGAAGCGAATTCAGCATTTGGCTTGGAAGGTGGTGTTGTTTTCTTCAGCAGTGCTGCTAAGGTAGGTCAGAGTGTTTAATTTGGGCTCTTACCTGTTCCCAAACCTGGACTTTCTGTGTAATCGGTGTATTGAATTGCTGTGGACGTTATTGTGTTTTAAACTGTCTCCCGGGTTGGTCTGCTTGCTGTATGTGTGGACTGAGCGGCAGAAACCAGCTCACAGCTTTAAAATTTCATATTTTCTTATTCCATGCAGACTTTGTTGGGTCACCTAAGAAATTTGCTAGAGGAGCATCTAACTGTCCCAGGCTGACTTTGCCTGATCTGTGAGCATCATCTGCTGAGGTTACATCTAGCCATTGACCTTCATGATGTTTCAAGTTTTTGGCGCTTGGGTACCTTCCCCTTATTTGCCTCAAACGCAGCAGCAGTGCCTGGCAGCTGCCCGCACCCCTGTAGCCCATCTGAACCCAACCAGCTCCTCCAGCAACCAGCCAGGTGTAATGGGTGAGAACTAGTGATAATTGAAGGAAGAAAAAAACATTAGTGTCATTTCTCAGCCAAGAGCCTTCGAACTCTTGCACAGAGGCTTGAACACCAGCAGACTGTGGTGCAGGCTTGCTAGCCTGACTTTTCCCCCCTAGCTAGTCCCAGCTTGGGTCTTCAGCAGGCAGCTTTCCTTCTCAGGGCCCTTAATATTAACCCAGAATTGGTGTAGCTCTACAGGTGTGAAGTTTTGGAAAGTGTCAGAGCCTGAGCAGCTAATAGTGATTTAAGGTAAAGAGGCATTTATTGCAGGAGAAGTCATTTAGGGTCATCTTCCTACCAATGAGGAAGAACCAGCTGAGAAGAAAAGGTTCGTAATAGAAACGCAACTTAAAAACCTGACAAATTAAGGCTGGTTTTTCTGAAGGCACTGTTACGCGCTGGATTAGATTTCAGAGAAGCACATTCGTAGGAGCAGGGGAATGACCGTGAAAATTTACCATCCCAAACATAAAATTTGCCCATGCATCCTTTGCTCGATGATTCTAACGATAATACTGAAATGACTTTATTTGCCTATTAAAGGATATACATTACTCTTCCTAATCATATGAGTAGAATTATAAGAAGAAATTTCTGCTTTAAATTAGGCTGTTTACCCAGCTCTGTGGAGTAGCTGTTATTTTCCTTTATACAGTTTCCCGCTCTGCCTTTCTCCGCAGCTGCACGGACCGGAGCGATGGGGTGATGTGCAGACGTGAAGAGTTAGAGACATCTAAAACCTCGGGATTCAGTCAGCAAAAACAGCTTTTGTCAGTTTATGATCTCATGCGCTTTTTTTTTTCCCCTGCAGGAGTTCTGTTATCTGATAAGATTGTATCGCCTTGGGTCAAGCCAGCAGGATTATCTTAATGAGGCTGTTTGCTACCCTATCCTTCCCGACTCGGCTCTGGGTTTCCTTGCTCTGCGTTGGCTTTGATGGGGGCTGTTCCTGGGGTGTCCTGCAGTCGTTCGATGGTGTCTTTGGTGAAGTAAAGAAATAATGCTGTGTCCTGAATGGGTCAGGGCTCTGGGTGACAGGTATAACTAGCTGTTGTGCAGAGCTCCCTGTGATCTCTAATGACTGCCTGAGTTAAAGGAGGAAACCACAAAGAAGCATCAATGGTTGGTGTTTTTAATGGAGTTCGGATTCGAGCATAAAATACCTTTCTTTTTTTCTTTTCTTTTTTTGAACCCTACCGGTTATGAAAACAGTTCACAATGCTTGAAAGAGCTTTTCTGGGAGGATAGGAAAGTGCAACTGAAGCATTCGTATCTTCAGAGATCTCAGGCCAAAATGCCGTGTAGCTCATTATCGTATTTCTGATGGCAAACAGAAAAGAGCACAGGTGGCCTCGGAGAAGGCGTTGGATCCGGGCAGGCACGTCATCATTTTCCTCCAGGTTATCGTGCTGCCGTCTAGCATTTGTGGCTTAGAAAGTTCCTGAGCAGGAGGCAGCGACTGTTTAATAGCCCATGACAAATTCTTCAGTCCTTTGAGATTTTTCAAAGTTGGGCAAAATTATTGTCAGTGCTATTTAGAAAAGCTTTCTTCACTTGGGGTTTCCTTGCTGTTTTGATTAGGGAGATTCCCACATAGGGATGTGAATTCTGAGGGTTTGAAATTCTTTTCCTGGAAATATCAAGAATGGGACAATTACAGCTGCGTGTTTTCTCATTCAAATTCACGTGTGCAATGGGGATCTCATTTAATCACTCGAGCTTTAGCTGAATTAAGTTATTCTGGAAGAGCTGAAACCAGCGGGTTGAGTTTCTGCCCCTCGCAGAGGCAGGACATACCCCTCTAAGAATTACCTTTCCATACATGAACTGTGGAGGCTCTTATTTTTTTAAGTGGAGCAAGATACTGAATGTTGCAAAGTCAGTTTTCCAGCTTCTCTGTGGTGTAGATGTAGAGCATCTAGTTCTTTCCTGATAACTTATCAACAGATTATGGTAAAGACTTGAAGATCTTGCGGTTTCTCGGGCTTGTATGCATGATGTCTTCTTGGGTAGAGTTGGTACCGGGCCTACAGACAGATGAGAAGCTGGATTGAATAGCGCAGTGAAGAAGATTTTGAAAACTTGTGTTTGTTCTTGATATTTTTATTAGGTAATTATGTTTTGTCTGTACTGGATTTTAGGAATAAGTGTACAGAAGGCGCTCGTTCGCTGTTGGGGTTTTTAGCATGAATGCATTACTTACTTTGCAGTCGAAGTGTGGTTTAGTGTGAAGGGTTTCATAGGTGAGATCGCCTTAAAAATACCCGTGCTCTCTACAGCTGTTGCAAAGAGAGCTGAGCACCTTTCAGGAGGTGGGAAACCCAGCTCTGAAAACAGACCATGGGCATTGTAATATCTCCTCAGGATCGGATACTGTCTCCTACCTGGGATGCATGTGATAATGAACAGGGTACCTGGGGTGATTTTACACCAAGATGCCTTGGTGTGAAACAGGGACCTGTCCTTGGGACCTGGAGAGGTTGGATCGCTGGGCAGAGGCCAACGGGATGAGGTTCAATGTGACAAAGTGCGGGGTCCTGCACTTTGGCCACAACAACCCCCACCTGCTGGGGGCGGGGTGGCTGGAAAGCTGTGTAGAGGAAAAGGACCTGGGGGTGTTGGTCGATGCTCGCCTGGACATGAGCCGGCAGTGTGCCCAGGTGGCCAAGAAGGCCAATGGCATCCTGGCCTGTATCAGGAATAGTGTAGCCAGCAGGAACAGGAGGTGATTGTCCCCCTGTACTCAGCCCTGGTGAGGCCGCACCTCGAGTACTGTGTCCAGTTTTNGAACGGCTGCAAGTTGCACCAGAGGAGGTTGAGGTTGGAGATGAGGAGAAATTTCTTCTGGGAAAGGGTGGTCGGGCATTGGAACGGGTTGCTCAGAGAGGTGGTGGAGTCCCCATCCCTGGGTGTGTTTAAGGAGAGGTTGGATGTGGTACTGAAGGACATGGTTTAGTGGTTAGTAGGTGATAGGGAGATGGTTGGACTAGATGGTCCTTGAGGTCGCTTCCAACCTTAACGATTCTGTGATTCTGTTAAACCAGGAATAACTTCAGCAGAGAAGATGTGTTCTTGGCTGAGTCATTAAGCTATGGTTTCCCTCATTTCTCTCTCTTTTTTTTTTCTTTTTTTTTCCCCCCCTTTGGAGTACTCGCCGCAGGGTCTAGAGAGAATTGGGTCCCCACGGATTTCACTGCAGCAGGTTACGATCCCAGCTGGAAGATGTACGGCTTGAAGAAAAATCCAGGAAGCAGCGAGAAGGGAGTGTGGGCGTTGCAAGAAGATATGTTGGCTAAATACTTTCTGGGAGGCTACCAAGTGGTGTAATAACTAATCTCAAAGGTGCTTTGCTTTGTAAAGCAGCTATCTCATTTCTGATTTCAGCCTCTGCATAACGTGGTTTGGCTCATGCCTTGGAGCTGTCAGTGCAGGAGAGGTGTCAGGAAGAAGGTGAAGGGCTGGTGGATGAATTGAGGAATATCACTGCTTTAACAAGTGGCAGCGTGAAATCTTGTGCAGGGTTCTTCTGAATTCGTAAGAGCAGGAAACAATGTGAAAAAGCAGTTGAATTCAGTATCTTGAGAGAATTCCGTGATCCTGCCTTATAGGAAGGAAAACTCCAAGTAGCTCCAGCCTGTTCTTATCGTGCAGTTAATGGTACTTCCCCATTAAAATAACTTACTTTCTTAAAACAGAAATGAATCTGTAGGACTCTTTGCTGAGGTTTTCTCAGTACATAAACTTTCTATGTCTCTTTCCACCCCTTCTTTGTTTTTATAATTTTTTACGTTTCTGAGCGACCTCCTCTTGCATTTCCCACAGGGCGCTGACAGTGTTACTGCTGCTTTCGAGGTTCGCTCGCAGTGAGCACGAGCGGGCAGGCGCCTGTGCTTCATATCTCATCTGAAACACAAAGCCATCAGCTGCATGATGCCTTCCTGGCCCTTTGGAGAGCACAGTCGTCCCTTGATACCCCAGCCCACCGCTGCTAATTCACCCGCTCCGTCTGAGCACTAAGCAGGTCTGGATCCCATGGAGACCCTTCATCTCCAGCAGGATTGCAGGCCACAGAACTCTTGTTCTCCGGGATGTGAGCAGAGTGTAGTATTGATTATGATGCTTACTGTAGTTATTTATGACATTCATTAGCAGGGAGGAGATGGGAGACTATCTTACTGTATTAAGTTGTCCCAGAGACACCTAGATAGTAAATAATAAATAAACAATCGACCATGGAGTAGAACTGGTGGAAAGCTGGGATTGTCAATGTAAGGATCTACCAGCCAGCCTTTTTAAATTAATAATGTGCAGATTCAGTGTGGTTATTATTACTTTCTGTGGCTGGTAATGCTGTATTAAGGGACCTAAGTGACTGGAGACGTATCTCGACTGAGCTAATTGAGGTCCGTCTCGAGATGCCTGTCTTCCTCTCTGTTGCCCAGCACTGTGACTTTGGATACGTGTCTCCACAGGATTTCACCCAGAGATAAAAATCTCAAAACTGCTGTTTTATGTAAACATACACTTCTTCTAACAAAGCCAAGATAGAGCTAAAATGATTAATGTCCCAAAAGCGGTGATTTGTTGAAAAAGGGAGGTAAAAACCAGAGCAGAGCAAGGGTATTTCCTTGTGCTGCTCATTTAATTTCCTTCTAGTTTACCACCAAATAGACCTTTCGTTATCGCACAGGAGCGCGGAATGTCTGTGTGCAGGCATGGGATTGTAGCATTTTCTGACTTTACTGGACATGTACCCGACATTCAGTTTTTACTGGAGGCTTTTGAACCCAGAGCCCAGCGCTGCAGCTGTGGTGCCCTATTTCATAAGAAAATAAAAATTTACCATTTGGCCAAAGGGGTCTCAAAGAAGTCGGTGACGGAAGTGGCAGGAGGACTAGTTGAAGGCAGCTGAATTGAGAGCGTGGAAGAGTGGCCAACCTTTACTGGCTCCTTTTAGTTGTATTAACTATTAAAAAAACCCCAAACAAACCTACATCTGTGCTTTACCTTATGCAGCTGTGACTTGTAAATGAAGCCGTTCAGCTCTTTGTTCACAGCGTAAACCACTGGAGATGTATTTAAAGCAGTAAACCCTGTAGTTGCACTTGTATTGTTGTTTTAAATCCTGTTTGTGTAAGGCTGTTAATTTACACAGGGCTTTACAAACACAGATAAGACATGCTTTCCCTGCCCAGGTAACTCACTTTTAGAGGCTCAGGCTTTCCAAATCAGTCCTTTGTCCAGGTGTTAGGGCATCCCCTCGCTTCCTTGTGTACCCTCTGCCTGGCATCTGTGGGCAGTTCATGAGCCAGAGCTTGTTTTTGTGTACGGATATTGCTTCACCCAGGGGGTCTCTGATTCCCAGTTGGGCACTGGGCTCCATTTTGATGCTGGCAGTAATTTTGGGGTGGAGAGTACTGCAACCAGGAGGTGACCAGCCAGCTGACGGTGGTTGTAGGAGCAAACCCAGGCTTATGTCGCTCCCAAACTCTGTATGTGTGTATATAAATGGTAGTCCTGTTGTGGCAGACACTAGTCAGGCCGTCACGCATGACAGTTCTCAGCACGTAGATCTCTTCCACTCCTTGGCTTGGGAAGGATCTTGTTGACGTTGGAGGCACGGTGAGTTTGGCGCGTCGTAGCGCAGGTTGCACCTCCAGCACGTTGTAGTGCTCTGATGCAGAGTGTGCTTGTTCTCATGAGATTTTTCTCTTGCTTGTGGCGTCGAGCGAAGTAGACAGCGTCTGAAGTAGACGGGCTGAAAAGCGTGAGTGTTCCCTGCAGGAGCGTATTGTATTCTCCTGGTGCCAAATGGGTCAAAATCCCTGATGTGGTTGTGGCAAACTGCAGAGCTGGCAGAAGAACGAATAAATCAGAGACCGTGTGAACGTTATGGGGAGATGATCGTTAACCAGCATTCATGTGTAAAAAGCGGCGTCTAGACAGTCAAACACTGCTAATAGCCTTTGATTAACCATTTTTGTTTTGTTCTTGCTCAGCGTGTTAATCACTGTGATTAAAATGCTTAGCCACCATGGAGCTAGACGTTGTATAAATTAGTAAGTAAGCAAATCCAAACAGATGGGGCAGGGAAAATTAGTGTCTTTGGCAGGGCCAGCGTTAGACAAGGCAGGGCCAAGGGAGATTTAGGGCAAGACCCTAAATAATCTAAGAAAAGCAAATTTGCCCGTCCAGCGGACCTACCAGACCTCCCCACCCTCCTCCTCCTCCTATAAAGCTTCACCTCCTCAAGCCTTTTTTCTTTACCTCTAGAGCCCACTGCTGTCCTCACCAGGTCCACCAGGTCCCACGATGAGCCGGGTCTCTGCCTGGGACGCCCCATGCAGGCCTGGAGACTGCTCTTCCCTTTGCCCTAGACAAGTTACTAACATGCCGGCTTTTCCGTGGTGTGGATGCTGTTCCCCGTGCTGCAAAGCCTTGCAAAGCCTGGGAAGAGGAGTCGGCCACTCTGGCTGTTCTGGCTCAAGACCAGTCCAGCTTTGTAGTTATTTGGGTTTTTTTTTTTTCTTTTTTTCTAGCAATAGCAAAGGAGTACTACTGATGTTCAACCCCTCCACCACCAAGTGGGTGCGGATACCATCCTTCACTGGGAGGACTGACCAATTTAAACTGTTGGGCTTAGGACTAAGTCCTCATCTGATGCAGTTTTTTAAGGAAGAAACAGAGCTGGAACGGGTGGGAGAGGCACCTTGCACTACTTGTTAGATCAGGAGCCTTGATAGGTGTCGAAATGCATCAAAATTGGAACGCAGTCGTGTCATCTCTACAGAGAAATCACAGTTAAAATAGGTAAAAGCAGCAGTTTCCCTATGGTAGGCTTAGACAAAGATGGAATTACCTGAAGCAGGGAGCATCCATGGAGGTGACAGTGAGACCATGCTAACAGCCCTTTCTGTTTTTCCTTCTCCTTAATCTGCTTTTCTGTGTAACTCATTTTCTGGTAGAGCTGTGAAAAAATTAAATGGGTAGTTTTGGTGACAGCAGGTTTTTGCCTATTATGTGCTAGGATCTGTAGCTAGGATTTCCAATTTCCCCTCTAATCAAAAGGCTTCCTAAACCTTTCAGAAGTGCTCTCCTGGGATGACTGCACTCACAGAAACACAAGTGCTTTGTTTCTGCTGGTGTCCGTCTCTACAAAGGTAGCCGAAACACGGCGCAGCCACCGACCCAGTCCTGCTCTTGTCAGTGCTGCTGGGGGTGAGCGTCACAGGGCTGGGTGTACCTGGCTATTCCGTTTCCAGTTGCTTCAGCCCAACCCTGTGTAACACGATGGTCCTAGGATATCACAGTGTGAGAAGTTGGAAATTCTTGCAGTTTTCCCACTTAAATGAAATGATGAATTTAATCTGAACTGGTGCAGAATCAACGCCGTGTGCCTGTGCGGTTCTTTTCAGGTTAAGGTGAATTTTGTTCTTGGGTTTTTGCTCTGCCGAAGGGATTTTTACTGATAAGGCAGCAGCCGTCTCTGTTGGGCATTGGGCTGATGGGCAGCAGAAGCTTTTGGGCCGTCAGACAAGTGAGGCTGGATGGGGACGTGTGTTTGAAGAAGGAGGTCTCTGCTCAGAGATCAGCAGTCAGGTGTCAGCATCTCTGTGGGGTTCAGGATGAGCCAGTCCAGCTCAGACCCTTAAGTGGCAGGAGGTGAAATCCTGGCCCCACTGGAGTTTGTGGGAGCGCTGGTGGTGACTGAAAGTTGCCCCATAGGACTGGGTCACAAGAAGTCACAGGAGGCCACCTCTGTTGGTCAGTGCCTGGGTTAAGTTTGAGGGTTTCTCCATCCACCTAAATCCTGACAGCAACTTCTGTTTTGGTGGAAGTGTGCTGTGGAGATGTGTTGCTGATGGGTGTGTGGGCCGGGCAGTCAGCAGCAAGTGGATTCAAAAAACCTCATAGCAGACAGCAACAAGAGCTCCAACTGAACAGATTTCCAGGCAGGAATCACATGCTTGATGAACTCTTGAGGGTATGTTCCTGGCTCCTGGTACTCTTCTTGGACCCCAGGCAATACTGTATCTCATTTAAAAGTCCCTCCTCCTCTGCTTGCTTACTTGTTTGTTTTTTTTTAATTTCCCTGTCCCCTTACTGTAGTGTTTTCCCTCCTGTCTTTATGTGAACCACCCATCTTTTTCTTAATCTTTCTGATTTCTTTCTTAGCTTGACTAATCACAGCAATTTTCAAGCCTCATAAAAAACTTTGTCACATGTATCTCTTTCCACACGCTGGCCCTCCTTCCTTAATCTCCCGTTTGTTTTTTCCAAGGGGCATATGCCTATATGCAGGAATGCATGCATAGAGCTACATAAAAACATGTTTCTTTTATATCTGAAATATGTAAGAAGACCTGAGACTCAGCACTGTGTACCTTAAAAGGGTGGGCTTATTCAGAGTTCTTCTCAGGCGGCTGAGACGTGAGGATATGGCTGAGTGTGTTAAGCTGCACAGTGACCACAATTCCAAGTGCATTGCAAATATTTTATTTGCAGTGTGTTAAGGTTTTCAGAAACCGCTGTATTGTTATTGCCAGGAAAATGCTGACATATATTTTATGTAACACATCAGATGTGATACAGACTCACTTTGCAGAACTGAGTAGCATTGCTACGGCCAATTGTTCAACACAGCATTTCGCTGCGTTTTCTGACATGCTTAATAAAGATATTTTCATGATTCTAGATTCAGTCTGAATGCCATTAACTGCTGGCTTTCTGAGAAAGCAGGAGCGCAGCTCGTGATGCCAGACTCTGCAGGTTTTGCTCAGCAGCCATTAGGTATGACTTCAGAGCATCTAAACCCTGGAAATAAAAAGCCCCTGCACTGGTTGGTGTAACCTGGGCTGCTGCTTTCTGTCGATCAGTGTTCTGCAAATTCACTTCACCCATCAATTAGGGTAAGGCAGAGCTGGGGGGTATTTTCTCAGGAACGAGGATAGAGACGGTTGAATATTCTGGCACACAGAAGACCTGGCAGAGAATATGAGGAAAGCGTCTGCTGTCAGCCTTTGTTAGGGTCCCCGTGGTATCCATGTGTTGTCTTGGCAGAGTCCGGAGCCCATAGGCTTGCGTACCTTGCAGCCAGAACATGAAATCGTTATGTCAGTAGAACGAGAGCTGGGTCTCCTCATTATTGGTTTAGCTTGGATTTAGTGTTTTTTCACTTACAGTCTCCTGCAGTGGCCACATGGGCCGGGAGGAAAGTGGGAAACCTGCAATAGTGTTCAGGAATTGTACCTGCTTTTGCGTGTGGTTTTGATGTGCCGGGAGAAAAGAGTCTGCTCGTTGCGTTTCAAAGGATGCTGTTGATTGACATAGAGTTACTCGGGGCGTCTCTGTACGTGCTGCACGTGAACTTTGGTTGCTCTTAGGAGGATACTGCATCACTGAACGTCCCTGTAGAGAGGGAATCAGGCTCATATCACGTGCCTTCCCAAAGAGGGTATACCTGCTTCAGGCACAACCGTTTTTCTCCAACTTCTGTGGTTTTATTCTTAGTGTGTAAAGTGGAGGAATTTTCACGAGAAAGAAACAGAAATGTGCTTATGTAACTTTTGCCACCGTGAAGACTGCAGGAGAGGAAAGAAGACTGTGCTGTCTTGGCCTCTTTGACCATGTGAGTTCTTAAGAAAGCTAGCAGTGCCAGAGAAGGGTGGAAGCCAGCAGGAGTGTGAAAGAGTGGTGAGATCTTCAGTGCTCCTTTCACAAATCCCAGGGATGCCCCAGTTTGGTGCAGAAACTAAAGCAGAGAGCGACAGAGAGACGGCTTGCTGTTTTGCATAGATCTATACAGCTTTTGAGTTGCTTAAAATAAATGCTCTGAAGGTATCCTGTTCCTGAGGAGGCAACTGGTCAAGTATGCGCAAGTTGAAACTCCGGGAAGGGATGTATCGCAGAGCTGAGACCAAGATGTGGGGCACCAGAGGAGCTGGACTGGAAAGTCCATGAGGTGTCTGTAATGAGGAATGTGTCAGAGAGGCCAGAAGAAGAGGATGATGTGGTCAAGTGAAATAAAAAGATTATGTATAAAGGGAAATGAATGGGATAGAATAGAATAGGGTGTTGTGTAAAAGGAATTAGAATAGAATAAAATGGGATAGAATAGACTGTTTCGCTTGGAAAGGATCTACAACAACCATCCAGTCCAACTGCATGACCAGTTCAGGGCTGACCAAAAGTTAAAGCGTGTTATTAAGGACATTATCCAAATGCCTGTTAAACACTGACAGGCTTGGGGCATCGACCACCTCTCTAGGAAGCCTGTTCCAGCATTTGACCACCCTCTCAGTAAAGAGCTGCTTCCTGATGTCCAGTCTAAACCTCCCTCTGCACAGCTGTTTCTGTGCATCCTGTCCCTGGATCCCAGAGCAATGAGGTTGCCCCTCGGCCTGCTTTTGTCCAGACTAGCCAAACCCAAAGTCCTTAGCCGCTCCTCACAGGACATTCCTTCTAGCCCTTTCACTAGCTTTGTTGTCCTCCTCTGGACACATTCAAGGACCTTCACACCTTTCTGAAATTGCAGGGCCCAGAACTGCCCACAGGACTCCAGGTGAGGCTGCACCGATGCTGAATGCAGCGGGACAGTCCCCTCGTGACTGTCCGGTTATGCTACATTTGATGCACCCCAGGGTGCGGTTTGCCCTCTCGGCTGCCAGGACATGCTGCTGACTCACAATGAACCTGCTGGCGACCAGTATAAAGTTAGCTGTGATGTGAAATGAACCCAGCGCGCTGGTGAGAGCTGGTAGGGTCTTTGTCGCTGCTGTGATAGTGTCACCGTGCTGTCCTCAAAGCTTTAGTGCACTCATATTTTCTTCCAGTACAAGGGGAGAAGTATGGCTATTCCATGCCAATTTTATTTAGTTTTCCTCAAATGTCTGCAGAACAGGGTGACTGATATGTAGAAGAAATAGTGGTTGCATTTATACTGCTTCTTAAAAAAATCAGGAGAAAACCCGATTAGCATTTTTCATCCTGATCTTTAGCTTTTCTTGATGTGCTATTACATTTTTTTTCCAAGGGAAATGCATCTGAGTCAGGAAGAAGCACTGCATAAAGCATGACATCTTCAGTCTTTTTGGAGTTTAGTTGATGCTTCTTGTGATGATTGACATGTGTGCAGAAGACACAGAGGCAGTCCCTGTAGTAACTCTTGAATTTGACCAATTTCAGCCAAATTTTTCAGGTGAACTTTGAAGATACCAAATTGTTGCAGAGTCCGTGGAAGTGGAGGGGGGAGAAAAACTTCTTACGGTCCCCCCAGAGTAAAAGCTGCCACTTGTTGTGTCAGAGAGTCCGTGAGTGAGTTCACCAGGAGGTACTGAGCTTTGTCACCTGTCTCTGCTCATAGATCTGGCCATCTCAGAGGAGCGTTGTTCTTTTACCGGCCAGTCTTTGGCAGAAGTGATGCCGCAGTCCGAGTCCAGGGCTGTGGTTTTCCCCCTGCAGCTGCTGCCGACCCCTGCTCAGACACACGGTACCCAGGGCATCGCAGAGCACGGCGCTGTGGCAGGGTGTGTGAGAGATCTCCATGTGCTTTGTAGATGTATGTGAGCTCCATATGTTGGCCTGGTTACTGAGATTTTGTTCGATTGTGTTGGTTTAACTCTGTGGGAGGTTATTTGAGAAGGAAATGAAAGGCTCAATGAACAGTGAATGTTTGAAGAGATGTTAAGAGGAAATACCAGATGTATAAGCTTTGGGTTCTTTGTTTTAAAATTTTTTTGCCGTCTCTTCCGCCAGCCTGGTTTTGAGCAGCACAGAAGTAAGCCTGCAAGCACAGAGGAGTGCATAACTCCTGTAGGAGTAGGAGAGTCCCCGTTCAAGGGAAGAGGAGTTGTGCAGAGAGGACCTGGGAGTCGAAAGAACTAAGGATATAGACTAGATCAGGCCCTGGCACAGGCTCCCCAGGGCAGTGGTCACCGCCCCGAGCTGGGCTGAGTTCAAGCAGCGTCTGGCCAACGCTCTCAGTCATCTGCTGTGATGGGGCTGGTCCTGTGTGGGGCCAGGGGTTGGACTCGATGGTCCTTATGGGTCCCTTCCAGCTCGGGAGATTCTATGATTCTGTGATTCTAGATGTAAGGAAGAAACGTTTTACAGTGATAGTGGTTAAACACCAGCACAGGTTGCCCAGAGAGGTGGTGGATGCCCCATCCCTGGTAACATTCAAGGTCAGGTTGGACGGGGCTCTGAGCAACCTGATCTAGTTGAAGATGTCCCTGTCATGGCAGGGGGGTGGATTAGATGAGCTTTAAAGGTCCCTTCCAACCCAAACCATTCTGTGATTCTATGAAAAGTTTTATCTGCCTCAGTTGTTGGCAGAGGATTATAAGGTCTTATGGCAGATCTGTTTGTTAGTGGGACAGGACTTTATAGCAAGCAGCCTCGTTCTCACCACTGGGACAAATAGTTCCATAAAAGTAGTTTTATCACCGAGAAAGGTTTCTGGAGGTCAGAATTCAGTCTGACCAGCAGGATGGGTCACAGCCCAGGCTGTCGTGTCCCTGACCAATGCTCGAGAGGGGAGAACCGCAGGATTTCCCTGCAGGGTGGTAGGACAGCCAGGTGAAAGAGAGTGTTCACAGGGGCTCTGGGTCGCTGTCCTGGGGACGAGCTCTTCTACAGACAAAGAATTGGGAAGGCTGGTCCTCTTAGGTGAAAAAGCAAGTGGTTTTGTCCTTTCAGAAACACTTCCTGAGATTTACGTTCTATTTGTACTCTTAATTACTGGGAGATTTGAACTATTTTCGATCTGTTTTCCTGGAAAGGAGTATTTGTATGGAAAAAAGTCTGCTTGTATAAATGGATGAGTCTAAAGTACTACAGAAAAAGAAGGCAAAATTGGCTGTTCTAAAATCAGAACTTTCCTAACCGTTGCAAGTGATCGTGTCAATTATATCAGAAGCCTAGTAGCAGTGAGGTAATGAGAGGGAGATTTGATTGCTGAAGCAAATGTAATTTCCACAGCATTAAGATCTGGCCAAAACTGCACGCTGAGGCAGTGGATTGCATTCTTATTAGGCGACTGTGGTTTTCCCTGTTTTGCTATAGACACACACAGACTTACTACTGTTTAGGCCAAGTCGTTGGGGGTACAGTATCTCACCTACTGCTCACTGATGTGTAACTTCTGTCCAAGTTACGACAAAATGTCTCCTAAAACCTGTAGTAATCATGGCTGATGGTTTTTGCATACTTGGGATCAATATCCTGGAAATAGGGTAAGCCTGGAGGGCTCCACTTTGCTTTAAAATATTTGAGACCTTGAGCTACGCTTAGGAAAGCGCTGTGTCCAGGTAGTCTGCTGTCCCTTTGGACAGAACTGTAGTGCCAGAGGAGTTTCTTTCCCAATATTCCTAATTTTTCCTTCTTCTGATAAATGTAATAACAAACTTAGGGCCTCTAGGTCCAGGATTGGAAGGCTGCTTGACTTTAGGTTACGTTGCTGGTGACTCTTGCCGCTGGTCTAGCACGAGTGCGGTTCTGCGAGCAGCAGCGGGGCGAGTGCTGGCCTGCACAGGCGAGAAGAGCTCTTGCATGTTTTTACAGTTCTTCCAAGCAAAGTTTTCACTGCTGCCAGGTGAAAGGTAGCTGGGAGTGGAAGTCTCTGTTGAAGGGAGGTGTCAAGTCTAAGAGTTGACTTCTTTCTCCAGATTTTGTGCAGTTGGATTATCAGTTTCTTTTCAAAAATGATCCCTTCTTAATTATCCCTTCAATTTATTAATCTTTCCCAAAGTTTTTCCACATGATTAGTGAAAGATGGTGGCATGTGCCTATCTTATGTTCTAAGCAAGATGGTGTAATGCTCTTAAACCTAGCATCCATCTTTATCCTTCATAGTTGAGCATTCCCTGTTTAACATTTCTGCCTGCGTGCATGTGGATTTGTACTGTTAATATTATAGCTGAAGTATACTGTGAGATCAGTTGATTTGTAAAAAGGAGGATAAAAATCTCATTTCTTGAAAATAAATCTCGTGAAACCACGTCTAACCTTTAAAAGTGAGGAAGAATACTTCTGGAGAGATGTGTTCTGTGGAATTACACTGTTAAAAGACAGAGGGTAGCCTCTGTCTTGGCTCCAGGGCATTCAAACTCAGCCCCTGATCTTGATACCGTCTAAGAGATGACCTGATGGGTCGAGAGCTGGCACGTAATTTCAAGCCTACGGTGCGAGCAGTGACAGCATTGCACTGGGTTTAATACAGGTTTGGTTTGCCAGGGACTGAACTGGTGTGCTTTGATGGAGCCTGAGGGTGGGCATCAGTCCAGCATCTAGGGACGATCCCTGAAGTGGTGACGTGTGACTTACACCCCAAGAAAAGCAGCTAGACCATCTCCAAAGGAGAAAATAGACCTTGGTTCAGCTCTTTCCATGCTGTTAATGCTGCAGACGGTCTCCAGAGTGGTTTTGGCAGAGCGAGGTTTGGCACTGGTGCAGCATCACCTGGTTGCACCCTTCCTCGATTAAACGTTGGCACGGCCCATCTGCACTAGCTGCTGACTTAGATCCTGCCCCCAAAGGTCCTAATCCAGGGCAAGTGGCAGTGAATGAGGCTGTAGTACAACGGCGCTGCTTTGTCAGCAGCAGCAATTTCGGATGAAGTTTAGCCACAGAAGCTTTTCCAAGACAGAGCAGGTGGAAAATGCAAAACCTTGAATCGCTTGAGAAAGGATGTTCTTGCTCTGCTCACCGTGTAGTGTCGCATGAGAAAGGATGTTGTTCGTCTCACCAAGGAGTATATCAAGCAGTTGCAGCGGAGAAGTCTTTATGTGATTTGATGGATCTAAATGGGTTAAAAAGACTTTGTGGCTTTGCTTTTAGCATGAGAGCAAGTCAGTAACAAATTCATCCAGCTCCTTTTCCAGGCTGCAGGCAGTTTCTAGCAATTCTCCTCCACCGAGGAAAGTGGAAGGGATGGCTTGATGGACTGTTGCTTTGCCATCTCCTGAAGATTTTTGGTCCCTTAGGAAGGCAGGACATCAGCCAAGGTGGGCCACCAGTCTGATATACTTCAGTTTAAGCATGTTGCCTGCAATGAATCTATTATGTCAGTTGTTGAAGAGAGGCGTGAGAAAGGGATTGACCTGGAACCCAAATTAGGGTTAGGATTGGAGCCATTTGGGACTTAGACTTCTACAAGAGGTCAGGGAAAAGTGTTACAGGAACTTAAGTAATTGGTTTTATGACGAAAGGGAATGACTAGTAGAGCTTTCTAGTCTCTTCTCCTGGTACATTTTTTAGTATTCTGCTGAGGTTCCTGGCTCAACCCGGCCCACCAGCTGGCTGGTAAAAGCAGTTTCTGCTTTTATGCTTGCAATTAGTTGTGGGGGGATTCAGAGCTGCATTTCTCCCTAGGAGAGAAAACCGAAGCAAGGCAGCTCTGTGATGGTGAGAATATGAATGTGCTCATTGAAAGCTTCATTTAATGGTTATAAAACATCGGGCATCACAGAAATGTTGTAACTTCAGGTTAGTGATTTTTTTTTTTTATGTTTTTAAAATACAGTTAATGCACTTTGAGGCTGCTGAAACAGTGAAGCAAACATTTGTAGGTTTGTAGGAAATCTGTGTCACGCTTCTAAAGTTTATAGCTGTGGGTAGGAGGAGAAGTGTCATCTTATCTCAGGAACTAAAACATCCTGATTGTATCACATAGAATCAACCTCCAAAATTCATTCTTGCACAGAGAAACCCAGTCCAATAAAATTGTCCACTTTTGAGGAAGGACTTTGAAGCTTTGTGACCACTGGCATATGTGTCAAGCCAAGGTTGTTTACAGGCAGCTCTGAAGGGGCTTAACTAGTCACTAGCAGTGTTACCCAGTTTTTCATCTCTTGGAGAGAAAAACTATCAAATCCTTGAGGTTTGAGTGGAGTCAAAAAGGTTTTTCACTTTGAGGCATCTGCCAGAGGCACATGAGGTTCATTTTGCTTTCCATATGCAAAAAAGCAGTACGCCGGAGGTAGAACCAGAGCTGGCTGCAAGGGTGGAGGTTAGAAGCATTGTCCAGGCACGGAGGGTTTGTAGTAGGAAAGCCAGAGCTCACCTAGAGTTGAGGCTTGTCAAGGGCAGCAAGTTGCATTTAAAAGACATGTAGATGTGTCACCCAAGGTTTAGTGGTGGACTTGGCAATGTTACGTTTACGGTTGGACTCAGTCTTAAAGTCTTATAAGGTCTTTTGCAACCTAAATGATTCTATGATTCTGTGACCATCTACTCTTGCACTGTGGCCTGGTTCCGAGTGGGGTGCACAATTTAGCACCAGTGGACACAGATAAGGCTGAGATCTTCATTGCCGCCTTTGCTTTGGTCTTCACCAGCTGAGTCTCCCAGGCTCTATGACTAGTAAAGGGGTTTAAGATGCAGAGGAACAACAGCAGTGGATCAGGCTTGAGGATTATTTGCAAGTCTGTGAGACCTGATGGATTCCATCTGCAGGTGCTGAGAGAGGTGGCTCACATTAAATAAAGAGCACTCTATTATCTCTGAAAATTCATGGAGATTGGGGGAGGCCCTTGATGATGGGAGAAAGGCAAATATTGCATCCCTCTTCTTAAGACCACGAGGATAACCCAAGGTCCTACAGGCCAGTCAGCTCTGCTTCGGTCCCTGAGGAGATCAGGGAGTGAGTCCTCTTGGAACTACAATTTCTGGGCATGTGCAGGAAAAGAGTTTGGTAACAGTCAGCATGGATTTACCAAGACGAAATCATGTCTAATCAACCTGATTATCTTGCAGGTTAAAATGTTTCGATTTATGGGTGAGGAGAGAGCGGTGGATGCCGTTTATCTTGACTGTAGCTTTCAACATTGTCTGCCACAGTGTCCCCATAACCAGTCTGGGATGTAACAGTGAGGACAAGGGGACAACTAAATCAGTTGGATGGTCTGGCTCAGAGGGTCATACTCTACCTGGAGGACAGTGTACAAGTGGAGCACCAAAGGGTCTATCTTGGGACCTGTCCTGTTAGCATCTCTGATGGAGTATACTCATCAAGTTTGGACATGGCAGAAATTATGTACACCAGCGGGCAGGGCTGCTTTTTGGAGGGTCCTGGACAGGCTGGGGGAACGGGCCTAGAGGAAGCTCCTGAAATCTGGAAAAGAAAGCAAAGCCCTGCATTTGGGATGGAGAACCCTTAGCAACAGTGCAGGCAGGGGCCAAGCTGGCCGAGGACAATCTTGCTGAGAAGGACTTGGGGGTGGTGCCCTTGGACACGGGCAGCAAGGGAAGCCACCAGCATCCCAGGCACTTTAAGCAGGAGCACAGCCGGTGGATAGAGAGGAGGGACTTGACCCCCTTTGCTCAGCATACATGAAGTCCTGCATCTGGTTTTGTCCCCCACAATACAAGAACAACTTCAGCAAACTGGAGTGAGTTCAGCAGCAGGCCACCAGTGCGCTTTTCTTTTGAGATAAAAAGCCTTTACCTGTAATGCATGTGTAATTTCTTTAAGATCTTAAATGCTGTGATAAAAAATGAGCTAGATAAGCTGTATCGGTCTGTCCGTATCGTGGTGGTGTGAGCGGTGCATGTGCTGGCTGCAAAGCCAGACTAAGAATAAGAGCTAAGCAAGTAGACAACTAACCGTTCCCAGAATTATCTGAGGTTTTTTGCTGTTGAGTTAAGGCTGAGGACAAGAAGCATGTGTTCTCCCTGAGCATAGCTGGGTCTGTTGGCAAAACTGTTACAAAACATCTAACAAAACTAAGAAGTGGGTTGAACTTCCCAGGTTTTACATTTGTAGGAGACACAGTCAACATTTTTTCCTACCAGGAGCAGATTGCCTTGAATCCGAATTAGATGCCTACCATCTGCTTTCACACAGGCTTTGAAAACACGGGCCCACCCTCCACGGCATGGTGAGAAAGGCAGTGGATTGTGTTTACAACTCTGTTTACGGGATTTGGGATTAATGTGTTGTTTTCTTATTTTGAGCCAGAGTAAAATTTAATTAGGCTTTGACTGAAACGTTGAGTGCCACTCGCTTTCAGCACCGCAGTGTAATTTAAAAAGATGAGCTTCTAACATCTTTCTCTATCAAAATATTTTGACCCCACCTGATCCAGTTTGATAGTATAATCCTGGAACGTGTATTTTGGCCTTTTTCTGCTCTCAGTCCACTGTAACAGACTCAGATGATATATTCTGGTGGTGAACTGGAATCCCTCAAAATTTCTGGAGGAAAAGGAGAGTAAGGTTTTATAGACCCTAGGATTTGGTCTAATGTTTAGCTAACTCTGGTTTCTGGACTAGGATGTCCTGACCCAGACAGAAGGGAGACATCCCAGAGTCAATAAATCACAAGGTGACTTGAGCTTGCCTTGCTGCTGTCGGGGCATGTTGTGTTTGAGATGCATAGGTATGTCTTCTGTTTCTAATCTTATGTGTTTAAACAAACAAACAGCAAACCCCAGAATTGAAACACTGATGTTAGCAGTGCAGGTAAGGTCAGCCAGGTGCTGGAGTGAGCACCAGTGGGATGACATCAGGGCAAGGTGCTTGTGCCAGGCTTCTCCTGCCCTGGTCTCCTGCTTTTCCCCATCAGCGTGTCGTAAGGTCACCTCTTGTTTGGAGCTTTTGAGGATGACACGTTGCTACAAGGGATGAATTGTCAGGTGGTGACCCTGGTCAGTGCAGACGACTGGAGGTATCAGTCTGCAGAGTCCCCTGTGAACCGAAAGGAACCGTGTGCCTGGAATCTAGTGGTGCGATCTGCGATGAATAAAGATACGCCAGTAAGGAGCAGGGTCTCTCACATACGCTGCAAGGCCTGGTTATTTCACTTAACTTGGTGGATTTAGCTGATTTCACACGGAGGGGCTTGGCTTAAGCTTTTCTCGGCTGCGTGGGTGAATTGGAGAGTGTTACAGCAGGAAGTGGGCCCGAGGGAGATTGTTATGTTTAGGGTTGGAAGGGACCTCAAAGATCATCTAGTCCCACCCCCCCTGCCATGGGAAGGGACACCCCCACCAGCCCAGGCTGCCCAAAGCCCCATCCAACCTGGCCTTGGGCACTGCCAGGGAGCCAGGGGCAGCCACAGCTTCTCGGGGCACCCTGTGCCAGGGCCTCAGCACCCTCCCAGGGAAGGATTGCTGCCTCCCAGCTCAGCTCCAGCTCCCCTCCTGCAGCTTCAGGCCCTTCCCCTTGGCCTGGCCCCCCCTGCCCTGCAACCAGCCCCTCTCCAGCTTTCCTGCAGCCCCTGCAGGCACTGCCAGGGGCTCCAAGGGCTCCCCGCAGCCTTCTCTGCTCCAGGCTGGACAAGCCCATCTCCCTCAGCCTGGCTCCAGAGCAGAGGGGCTCCAGCCCTCGCAGCATCTCCGGGGCCTCCTCTGGCCTCGCTCCAGCAGCTCCATGGGCTCCTTGTGCTGGGGCCCCCCGAGCTGGAGGCAGCACTGCAGGGGGGTCTCAGCAGAGCGGGGCAGAGGGGCAGAATCCCCTCCCTGGCCCTGCTGGTCCCGCTGCTGGGGATGCAGCCCAGGACACGGGGGGCTTTCTGGGCTGCCAGCGCACACTGCCGGCTCATGGTGAGCTTCTCATCAACCAGTGCCCCAAGCCCTCCTCCTCAGGGCTGCTCTCAATCCATTCCCTGCCCAGCCTGTAGTTGTGTGTAGTTGTATTTATATCGATGATGGTGCAGACAGATGTAAAAGCAGATTTTGGACTGTTCATTTATTGGGCATTTCCTTGCCTAGTTTTCACAGTGCCTCGCATGACGCTGCAGTTCCCAGATGCTGTTCAAAGGAGAGATGAACAACTCCATCGTGCACGGACAGCAGTGCTTGCACAAGGCACGAGACAACAAAACATCTGGCCCCCATGTTTCCTTTAGTTCTTAACTTGAAATCTTCAGCTGGATCGTTGTTTACATTCCAGCTCATTTACGCCACTGTTAGAGGAGGTGTGGGTGTAATTTATTCTCACATTTACACTGCCGGAGCGGTTTAAAGTGGGAAATGAGAATCAGGCCCTCGGTTTTCTGGTGGCTTCTTTTTGTCCTAATGAAGGACGCACAGCTGGATGCAGTAGCCTTTAACCAAACCCTGGAGCATCTCGTCGTTACTCTAATTCACAGTAGTGCCTGGGAGACCTGTTGCGAATGAGTGAATGGAGGATAAGAAAAACAAGGCTCATTGCGTCTCAGAGCTCCTTTGTTCTTTTACTTTGATAATTACAGTTTTGTTTTAATTATTTAGGCTATTTTGTTACATGTTATGTCATCCTGGTGTTGCGTGCTGTTATCAGCAGGCCAGCTCAGGCGGAGAGGAGGGGTTCCTGCTCAAGCCACTTGCTAGGAAGCACGCTCAGATCTACCTGCGCGGCCTTTCGACGCCGGAGCGGTTGGTAAATCTTTGCTGACAAGCGGAGAGGCGTTACTGCTTGTAATCTGCAAATGCCAAGCAGCGGCAATTAGGGAAGAGCTACTTTGTAGCACCGGCTCTGGGAATTTATTTAGGGGAAGGCAGATTTGGTGTGAGGTGTTGATGAAGAACGTCTTGGTCTTGCCAGGTCCCTGAAAAGCTCTTTTTAATAAATTCCTCATCTTTGGAGGCCTGTAAGAAACACCACGGATTGCCTTTTACCGACCCATAATGTGCTTTCATCGCTCCAGAGAAGGATGTGATAGTGATACTGAGTTGGTCCCTGGACAAAGGACTGGAGGTATTGCTAACGGCTCCAGCGCGGTGCCTGCAGCGAGTCTGCGTTAAAATGGAGCTTACCTTTCCTCGTTAGTACAAATATCTCTCTGTTCTTATCACCAAAGTGCCGCCGCTCGTTTCGCACGTGCAAAATTACTTTTCTGTAATGGTACAAGTAATTTAGCTCAGTAATACTGGAGTCAAAACCAACTCCTTTTTGAAATGTTGTAATTTATTGCTTCTTGAGGGTCTTAACGTTGAAATGATTTTCCAGCCTTGAAACTCTGAGACATCCAAGTATTGCTTTGCGTTTACTACGAGGCAAAATCTGCTTGGCGTTGATGGCATTGAGATAATAAAGATGGTATCCTGAATAGCTGTTCTGCGAACATTTTCTGAGAGCAGCTTTGAAAAGTAACCAGGGTTTAAAATGTTACAACCCTGCTGTATTTCTTAAGCAGGTTTCTCAGTTTTCTCAGGAATTTGGGTTTTCACACTCTCAACTCTGTGTTTGTCGAACGCTGTGCAACATGCACCACTGCTTGAGAAAAAAAGAAGTAGACAATGATTTCTTGGTTTAATCTTCCATTTGAAAAAATAAATAAAAAAAAAATAAATGGAAACACTAGAGTTCTTAAATTGTTCATCTGAGCCTGGCTAGGGACAGTGGTTTATCAGATTATAAATGTGCTTTCATTACCTGGAGGTATATAATGTGTTGGTCTGTGAAATACACACTTGGGCAATGCGAAAGGGAAGGTCACGGAACTACCGCTGGATCCCTGCCAGCGAGTGTATTAACATTAAAGAAATCCGTGCTGCATTGTCGGTGGCACACGGACAGATACCCCGCTGCAGAGCAGAGCCAACGCAGCGTCTGCTTTGCGTAACCCTGCCCACCGACGCTTTGCAGCCCTCTTGCAGATATGCATCATTACCTTCTTTACCATCATTACCTTAGGCTGGTGGAACATTTTCTGAGCGTGCCGTCTTTGAAGGATTTTAACACTTGCATCCGGTTCCTGTGGCACCCGCTGGTGTTTTTACGGGTGAGGATCTCCAGAGGGTTAGAGCTGTGCTGTGAGCAAGGCTGCGCGTCTCATGGCTCCTGGAGTCTCTCCACGTCGGGCTCGCAGGTTAAGGTGACCGCAGCTGCGTTAGAGGGGACATTGTGCCCTGTAGTTAGCAGACACGTCGTCTTCTTCCTTGTCCCCAGATGACAGAGGGTCAAAGCCGGCTTTTGACTGCTCCCACTGCCCTTCCAGGAAACAACTGGAGACCCTCTGTCATGCTCTCTTTGCTGTATAGCAGGAGGCTGTGCCAGCACGCCCTGTGCTTTGCCGTCCTGCGACACGGCAGCTCTCAGGTTTACCGATGCGCACCCCTATTATTATTATTTTTATTATTATTTTTTAATATTTTAGTTGCTACAGCTAAGTGAAGCTGAACTGGCATTTGCCTCCAAGGCGACTCGGTTCCCCTTCTCCTTCNCTGCCCTTCCAGGAAACAACTGGAGACCCTCTGTCATGCTCTCTTTGCTGTATAGCAGGAGGCTGTGCCAGCACACCCTGTGCTTTGCCGTCCTGCGACACGGCAGCTCTCAGGTTTACCGATGCGCACCCCTATTATTATTATTATTATTATTATTCTTTTTTAATATTTTAGTTGCTACAGCTAAGTGAAGCTGAACTGGCATTTGCCTCCAAGGCGACTCGGTTCCCCTTCTCCTTCCAGCGTACTACTTAACGGGCTTTAAAAACTGCTGACAGTTGTTTTAAGGGCTGATTTTCAGGTCGGGCCTTTTGTAACGTTGCAGCGGGAGGGAGATATTGTTGGAAACCAAAGGAACGGAAGGGTTGCTGTTGCTCCAGGCGGGAGGAAAGGGTGCTTCGCTGCTGGAGAATAATACTTGCACTTTAAAGTGCTTCTCCTGCCCCTCCTGCTACGGCACTCAAGAGTTCTCTTGGGCAGCGCTCCAGCTGTCGGGCTGAGATGTATTATCGGTAGCGCCGCAGCGAAACAGGAGGAGATTTGAAACAAGGGCTGGGGGGGTCCAGAAGTGACTTGCTTAAACGGTCACTCAGAAACCGAAGATGCTGGGGGAGAAAATGAGTTGTGGAGCTTTTGCCGGGTACCTGGGGAAAATTGAAGGGGGGACTGTAGAGGAGAGTACTCCTTTGTGCAGCGTGCTGCAGAAGTGACTTTTTTTTTTGTCTTTTCTCAAGGTGTAAAAGCAGGTGGTGTGCGAGCAGTGATTACTTAGGTGAGTGCGTTTCAAACACTCCCCTAATTTAGCAAATACTAAAATAGCGCCAAGTCTGCTAAATGCACGACGTTGCTTAGAGTCTTTATGTCGCAGCACGTTGGGAAAGCACTAGGTTCTCTTGTTCGCATGTACGCTGAAAAACGTGCATGGAAAGTGGAGGGCAGTTATGGGCTCACAGTTGCTCCGAGCAGTGAACAAAAATATGTTACAGTCCAGAAGAAGCAGCAATTAATGGTGTGTGTTTATGGAAAAAGAGGGCAAATGCTCATGCTTTGTGGTCTGAAGCCCTGTCCTCACGAGGTCACGTCAGGCCAAAGCTGCTGGCGGATATAAGCGCCTCAGGTACAGCTTTTTAGAAGAGGACGCAGTGAGAAAGAGGAGGTATGGTTAACTTGTCTCTCCGCCTGGCAAGCGGCAGAGGGACGCAGCAGGACCAGGGCCCTCGCTGGGTGAGGACTGAGGCAAGCTT
The DNA here is from genome assembly GCA_013399095.1 of Psophia crepitans. Lineage (NCBI taxonomy): Eukaryota > Metazoa > Chordata > Aves > Gruiformes > Psophiidae > Psophia > Psophia crepitans. Next base: position 104,949 of record VWZZ01014461.1, on the reverse strand, counting down.
TGGTTTTGATCTTGGCAACCGCAGAAACGTGAAACAGCGTCTGGCTCGCGGCTTCGGCGGGTCAGACCCAGCGTGCTTGGTTGGGTGCGGAGCTTGCGCCTTCTCCTGCGCCGTGCAGGCTCTGTGCGTGTGTCGTGATGGGGTCTTTTCGCTGCACCACGGACAAAACTCGGTTGAATGTTCTGGGACCCTGGACTGTTTTCATCCCTTGGCATCATAATGTTTCAACAAGTATCTATTTTCTTATATTTTCCTGTGGAATTGGAGAGTTGAAATCTGTGGTGAATATATTAACACATACTGAGTTATAGAGCAGGTATTTACCATTTTTCCTGAAGGATTCTAAAATGCTTCACAGACACTTTCATGTATCGCTACACAAATGCAGCCGCTTTTGCTTCATGCTTAGATTTAATTCAAGATGGAGGGGGAGAATTTGCCCGGGAAGATCAGTATATGCCCCCAAATCGATTGCTACGGACAGGTCTCCGTTAGCTCAGGATATGCCCCACCACCCTGTAGAGAGAGCAAAAGGTCCAGAGCAGCGGATATACAAAGGAGCATGTGGAGCCGTCACTGCTACATCCTTCTGCAGAAAGAGGTGGATGCTCGGTTGTATCTCAAGGTTTCTTTACAGGAGGACAGACCATGAGCAGAGAATTTTGTTGCATAAACCCAGGAGATGGCTACAGCTGCACCCCATCCCCTTCTGTCCCATCCTCCTCGAAAGAAGATATCTCAAAGTTGCGGCTGACCGTATACTGCTGGTGGCGGAGGATGGCCTCAGGCTGAGGGGTGACATCTCAACTGGTTTGCTGTGTCCTTGGTCCAGCTACATCATTATTGGGATTCGGAGGTGCAACACCGGGACCACAGCTCTTTTTGAACCAGCTGGATGCCCCACCATGCCATTGCTGTGAATTTGCATCCTCCTTTTCTCCTAAAATGAAAAACCCTCCAAATATTCAGGATGAAAACCGATAAAATATTCATCTATTCTTAGGCTCATTAAGGCAGTGTAATTGGATGTAGGCGCTTCCTCCACTCTAACAGTGCTGTCTCGCTCCTGAGCCAAGATTCATTTCCACAGGCAAGAGGATGCTCTGCACTCTCTCCTTGCGGATAATGGATGTGTGAAGAGTCCCTGTAGCTCAAAGCAGCAAGCTGTTGTAGCACCTACCTTGCTTCGACTCTTCCCAGGGATGGTTTTATTCCCTGATGCTCCTTTCTCTCCAGTCCTGAGCAGCGGTTGCTAATCAAGGCCATAATCAGCCTCTTGCAGGTCTTTTGTTTCCCAAATTGGTGTTCAGTGGTTTTCTCTTCCTGTGATTTTTTTTTTTCCCCTGCTTCTAACAAAGCTGCATCTATTTGAGGACTCCTGCTCCATCTTCCCCTTTCTTTAAGATGTATTTGTGCATATTTTTCCCTGTTGTAATTGAAACAATTTCCAGCCCCTGCTAGGATCAGGATCTTCCTGGGTGCTTTCAGATGTACAGTGAGACAGATTTTGTCCTAAGGAGACCTAACTTGTAATATGCACTCAGTGGAAGGCCTTCAAGTGCAAAAGCTGCTTACAGTGCCTGCATTAGATGTTAAATAACATGCATACCAGGCTGGAAAGGGTGAAACACCATTTTTAGAGGCTGGGGGCAGCTGAAATTGCTCTCTGAGTTTACAGCCATCAGTATCTTGAAAGCCTATGACGTGTGGTACACATGGAAAAAGCTGTGACTTGTTGCCACCGCCAGCTCCTCTTAGGTATTTGGTGGCAGAATGAACTCCTGGATGCAATTAAAGTTGTGTGAGCCCGAAAGATAACCTGGGATAGAAGGGCAAAAGGAGAAGTTCGTGGTACTCCTGTATGTTTGAGATAACCCTTAAGTTTGCTGATGGATGATACTGAGTGGCCTGCAGCCCACATGCCACAGATGGGCTAGTGAAGGAAGGAGGAGGGCATGAAGGAGCTGGAGGAGGATGCCAACACCTTTGCCTCCGGAGGAGCTATCAGACAAACCATTCATTAATTTTTGGTAGACATGGTGGTGTTGGGTGGATGATTGGACTCAATGATCCTAGAGGTCTTTTCCAACCTCACAGCTTCTATGACTCTAGTGTGTGTCAAATTTCACGTCTTTTGCAGGCTGCTGTGTTTAATGAAAGCTGCCATTAAGCAATTCCAGTTTTATTCACAGCTCCCAAATTTTGTAAACTCTGTCACTATCAAATGCAGCGTTACCTGAAAGGTTTTTTTTATTAAAGTCATCATGTGGGAGTCAATTAACATTTAAAGATTTGTATTCCTCTTATTTCATTTGGGCTAATCTTGTGCAAGACTTACACACAGTGAGCCAGATCCTGATGGGGTGGTGCAGATTTATGGGGTGAGGCTGTGGCACTTGAGAGGAGAAATAGTGCTTGAATATCGTGTCATGGTGACCTTCAAGAGGACCTGGCCTTCATGGCCCTTACCAAGCTTTTTTGGGACAGTTTGGATGCTTTCGAGTCAGCAGTCCGTTTAAGGCATCCAGTAGCACTGTAATTGTTGACATGGGGTTACAGCACCCTAGGGAAGCGTTGCTTTGGGGCTGGAATTGGTGTACTGGAGATAGGTGGGTGAAATGCTGAAGATAATCAGAGGTCAACTGGTTAAGCCTTGTTTTTTTGAATAGCCTTGTTGGGGATAGAGAGTGCTTTCTGTATAATAAATATTATACAGTATTTACTGTATAATCTGTGGAGATGAGTGTAAGAGAGCCTCTGAAGGAATTAGTGAAATTCAGTTGAGACTACTTTAAATCAGGTGACAAAAAGCTGCTGAAGAACCTGACAGTGCCTGAACGTGGAAGGGATCCTCTTTAGTGGGTAATAGGTGGTAGGGGGATGGTTGGACTAGATGATCCTTGAGGTCACTTCCAACCTTAATGGTTCGGTTCTCTTTTCTCTTCTCTTCTCTTCTCTTCTCTTCTCTTCTCTTCTCTTCTCTTCTCTTCTCTTCTCTTCTCTTCTCTTCTCTTCTCTTCTCTTCNTACCAAGCTTTTTTGGGACAGTTTGGATGCTTTCGAGTCAGCAGTCCGTTTAAGGCATCCAGTAGCACTGTAATTGTTGACATGGGGTTACAGCACCCTAGGGAAGCGTTGCTTTGGGGCTGGAATTGGTGTACTGGAGATAGGTGGGTGAAATGCTGAAGATAATCAGAGGTCAACTGGTTAAGCCTTGTTTTTTTGAATAGCCTTGTTGGGGATAGATGATGAAGGGTTTTGCTGGCGTCATCGGTCCTCAGTGGGGCAGGGGAGGTGTCTCAATTTAGAGACAGGCTGCTGGGGTTTTTATCAAGAAAAGGCTTAAGGAGGAAGTTTTGGGTGCTTGGAGGATGTTGTCCTGGCTGTCAGAGCAGCTGCTGCACGGGGTGGTTGTGCTGCGTGGTAGGATCTCTTCATCTCAGGCACCAACGGATCACTTCTGCTCCAGAAGAGTGATACAAAAATGCTGACGCTCCTCATTTTTTGAAGGAAAAATCCATACGTCACAGTCTTGTATGAACAAATGTGGTGTCTGGGCCGGATGGGCAAAGTTAGTTGGGCAGTGATGGGTTTGCTCACGATAAGAATCTACATCAAAATGGGAAATGATGGGAACTGGAGAAATCAGGCTTGAGAAACAGTTATTTATCGGTAGCGCTCACACAGCTGATCCTGGGATCATGATCCTCTTCATGTGCCGCTGACGTGGAGTGCAGTGTCGCAGCAGGGCAGCACTTACGGTCTGTCTGTCTAGGAAATCTGCGGCATCTGTCACAAAAACTGCAGAGGTGCTGATTTACTCCTTACCTCTGCTGGGTATGAGCAAATGGGGAGTTAACAGGGGCTTGGTGGAGTAGCTTGTGCTCTGCCTGGATTCACAGCAGAATATCTTCCTTTAGGAAATGGTTTCGAGGTGAGATGCTTAGGTATCAGCGCAGGCTTTGGAGGGATGTCTTCAGCAGCTGTTGGTGCTCCTTAGATGCAACAGCCTCTGAGGCTGGCTGTCCTCTGCAAGGTGATGTGGGAAAGGGCCTTTGCTGTCATGCCCACACTGTTTCCGTCTTCCCCCCTTGAACACCCATAAAACTCAGTGCCCTAGGGTGCTGGGAGAGTGGTTTTCAATTAAAGGCAAACCATCCTGATCCCGGTTGAATCATAGAATCATTAAGGTTGGAAGAGACCTCAAGGATCATCCAGTCCAACCGTCCCCCCACCACCTATTAACCACTAAACCATGTCCTTCAGTTGAGGTGTCCATGTGGATCTATGCAAGGGGATGAATCATCTCCGAATGCTGCAGATTAGTAGGAAGGATTTAACTTTGCTTTCCTTTGAAACTCTAAAAGCGATGCTGCCAGAGGCACTCAGAAGTGGTAGATGCAGGGAGAGGTGTCTGAAGCAGGCAGATCTGCAGCCCAGCTGTCCGAAGGCTCAAGATGCTGCTGCACCATCGCCCTCCTCTCTGGCTCAAGAGCAAATCTGACAGTCCTGGTGTATTTTCTTTTCCCACCATAAAAACGGAGCCACTGCCATACGTGACAGTAGTGGTGTGGTCACTGATTCATTAACATTTGCATTTATTTTACCTTCTAAGAGCATTACCCCTGCTAAGCACTCATAGAAAGCTTCAGGCATTTTTTAAACATAGAATCACCGGCTGGTTTGGGTTGGAATAGAATAGAATAGAATAGTATAGAATCATTAAGGTTGGAAGGGAAGGGACCTCAAAGCCCATCCACTTCTACCCCCCCCTGCCATGGGCAGGGACCCCCCCCACCAGCCCAGGTTGCCCAAAGCCCCATCCAACCTGGCCTTGGGCACTGCCAGGGAGCCAGGGGCAGCCACAGCTTCTCGGGGCACCCTGTGCCAGGGCCTCAGCACCCTCCCAGGGAAGGATTGCTGTCTCCCAGCTCAGCTCCAGCTCCCCTCCTGCAGCTTCAGGCCCTTGCCCTTGGCCTGGCCCCCCCTGCCCTGCAACCAGCCCCTCTCCAGCTTTCCTGCAGCCCCTGCAGGCACTGCCAGGGGCTCCAAGGGCTCCCCGCAGCCTTCTCTGCTCCAGGCTGGACAAGCCCAGCTCCCTCAGCCTGTCTCCAGAGCAGAGGGGCTCCAGCCCTCGCAGCATCTCCGGGGCCTCCTCTGGCCTCGCTCCAGCAGCTCCATGGGCTCCTTGTGCTGGGGCCCCCCGAGCTGGAGGCAGCACTGCAGGGGGGTCTCAGCAGAGCGGGGCAGAGGGGCAGAATCCCCTCCCTGGCCCTGCTGGTCCCGCTGCTGGGGATGCAGCCCAGGACACGGGGGGCTTTCTGGGCTGCCAGCGCACGCTGCCGGCTCATGTTCATAAGTAGAAGTAGAGTCTTGCTGCTTGTTCAGAGAAAGACTAACGGTCTGCAGTCATAATTTTGGTGCTTTGTGTACAGCTCAGGGATCCCAGGCAGCTTCTGGCCCTCCTTGTTTTCCTCTGCCCGTAGATTTAACTTCTCTGCCTCCTCCATCCGGAGCAGCTGGCTGCTGGAGCGCGTGTTTTATTATTACTGGTTTTTATCCTGAAATTCCTTGCTGGGATGCTGGGTTGATCTTGGCAGCACGGCAATGCCTGTGAACTGGAGAAAAAAATTGTTAAGAATTGAGAGGTTCAGTGACCACCAATATCTGAAAAGGCGTTTTTCTCCTCTCAGGTTACTTTTGTGTATCCAAATAACCTGAGACAAGACATGGATTTGATTTAAGTGATGTTGATATGCTGGAGATCCTTTACATTCCTGAGCCTCAGTTTCCCCACACCTTTCCCCACATATCGTTCAAACACACTTGACTGCCACGCAGTACAAGGTAGTCCTGCTGCTGGATCACCCTCCGGAAGATGCTGTAATACTAACAGTAACACTGAGCAGCTAATTTTGCCCTTTGTAAATTTAATAAAGGCTTTCAAAGGACTCTGCCTTGACCTCTCAAGGTCATCTCTGCAGATGTTCGCCTGTTTTCCCTGACATGCTTTGTTTCTAACCCAACTTTTCAGCAGTCCTTTCCAGATAGTCATTAAAAGCACCAGTGCCTTAGTGTGTAATATTCTGGTTAAGTCCAGCTGTATTAACGTCTTATCTGATTTCTCATGCGACATTTTTTCTACCCAGAAGAAAACAGGCTGATGACCTCCCTCCAATGTGAGCATTCGTACCGTGAGGAGAAAGAAGAGTATGGATTACACTTAAAATATTACTTTTGAAGGACCAATCTGGGTTGATGGAATCGGTCTGTTACTGCTCCCCAAGGCACACTGTAAACTTGTAGTGGAGGCGCTGGACGTAAATAAATGCTTTAAGCAGTTTAGCTGCAAGTCTGGATCTGCACCTTTCCCCCTTTCCTTCTTCAGGCTCCGTTCCTCCCTCCTGCCTGGCGCTGTAATGATTTGAAGGGTTTTGTATCTATTTTCACGTGGCTGCCTTGGAGATCTTTTCGGCCAGCTTCCCTCTGGACTATCTACAAACATTAAAAGATGTTTGAAATTACTCAACCTCAACGGTGCTTGAAATTGAGCCATGTTCTGTTGTGTCAACAGAGTGTTTCAAGTGGTGATTGTACAGGCCAGAATAAAGGTTTCCAGCTCTGGTGCTGCCCACAAAACTGCCTTATTAAGTGGGTTTTCCTTGCCTGGTAGCTTAGACGTGCCGCTCTGGTTGCTTATTTGTCCATCTTCCTTCCTCTATTTTATTTGGGTTCTATAATCAATGAACCCTTCAAGACCTGCTGCAAGCCTTGTTCCTGCTTGTTCTCCTTTGCATGCTTGGATCTACTCAACGGTGATGTGGGGAAGAATAAGGGACTTCATGGGTTGTCGGAAATCTGTAGTTTCACTTGGAGCCTGAAGAATTTCGCAGGGCCCCGGTTGGCAGTGCTCTTGTTTTTTCCTACAGCAGACTGGCTGAAGCTGCTGCCTCTTCTTCACCCTTGTGTTACCCGTGACATACGTGCAAGAGGGACGGTGAAATGTAATTTTACTTATTTCAGACTCAGACGGTATCTTTCCTGGGTAATTCTGCTGATTGACAGGCCGGTTGCTGTCTGGGTTATGAGGACAGTCAAATTTACACTCCTTATTTTGGAAACGATGCCTTTCAGTGGGTGTAATACAGCATCTGAAATCCTGGCTCAGGATTTTTCTTTCCTGCAGCCACGTTGATATTTTGCAGTAAATACCTGGGAACAGGACGCTGTCATCTGGTGTCAGAAGGCATCCTTTGTGTGAAAGATGAGGAATGAGTTTCTTTTTTTCCGTCAGAAAGTGTACTGTGCATCGTGTGTGTGGGGAGATCTGCTGATGCTGGATCAGATGCTGAAGGAATCCCATCTCTGCTGGTCCCACCTCACAGTAAAAGTGGCAGATTACCCTCTGTGTTTGAGGTCAAAATAAGCAAAATATTTGAAGGGCCAGCGATTTCACAGTAAAGCCATATGATCGCATTGGAGCTGAGGATTTTGGGGGAAAGAGGTTGGTAAAGGCTTGTTTTGTTGTCTTCCAGTTTGGATGTCTCACGAGCTGTGCTGTGAGTGCCAGACCTAATGAAGCCTGGCATCCCACGGGCTTGTGTCTCACGGTCGGCCGCTCTGGACCCCAGGAGGGTATTGCAGACCCGTGGAAGGTTATTTACAGGGCTCTCCTTTGTGCAGATCCTTTGGTGCCCAAGAAAGGAGAGGTTCACACTAGAGTCCTTCCCCAAGGATGAGAGCAGAGGAGGGTCCTCCACCCTGGTTCAGCATCAGGGTGACCTTTTGTAGGCTCAAACTGATTTTAAGGCTTTATGGGAACTCAGCATCTCTTCCCTCTATCTCTATAAAACCTCTAGAACGCAAATTATTGTGAAGATTGCTTCTGCTGTGCCGTCCGTGGCATACGTGTGCTATGGTCAAAATAATATTCTGTCCATAGGAAAGCAGCCAAAAAGGTTAAAACAACTTGTGGGACAACCAAAGCTTCCACATGCCAGCTTGGGCTTCGCTGTGTGCCTGCCTCCAAGCAGTCTTGGGCGAAAACAAAGTTGATGTTGTGCACTTAAAAGTGGAGTTGCATTGTCAGATTAATCCTTCCGTGAATAAATATAAAATGGGATAGATGTAAACACATAGAGACATATTTAGACACAGTTTATAAATCTGTACATATGTATAAATATACATAAGAAGAACATATAAATGCATAAAAATAGATATATTTTGGGATTTTCAAAGGGGATACTCAGGTAGCAACCCTAGAAGTCATCTGTGCTCATCATGCCTTTCCTTGAACAAGGGGAAAGAAAACAGGGCAGGTGACTTGTGGAGAGTGGGATTGCTGATGCAGCAGCCGTACAGGGAGACAGAGCTACTACCTGGGAACGTTGCTGTTTGTGAGAGCATTTGTTTTTCCTTTTAGAGCTTCAGCTGCCCGTAGGTGGTGATCACCTAAGGAAAAAAATCTGTTTGTACCTAAGAAACGTATATGTGCAGTCTTGACTCTTGTTGCAAAAAAACCATGGAGAGTATGAGTGGGAAATGTTGAAAAGCAAGAAGTAAAAATTACCACCCCACATGCATGCTTATATATTTTTAAATCCTGTGATTAAGACATTTTTGTGCCATCATCAGTTCCGATTATAAGCAAGCTGCGTTTCGGGAAGGAGTGAAGGGTTCAGGCTGACTGCTCATCCCGGTGGCAGGTGAAGAGGCCACCATCCAGCTGGAGCAGAGCAGTACTGATTTCTATTCCTGAAGTGCCTTTGAAATTGTGGAGGTATGAGAAGAAACACGTTCCTTAGGGTCAACGTTTCTGATAAACTCGGAAAGAACTTTACAGCGACAACGATTTGCCTGTTTGGCATATTAAGGAGGCGAGTGAATTTGGACCACTTCATGGATAGACTTGAGGACAAGGAGAGGGGAACAGTGGGGAGGGTGGTCTAACACTTGAAGATAAGTAGGAAGGGTCTTGGCTGTAAGGAGGACACAAAGTTCTATTGTCCGCGGGTGTCTGTAATACTTGACGTTGGGCCTGGGCCTTGAATTGGGTGCAGAGGTGAATTGAGAGCAGAGGGAGGAGGCATTCCCAAGGTCAGTGCTTCTCCTAAAGCTTTGTTGAAGGGGGAGACGGACTGGAAGTTGGAGAGGGCATGCGTGGATACGGGAAGCCGAATGAAACGGATGCCTAAGCAGGAGTGAAAAATGTGGGTTTCAAGTGAGAACGTGGGAAGGCATGCTGCAGGCAGGGGTGGTTTTGCTTTGTGAGCAAGTGGCAAGTCTTAAGTCTTAAATATTTGAGTTCCCAGAAGATGTTTGAGGATAAAATAATTGGGGAAGAGAACAGCATGCAAACGCTTGGTAGCTCAAGGGTGTTACAATAGCTGGTATCACCTGCTTCTGAGCACGTGTCCCTTGTCCCAGAGGAGATGATACCTGCTGAAAGGGGAGAGGTTTGCAGAAGCTTCAGGGAGGGGGAAAAAAGGTTAAAGTGTCCGTTAAAGGACAGCAAGACTCACTCTTGTGATAATTGGAGAGATTTGGGAGGAACTTCCAAATGCAAATTTGAAGTCACGGGAAGTGTTTAGGAGAGCAAGTCCCAGTCCAGTGGAGGTTTGGGTGTTTAATATCCTCTCGTACGTGCCCTGAGAGCCGTGCTCCAGAGGCCAGATTTAGATCCCCAAAGGTGCCTGTGGACCCCTGCGTATTTTGAAAATCACTTGCGTTTTTAAGGTGGCTTTGGCGTGGTGGTCGCTCTTTTAAAATGGGACGTAAGGATCTTGAAGACCTTAGATATCTTCTGCTACGTGACAGCATCGTTTCAGGCAGGTGGAGATGGATGGATGCTCAGTGGTATCGGCACTCGTAACCTCGTGGCTTCAAAAGAGCTTTGAAAGCTCACAGCAGCTGAGCTGCCGTGTTGCCTCTCTCACTGCGAGCTTTCAGCGTGCGATCTCCGTTTTGAGCGTGGCATTCATCTGAAGTATTCATTAAGATGGGGAATTATTTGCATATTATTAGCATTATTACATGGCAATAAAGCTGCTGCTGGTTCTTCCCTCCCTCCATGTATCTTTCATCACCCGCCTTTGTAACTGCTCTGAATCCTGTTTGTTGTGTGACAAACTGGGCTGATAAATCTCGTTACTCACTTGAATGGCTGGGAGACTCATTGCACATTACTGAATTTTGTGAATTATGTAATAAATGCATAATTAAAATTAAACCCAGAGCCTCTCGTGGAACCTTATAAAATTCCGTTCGTGATGAATTATAGAGAAATGTACACGGGTATTAAAATTTAAGCCTGATTATTTGGATTTATTTTTAATCAATATTTAATACGCTACCTATAAGTTCCTGTGTACCCACAGCAAAGCTGCTATTGCTGGAAAGCACAGAAGGGGAGGGGGGATGTTGAGTAAGATGTTTGTTTTCATTGTGCTTCATATTTTAATATTTGATTACAGACAGGAAAACCTCCCCTGAGTACGATGTGCTCAAAAATTTCTTCAGCCAAGGGAAGCGACTGCTAGGAGCCTGCTTTGCCCAAAGTCTTTTCCCACTTGGTCACCTTTGAATATTGCGGTTTGTTGGAGGAGGGTTGCAGTCGTAGGAAACAGTTCCCTCTCATGGAGCACCGCTTGGTCGTTCGCTCATCCAGTGCTCATTAAAATCGTTCTGAAAATCTTTTCCACGGCGTATTTTTGCAGTCCTGATTCTGACTTAAAGGCAGCTGCCCAGACTGCTGTCAGGTTTGAACTTGAGATGCGCTCAAAACTTATTTTCTCCTTGCTAAAATGGCCTTTAGAGATATTTTCCCAATGCCTTGGAAAGAGAAGCGATGTTTTTAAAGCGAACGGTCCTGTTTAATTTTGAAAGGTTTGTCTCTTAAGTGCGAAATTGAATAGAAGGGATTTTATTCCCCTAAATCCCCGATTCTAGAGAAAGCAGCTTGAGATCTCAGTAAGAGAATTAACACTTGGGTTAAACTCACAATAAGAAGCAGTACTTGGAAAATGCCTATTCAGATGCCGTTGAGGAAATAATAGGATTAGTTCTTGTCCTGTCAGTGTGGATTCCTCAAACGGCGGGCTGCGCGCTGACGTGCGTACGTTATATGTTGCTGGCCTGGGTGTGAAATTGAGGACAATGAAAATAAAGCTGACTTTTCTAGGAGGAGATTCGTTTGGATGTTTAAGCTGGGACTTCTGCACCCACGTGCGACAGGTAATTCAGTATGACAAATAAACCACTCCTAATCCTCGACCCCCCCGACGCTGCTGTTTGTGACCGGGATAATCTTAATTGCAACTGCTGAAATGCTTTTATGCTAAATGGGGAATACGCCGTGGCAAACGTGTTTTCTGTTCCTGTGAGCGGGTTTCTGTTCATTTCGATCATGTGTTAGAAACATCATGGTTTTTAACCTGTTATTTCCATTGTGTGTTTTTAATGAGCCATTTATTTTCCCAATGTATGTATATTTTAATGTCTATACATTATATCTGTCATTTAAGATAAAGCATTTTTTGTCTCTTAATTTTTTAATTTTTTTTTTTTTGACAATTCATGATAATCCGAAGCCCTGAAACAAAGTGTTATTTTCAGTTTCTTGTGTCTGCCATTTCATAATCATCCGTGTGTGTCTTTATTTTTAGCTTAAGCGAATGACGCGAAGCGTTAAGGCTGAACTGAGGTTATTTTGACGTCATCTGATTTCATCATAGAAGGCGCGGTAGGAGATCGTCGTGCTGAAAAACTTCCAACAAAATGGTAATGAGAACCCAGAAAGGCTTCTGTTGTGCTGTCGTTCTTCTCTTTCTGTCTCCTCAGACGCAGCTACTGCTTCTTCACGCAGCTTCTCTGTACTTTTCTGCAGGGTTCGCTCTTGCGTGTAGTCCTGGGTACCCTGTAACGCCCCCAAAAGCCCGTGCTTTGGGAGCAGGGGGAGGTTAGGCAGCGTTTCAATGAGCAAAAACCCGCCTAAGAGCGGTCTAAAGTTTGGTATAGGCAGATAATGGGTAGTTGTGGCAGATGTGCCTGTAAATCAAGGACAGTGGAATAAACAACACAGGCGTGTGCTTAAGTCGATGCTTCACGGTTGAGTGCATGTCTGAGAGTACACCCAAGTCCTCCTTGGAGCTGGAACTTAAGGAGGAAGCAAAAAAACTTAGAGTATATTCTGCCTTTTGGCACAAGATATATTTAGGGTGTGCGTGAAGCTTTGGAAAGAACCTCTTTTTTACATTTTGAAGTGATAGACGTGTGCAGCTAACGGTGCCTGGTTTGAGCGGCAGCTCAGTGAGCGCTCGCTTCAGACCGTGTATGTTTTAGCATGGTGTTACTCAGTACTCGCTGGAGTCATCTTTTCCAATTGAATAATCTTACGATTCTGGAGGACAGCAGAATAACGCCTCAGGTAGCTTGCAATTCAGTATTTAAAAAGAAAAGTCCTGTAAAAAGGGATTAATTTAGAAGGGCCACGCTGAATGCATAAAAGTATGTGAGAATTGTATTGGCCATACCTGAAAACTATACGTACCAGGTTACTGTACCATGTATTTTTCTTATTCTTGGACTGCTTCTTGCATGGAATATCTCATTCTGCTCTTCTCTCTAGCTGGCCCTTTCCTACTCACTAACAAGAGTTGCTATCTTCTAACAAAAAGTGTGTGTCCATATAATACGTATTTTCAAATGTCTCCATTTAAATGAGTATTTATCAAAGATACGTGTATGATATACTCTTATGTCTAATCATTATGTGATACGTAGTCTGGCTTTTTTGTGCTTGAAGGTTTTTTTGTGCCTTTTATCCACCAGGATATTTTTTAGGTGACAGTGTTAAGAGTTGGTTTACACTTAAAAATACACTATATGTTTTGGTTTACTTTTGGGTTTATTAGTTAGTGGTTTCCTTTCACCAGTACAGCTAACAGTGCACTGGCGGTGTGGAAGGATGTCTCATCCCAAACTAGATATCCCCATTCCTACCCCAGTATAAGGTGTAGTTACACCTGAACCCCTGCAGGTAGTCTTGGGATGCCAAGAATTCCCCTAGTTTTATTTAGTTGAGAAAATATTCCTCCAGTTCTGCTTAATTTTTGTGTCCAACAAATGGGAACATGAGAGTACACCAAGTGGAAAAAAAATCCTGTTGTATTTACAAGCAGGTTTTTGTAAAGTGGTTCAGTTCCTCTAGGTCTAAAACGTTATTTTATTTCACCATTCACCGTGTGCAGATGTGTCGCTTAGGGGCATGGTTTAGTGGTGGACTTGGTAGTACTAGGGTTAATGGTTGCACTTGATTTCCAACCAAAACGATGCTGTGATTCTGTTCTATAATTACTTGATTTCAGCTTTAATTTGTTGATCATGGATTAGTTAATCTTTGAGCGTTGCTATTTATTTAATTCCTTTCTTTTCTTTTCTTTTTTTTTTTTTTTTAGGTCTGAAAGGTTTTTATGGGTGGTGAGATGTTCCAGTGCTTGGATCAATGTGTTTCATTTAATGTTGGGAAGGAAGGGATTTTTTTTTTTGTTGCTTGTTTGATTTTTTTAAAGTTACTGTAATTATAAGTCAGCATAGCAAATCACGGTGAGGTGTATCTACATATATAAAGACATACAAAAACGTATGTGCACAGAGCAAATGAAACTGTCCCAGGGCAGAAGACGACCCAGAGGAGCTGCCGGTAGAGGGAAGAGGGAAGCTTTGACCAAGTTGTTGAAACTCAATTGAAGTGCGATGAAAACCACGCTACGCCTGTGGACCAAATGCAGCTTCTTTTAGCAGAGAAATTGACTTCCACCAAAGAAACTGGGATCATAGAATCCTAGGTTAGGGTTGGAAGGGACCTCAAAGCCCATCTAGTTTCCACCCCCCCTACCATGGGCAGGGACACCCCCCACCAGCCCAGGCTGCCCAAAGCCCCATCCAACCTGGCCTTAGACACTGCCAGGGAGCCAGGGGCAGCCACAGCTTCTTGGGGCACCCTGTGCCAGGGCCTCAGCACCCTCTCAGGGAAGGATTTCTTCCTAACATCTCATCTAAATCTCCCTCTTTCAGTTTAAACCCATTGCCCCTTGTCCTGTCACTGCACTCCCTGATAAACAGCCCCTCTCCAGCTTTCCTGGAGCCTTAGGGACTGGATGTCTGGGATTTACTTCACCAGCAGTGCTGCATCAGCTGGAGCTCACCTTAGCCCGAGGTTGATCAAGGTTCCTGCTATGATATGAACGACACGGAAGAGGGAAATCTCTCTCTTGTGCTTAGCAGGTGAGGCTGAAACAGACCTGCTGGAATGGCGCGATCTCACAGCACTAAAGCTTGCGGAGCCTCGGGTGAGGTCCCCAACGCAGCACAGCGGGGAGCTTTGCTGCTGGCTTCAGTATCACCAGGATTTCACCCCTTGGCCGGAGAACTGAAGCGTGGTTTTAATTTCCTCCCGTGCTCAGGTCTGTCCTTGTTCAGCAGAGCACTAAATCCTCTGCCTGAGCACTTGCAGTCCTCTGCCTGAGCAGTGTGAGAGTTGTCCTGAGCTGTGTTTTGAGGATTGCATGAGCCAGGTTAGGGGGAAAAAAACCCGTAAAAATTTAAAAAAAACCCAATTATATGTGTATGTAAACGTAAAAGTATTCTTGGATTTGTGGAATGAGATCAGCTGTGGTGCAATTTGGATGATGGCATCCTGACAGTAACCAAGTGGACAAACCTGTGTAACGACGCTTTTCCTTCGCTCCAGACCTGCTGTCCCAAACCTTGTGATTCCTTTAGAAAAGTCCTGTAAAAATAACGCTGCTCTCTGGGGTGTTTAACTTGCTCTTTTTTCAGTTAGCCACTGCTGAACCTTATGAAAGAGAGAGGTTTTTTAACTTACAGCCTGGTGCGTATCGAGAGTTCAGAAATCTCCGCAGAAGATTAAGCAAGTTAGAGAGAGAAATTAGCTTTGATCCCTTTCTGCCAGCATAGGATTATTCCGCGTCGTACTGGTTTTGAAGTTCATGTCTAATCCACTTTTACACGTCTCAGGGGACCGAGCTTCTTACAACTTCTTCTGCAAAACAGTTGTGTGGTGTAGCCTCTGATTTAGAGGTACTTACTTGATACCGAGATTCAATTTGCATTTCCATTACTGCATCCCATTTCATCCTGTGCCACGTACGTCATGTCGCTGCTTCGTGGTGTATGGCTTTCAGAGGCATGTGGATCATTATCGTGCTCATGCTATTTTATATGCTCACCACACACTTAGTCAAACTATATATATTTGAACCCCGGTCTTGGAAACAACTCTGCGTGGCTTGTGTGTAGGTCTTCGAACTGTTGAACGTCTTTACACACAAAAGGGCTTGGAGATGGTGTGGGTTATAGCGCGCGAAAACAACTGGCGCGAAACAAGATTAAAAGAGCCATGTGTGCAGAAATATTGCTAATCAAGGCAGAGAGGAGGGTCACGTTACTGTTTTCCAGCAAAGTGGAAGGTTAAAAAGGTTTAAACCTCAATCCCGATGTTGTTTTTTTTTAATGCACTGTGGTTTATGCACGACGAGTTTGTAAAACCATCTTTCTTTCTAATAAATGTGTATTTTCAGGCTTAAAAATTACTTGTCTGTGATCCTTTGAAGTGCCTTTTCGCGGGCGTTCAGCGTTGACAGCACGCTCAGAGTGTGTTCTCCTTACCGGCATCGCGGTAGCAGACCAGCAGAGCATTGAAGCGCATGATCTATTTTAAGTAGGCAAGCGATGCGTTTAAAAATGACAGCGTGTTTTGCTGGACTGACAAAAGCTTGTCCAGAGCAGTGTTGGGTTAGCACTCAGATCAGGCCAGGGGACGTTTCAGGAACTGCCTTCTGGAGTAGAAAGTACCAGAGATACCAAAAATATGGTTTATACACCAAAAGTGTGTTTTATAGGTCAAGAGTTAAAATCTCAAGTTGCTGAAGATATCTCTACTCTAGTTGGAAGCCCGAGAGATCCCGGAATTGAACCCTCATCCCTGTTCCTGCCCTGTGCCTTCACCCTCCGTTCATACCTTGCAGCATTGTTTCACCTCGAGGAGAAAATTCTGCAGCATTTCTAGAAGGGAGAGAGGGCACGCAGAAAGAGGGTAAAGGGTGAATGCAGTAGATAACCCAAAGATAATGCTGTATACACTGAGATGGATTCTATTTTTTTTTACAGGAGTAACATAAAATTAATGTGCGTAGAGAGTTGGAAATACATGTGCGTCTTGGACGTCTTTTAGCAGTGTGAAGGATGCACTGTTGCAGCCTGGACAGCAGAGAATATTCATAGAATCATGGAATGGTTTGGGTTGGAAGGGACCACAAGGATCATCTAGTTCCAACCCCCCTGCCATGGGCAGGGACACCCCCCACCAGCCCAGGCTGCCCAAAGCCCCATCCAACCTGGCCTTGGACACTGCCAGGGAGCCAGGGGCAGCCACAGCTTCTCGGGGCACCCTGTGCCAGGGCCTCAGCACCCTCCCAGGGAAGGATTTCCTCCTAATATCTCATCTAAATCTCCCCTCTTTTAGTTTAAACACANCTGATCAATTTTGTGGCCTCCTCTGGACTCGCTCCAGCAGCTCCATGTCTATCCTATTCCTGCTTTTCCAGTCTGAGTTGCCTGGATAGCCCGTGCTATTGCCTTTTTCTTCACCGACAACAGTGCAGTTGTGGGGTAGAACCCAAACCTGTCCCAGTGACATCTAATGAACTGTCCTCCTCCTCAGAGCTGTTTTGGCAGAGCAGTGGCCTTAACCCTGATGGGAATCAGCGTATTCAGGGATTTCACATCACCTGTGTGGAAAAGGTGGGTTTGGAAATGTCCTCTTCCATCTTAACATGGCTTTGACCAGACCATCGCATGCTCCTGCCACCGTGGGAATACCTTCGATAAAAAACCTTAAAATAATTTTAAGTAAATCAGCGCTGGAAGGTTGCAAGGCTGTCAGAGTGACTTATCATTTCTCCCTTGGAAATGGCATTTCAGGAAGATCGCGGCGGATGCTGCTTTAGCACATCCCTGGCGAGCAGTCTGGTCTGAATCCTGCGGAAGGTCTTCAAGAGATCTATCAGATGCCCTACTTCATTTAAAATGTTTGGGTTATGTATTTTTTTTTTGTTGTTTCGTTCTCATCACTGTAGTAAAATTATTTTTACGACCCTTTGGGTATTACCTGCTTTTATAATCTTTCTATAATTAAATTTACAAATCCGCTTTTGAGCTGGTGATGTATAAAACCTTGCAAACGGGATCCTTTGTGCGTTAACCTATATTTATGTTACTTTTATTCCTTCTGGCAGTAATTATCCTGGCTCTAGGCCTGGGATTAATCCATAAGATGCTGAACACGCTTGAATTTTTTTTCCCCCCTTCTCTGTGGCCAACTCACTCATCTTATGTAGAGCAGAGCAGGGCATTTTTAAAACCACTTCCTATGCAGCAGTTTAACTGTTACCCCTCTTAAATGATTCACAGGAGGAGCCATAGCAAAGGTTAATTGATCCTGTGCCATGGATACAGACAGGAGAAATGATTCAGCCTCCGTCACGGAGGTACTTGGCTGTTTCTGAGCCTGATGACGCAAAGAAACCATCAGCCATCGCTTCCCTGTGGGATTTTGGGGTGTAAAAAGGTTCGGAATGTTGGAAAAGCAGTACACGGGCTCCAATGCTGATCTGGTGGGGCTGATGTACCATCATTCTGGAGCTACTGGGCGTGAGGACATGCTGCCCTGTTCTCCAGCAGATGCTGTAAGCACTAACCTATGGGGCACTGGTGTCCTTGGTAGGATAAAACTGTGTATAGGCCATGGCAGGGGAGTTTCATGTCTCTCTATACAAGAATGAAGATCTCTATGACCTCGGTAGAAGCACGATTTCAAGCTGGGTGAAGTCCTTGGTCTCTTCCCTGAGTGTCCTGTGCAGCTGAATGTTTCAGGTAAAACCTGCAGTGTCCCAAAGCTGCTCTGCCACCAAGCAAAAGTGCTTTCGAGGTGGCTTCAGTGAGTGAGGGAGCAAGTCTCATCGCAAAGGGTCTTACTTGCCTGGTGCATCTCTGTGTCTTGCAGGTGAACGTGTGGTTGCTTCTCATAATTGTTACTTTTGCAAGTCCTTTCAGGTTTGCTGAACTTAGAATAAATTGGATTTTGTTCTCATAATGCTGAACCCTGACTCCCGTCTTACCACGTGAAAAGGAAAATACCATTTGTGGCATCTTCCAGAGAACTTCAGAAACATGGGGTTTGTTTTTTCCTGGATGACACCGAGCGGAAATTAGTCTTGCAAGGATGGGAGTTCTGCATTTGACCTCAGCCATGCAGGAGGGTATATTGCTGGGTGAAGCCAAGGACACATTAGAGGACACAGAGAACACAGCGCTGGGCGTTTGGGTTTTTTCCCCATGAAGCTAAATATGAGCTGTGATGCCTGGGCCAGCTAGCACTGACCCAAGTGGTTCCTGGGTCTGGTTCAAGATTTCAGGTGCAATCACTTTTTTTTTGAGAGACAATGTTTTACAGTAGGCTGTGGCTGTGCCTGTTAGCACCGTGACTGGAGAGTGGATCCTGGTAATGTCTGTCCTGCAATACCTATGTTGGCAGACTGGATCTTGTACTCACCTGCCTTCATGGCTACCAGTCCTCTTCGGACCTGGTAAGATCATTGTGATCTGAAGTGTGGTTCTGCAGATGACCTGATTAAAATTTTGTAGAATCATAGAATGGTTTGGGTTGGAAGGGACCTCAAAGCTCATCTAGTTCCACCCACCCTGCCATGGGCAGGGACACCCCCCACCAGCCCAGGGTGCCCAAAGCCCCATCCAACCTGGCCTTGGGCACTGCCAGGGAGCCAGGGGCAGCCACAGCTTCTCGGGGCACCCTGTGCCAGGGCCTCAGCACCTTCCTAATATTGAACCTCATTTTGTCCTAACATCTTATCTAAATCTCCCCTCTTTTAGTTTAAACCCATTCCCCCTTCTCCTGTCACTACACTCCCTGGTAAAGAGTCGCTCTGTGTCTTTCCTGGAGCCCCTTTAGGGACTGGCAGGCCACGATTAGGTCTTCCCGGAGCCTTCTCTTCTCCAGGCTGAACAAGCCCAGCTCCCTCAGCCTGTCCTCGCAGCAGAGGGGTTCCAGCCCCCTGCTCAGATTTGTGGCCTCCTCTGGCCTCGCTCCAGCAGCTCCATGTCATTCCTGTCCTGGGGCCCCCCGAGCTGGAGGCAGCACTGCAGGGGGGTCTCACCAGAGCAGGGTAGAGGGGCAGAATCCCCTCCCTTGCCCTGCTGGCCACACTGGGTTTGATGCATGTCTGAGAGAGAGAAGTCTTGTTGTTTTTTGGTGTGGGTTTGTTTGGGTAACTCTTCATACAGTAAGCAGGAAAATTTAAAGTATTTCTCAGGTGTTAATATTAAAATCCACTATCTGTAGCATGCTCCAAGATCCTTAAATCATGAAGGGTACACATCCACTGTTAAATACCTGGATGGAATATTTATTCATTGTCTTACTCCAGAAGATTTAGGGACCGTCAGGGAGAGCTCCCAACAGCCTTCTTGAAAGAGGAGTGGGTGTTGTGTGGAAAAAGAGCACAGCCCTTGGCGTGGGCCATCCCCAAATTCTGGGGAAGAACAGTTCTAGAACAGGTGGCCTGCAGAGGTTGTAGATATCCCATCCCTGGAAACATTCAAGGTCAGGTCTTTGAGCAACCTGGTCTAGTTCAAGATGTCCCTGCTCATTGCAGGAGGTTGGACTAGATGAGCTTTAAAGGTCCCTTCCAACCCAAACCGTTCTATGACCATGATATGTGTCCTCTCCTCCTGGTCCTCTGATGCTGGCTGGGTTCTGGATCAGACCTGCTGTAGCCCTTTTCTAACAGCCCATCCTCCTCCTTCCCCTCTGGGGGTTTGCTGGGAAGGAATAGGTGTCATGAAAGATTCGGTGCTGTTTCTGGGCTGCTCGTGGAGCATCAGCATTTGGAGGTGCTTCTCATGGCTGAGCCGTCTTTGGATACTGAACCCTTGGACAACATGCAGACATCTCCAAACAAGGGTCAAGGTGGCCTCAACAAGTTTGTAGCTTGAAGCTTCAGCCTTCCTGGAGCCCCAGATCAATCCAGCACCATGCTCCTTGCTGCTGTGATGGGAGAGGTGCCACGTGCTGTAGCAAACGTTGCCCGTTGGGAATTTCTCCTTAGCAAACCCTTCTGGAGTCATTGATTTGCAGCAATGTCTGAGCCAAATTTAAGCATGGAGCCACGCAGATCTGAATTCAGCCGTGCTGGCTGTTTTCCCTGGGAGGAGGGATCACGGGGATGGGTTTGATTGCCTCGGAAAATTAGTGTTGATTTCAGTGAAGAATATTTTATTACAGTGTTTGCATTGGCATTCTCTTCATAGGATAATGGCTAAGAGTTCCCAGTGTTTCCTGTGCTTGTGTGTGTTTAATGATTTAATCTATTCCTTCTGAATGCTGGCTTGGAAAAAAAAAAACCCACCAAAAAACAACCAACAAAAACCCAACCAAAACCAAGGCTGGCTGCCTACTCTTAATATCCCATCATAAAATAAAATCACTAATCCCAAAGATGGAGTTGCAATTGAAGAGGAAGAAAACCAATCTTGGGAAGTATTAAAGCTGAATAATATGCTCTAAAATAGACACTGATCATGGTGTTTACTTCAGTTATGGAAGAGAGCGAAGCTGTAATGCTTTCAAAAATTGGGATGCTGTTATTTTCATCCCTTAGAGTGGATTTAGAAATCTGGGTTTAAGCTCACTAGTTTGAAGCCAGGTGGTGCTGAGGGGGTCCCCAGTTTTCCCTCGAGCACATTCAGGGTGCTGAACAGCCCACAGACACTTGCCCGGAGAAGAAAACTGGAAACTTTTAGCTGCGTACAGCCCTTTTTAAGCTGAAGCTTCTGTCATGATTTTTAGGGTTCAGGCACTAACAGCCTTTGGCATTTCAGAGAATCACAGAATCTCCTGAGTGGGAAGGGACCCATAAGGACCATCGAGTCCAACCCCTGGCCCCACACAGGCCCAGCCCCATCACAGCAGATGGCTGAGAGCGTTGGCCAGACACTGCTTGAACTCAGCCCAGCTCGGGGCGGTGACCACTGCCCTGGGGAGCCTGTGCCAGGGCCCCACCACCCTCTGGGGGAAGAACCTTCTCCTGATCCCCACCCTGACCCTCCCCTGGGGCAGCTCCAGGCCGTTCCCTGGGGTTCTGTCGCTGGGCCCCAGAGGGAGGAGATCAGCGCCTGCCCCTTGGCTCCCCCTCGGGAGGAAGCTGGAGGCCCCATGAGCTCTGCCCTCAGCCTCCTCTTCTCCAGGCTGAACCAGCCCAGGACCTTCAGCCTCTCCTCACACGCCTGCCCCTCCAGACCCTTCCCCACCTTTGTTCCCTCCTCTGGACACTCCCCAACAGTTTTATGCCCTTTTTGTGCTGTGGCGCCCAAACCTGCCCCCAGCACTGGAGGTGAGGCCGCCCCAGCGCAGGGCAGAGTGGGACCATCCCGTCCCTGGCCCGGCTGGCCATGCCGGGCTTGGTGCCCCCCAGGACACGGTTGCCCTTCCTGGCAGCTTGTCCAAGTGCGGTTTTACGGTGCAGAAACAGCGTTGTCCAATATCTGCCCCATCATTATTCCCCAAAATGAGCCCTAGTAGTAACTGATGTTCTCCAGAGAGGTGCTGAAGCCTCATTAGGCACCGCTGGGTAGCAAAGCATGTGTCTGTTTTTAAAATGTGAAATCATGAGTTGACCAAGCTACTGGCTTTTAAACCATGTTTTCCCCTGCGTGGGCTCTTAACGCTCCCCCTCAACCCCTGCTTCAACCCCCTTAGTCACCGGCTCAGCACCATGAAGGTTTCCCTGCCCTGAAGACCAAACCATGTTCTGTACAAGCGGGGCACGTGTGAGCCGGGGAGGTTGTTTAATCCTGTCAGGCAGTTCAGTCCAGTTCGATTTGGGCTCTGACTTCCAAAGATCAAGGTTGCCGCTGCAAGTTGCTTTCCAGGGAGTCTCCCTGCTCCCTGCCGGCTGTTGCTAGCGGAGGATGGCTTGCAGCAAAGGTAGAGACCTCCAGGATGGGGGAGGCACGCAGCAAGCTCGTCAGCTGTGAGTTTTAACCTGCCTGTGTTTATGACTTGGAGCCTGAAGATTTCCCTTGCCTCCCTTCTCCGGCATCACTCCAGGGCACGGGAGATTTCAGATCCACAGGAAATATCCTCAGACAGCTCCAGTGAGCGGAACCGTAGCGGTAGAGGCTGCGTGGTGCTAAGGCTGGCGTTGGCTGCTCGCGAGTTCAGCGCCGTACCTGTTAAACCAGGCTGCCACGTCTGGTGCTGGTGGGAACAAGCGTAATCAAATAAAGGTATTTCAGGCACGCAAGTTTGGGCAATTAAAACAGTGATACACTGGAGCTAATGAGGCCACGGCTGTGTTTGTTGGGGTCAGGGCAGCCATCCAGGTCTGCTTGCAGTGCTTCTGGTCAAGGGTGTTGCTCCTTCTGCTAAGGACTGGGAAGAGAAATAGAGGGATGATGGCAGGGGAGGGCTGAGCATCGCTTAAAGGTTATTGCCTGTTCGTGTGAAACCTGAGCCTTGATTCATGGCATCGCTGAGCTGGTGGGGAATCCTGTCCGGGGTTTACAGCAGCGTGTTTCTGGAGCAAGAGTACCAGCCGGGCTTTGTTCCCTCTGAGCATCTCCCCTTTATGAGAGGAGCAGGGCGGCCGAGAAGCAGGAGCAGAGGAGTCCAGGTGACCGATAGCTGTCTGACTGACTTCAGAGTCTCCGTGGGCAGCAGAAGGGCTCCTTTATGGCATCACGTTTACCAAAGCTGCCTGGAGGAGGTTATTTAAACAGCATTGGTTCAAAACACTCTCTTAACATAATTTTTCTCCATCTGCAGCCTAAATAATCAGCCTCTTCTCTAAACCGAATGACTCTCATGGTTAGTCGCATGCTTCTAAGGTGCAGTTGTTCCCTTTGTAAGCTCCTGTGCCATGTAGAGCTGCCTAGCCTGGAACTGGGCTTGTTTAGTCTGGAGAAGAGGAGGCTCAGGGGAGACCTTGTTGCCCTCTACAACTCCCTGAAAGGAAGTTGTGGTGAGCTGGGGGTCGGCCTCTTCTCGCAGATAACTAGTGACAGGACAAGGGGGAACGGCTGCAAGTTGCCCCAGGGGAGGCTTAGGTTGGAGATGAGGAGAAATTTCTTCTGGGAAAGGGTGGTCGGGCATTGGAACGGGCTGCCCAGGGAGGTGGTGGAGTCACCGTCCTTGGGGGTGTTTAAGGAAAGGTTGGATGTGGTACTGAAGGACATGGTTTAGTGGGTAATAGGTGGTGGGGGGACGGTTGGACTAGATGATCCTTGAGGTCTCGTCCAACCTTAATGATTCTATTATATTCTATTCTATTCTACAGCAAGACTCCATGCGCATGCCAGACCCTATATGAGAACAACAGCATTTGTAGAAGCGTATGTAGATATTGGGATTCAGGCTGGCTCTGCATGAAATGGGGACACACAGAGCAGGACAGGGATGCTGTGAGATCGTGGTGCTGAGATCAAGGCTGTTTCCTCATTGATTCTGCTGAAATACACGTATTTTCCATATGTACAGTCTTGAGCCACATGTGGGGCTCGGTGGAATGCAAATCTAACGTGCAATAAAAGTGGTAGCTTCCAATATTGAGCAAAATTTGGTTATTTGGGAAGTGTTCTTAGGAAGCAATTTATGCATCCACGTGCCAGTTTCTTTGACTCTTGCGGGCAAGGGCTGGTGCATCCAGATGTGGTGGCTTAAGATGTCACTGTCGCAGTGCTGTACCTTGTCCCTCTGCCAGAGGCAATGCCTTGACTCCTTGGCTTTAATGGGTTGAGAGATGGGTCTGCGGATGTGCTGCAGGAGGAGTTGCAGCAGCAGAGGCTGGAGCACGCTGATCGCTGGAAGGTGCAGGAGCCCCAGAGGTTCAGTTCAGCACGTGGCTTTTGGAGCTACCCTGAACACCTCCTGAGGTTGTGTCTTGTCCCTAAACTTTGTTGTAGTTTGGTAGGAATCTGCTCAAAATGCATCATGTTACTGCCCCTTTTGTCCTCAGAAACTGAGCTGGGAGCATCTATCTGGAGGGGACAAACCGACCTGACTTGGTTAGCTTGATACCTCTTGGCTTTTCTGCAAAGCTTTTGGGGATCATCTGTGCTTGAGGTACCATTCTCTACTTGGCCAAGCTCAAGAGATGGTGGTCACTGTACATATGTCCCGGTCCTGTCAGATGAGCCAAGCGTGCAGTAGTTTTGTCAGTGTTGTGTGTCCGTGGGAGGATGGTGAACCTGACATGAAGCTGTGCTGGTTTTTAATAAATTCAAGCCATCAGGGTGAGTTTGTGCTGGGTCAGGGCTTTGAGTCAGGGAGCTGTGGAAATTGTGATCCATTTTAAGGTAACCTGAAACTGGATTGTTATGTTAGAATAGAACACTTCCAGGTGGAAGGGACCTACAACGATCATCTAGTCCAACTGCAAGATCCTGTGGCTTGAGCACGGCTATCAGCTGGGGCACAGTGCAGATACTTGCGGGATGGACTCTGAAATGGCCTTGTAGATGGACGTTCTGCTTTCCCACAGCCCACAGAGCAGAGCCTGTAGCGGCAGTGGGCTGTTTTCCCCCAGTTCCTCTGCAAGCCTCAGCCCTGCCAGTCAAATCAGTTTTGAAACACCTTCACTTTTGACTAAAGAGATTATTTGTGTGAAGAAGCACTTGAGTTAACAGCACCAGGAGCTCAAGGGAAGTTTTCTGCAAAAACTTGCACTTCAAAAAGGCCGTGCGTCTTTTTCAGCTAGACAAGTCTACTCTCACTTCATCCTTAATGGCATGGAGTAATTGGTTCAAGAGACAAGGAGGTTTTGTGGCAGGAGGAGCAACGAAAAGTTGGAGAGAAAGGTTTGAGCTGACTGTGCAGGAGGAGGACTGTAGGGCATGTGGAGGGTGGGCAGTGGTGGTGAGAGTAGTTGCTCTCTTGTTGGGTGCACGCGTGGTACATGACGATGGTGTTTGGTATGTGCGGGGCTGGGGTTTCTGCCTGTAAAAAGCTGGTTGTGGTGTTGTGAAAGGGAGAGGTGGGAGACAGCCCAGCTCATGTTAAAAGTCAGGGGTAGATGTCCACCCATCCTCTGCTGCTTGAAGCTTGTTCTCCTGTGGATGTCTTCTGCTCTCTGTAAAGTGTTCATCCTTCCTTCGCTGTAAATGAGTTGCTTTGCAAGCTGCAAATGTGATTATTAAATGAACCTTCTTTTTTAAGTGAGTTTTGAAACCTTTTGATGTGTGAACAGTCCCGTCACGTGATTCCGTGGCCACAAAAATGTGCTGCTTATTTTCAAAAGGAAAAACTCAAACCTGGGGAGAAATTCCCAGGAGAGAAGTTTAACAGCTTTCAAAGCGTTCTGCAGCACTTTTTCTTTGTGTGTGGGCAGGAAGATTTCTTTCCACTCAAAACAGGCAGGCTCCTCTCTGCAAAATCTCTCTGGGCTTTGACACAGCGCCCAGACCTGTGGTCCCTTCTGATGGTGCCATGAAGTTATCTGGACCATGGGAAGCCACCAAGGCTTGACAAAGCTTGACAAAGAAGCTTCGTGTTATTTCCTTAGCTGCGGTGATAGCTGGGGTCTTCCCGATGTTCAGGGATACCAAACACACCGTGCTTAGCGTCCACCTGAGTGTGCCCAAGAGCTGCAAAGGGTGTAGAGCAGCTTGGGGAGCTGCTTGGTCCCAATTGAAACACCTCCTGTGATGCGTGCCACAGCTTGGGGACTTCTAGAGACTGGTCTAGACAGCCTTTCCCCACCACTTGCCTTTCCATGTGCTGCCTTTTCCAATAAATGGATAGACATATTCCTGGGATGAAACTCTCAAAGGCTGCTGGCATTTAAGAGAAGTAACAGCGAGTACCAGCCAGAGTGGTGGAGACAAAATTTTCCCGGTTTCATCTTGTGCAGCTGCTCCGATTAGTAGTCCCGTGGCTCTAGTCAAGCAGATTAAGACATGACAGCATGCAGGACTTGGAACTGGTGAAAGAAACAACCTGGTCTCTCACTGCCAAGAGAAGAGCCCTGACAGTTGTCCAGATGGTACCTCAAACCCAACCGTGCTGCCCGTGGTAAACCTCAACCACTTCTCTGTTGAAGAGCAGGAGAAGCCATGGCAGCCTGGCAGCAGTGAGCTGGGATGCTCAGCTTCTCCGAGGAGAGCAGTAGCAGCTCCAAAGTCCTGTTCACAGCTTGGAAACATCTCTGATTCTTTTGTTCGACGTTGGATTATGTTAGGACCTAGCGATCTCCAGCTGAGCTTGCAAGAGATAACAGACTGTGTCCCTGTAAGAGCTTGCAGTTGAGTGGGAGGTGATGAGCAGACAAGGTGACTTCAGATTTTGCCAGAAACCAGATGAGTGCACATTTTTGTCTTGGAGTGAGAGAACGGCTTGGAGATTTTTGTTGGTGTTGCCCAAGAAAGCACGTGCTCCATTGCCACGCAGTTCAGGGCATTGACACAAGCAGGCACACGTGGAGCCCAGGCTCCAGCAGCTCTTCCAGGAACCTGTGACAGCCAGAGCTGACGCCAGAGCAAGCCCAGCTGTCAGTGAGCTGCTAGGTGGATTTCAGTCCCTGTGGTCCCTTCAGTCCCAGGATTTCCTGACTCTGAGGCCTCCAGAGAGGATATCACTAGCTAATGCAATTTGAGACCCATCACTCAGTGAAACTCCATGGGAATTCAGCACCAACTCGCTCCCACCTTTGCTGAGCCCATTGCTTCTGCTGCGAGAACAACTGCTGTGCTCAGGTGTTTATTCCCATCTTTTTCTTAACCAAAATGTTCACTTTCAGTGAAGAAATGCCACGTCATGCGTGATGAAGCCCCGGCTGCCCTCGCAACCATCACACCGTGTGTTTGCTCTGGTGCAAACCCAGGTACCGCCACAAGACCGAATGAGGCATCTCCATGATAAAGAATGGACAGGTAGCCAAGGAGTGGATCAGCTGGGGAAACCTTTGGTAGATCGAGCTGTGTGTGAATTTAGGGGTTGAGTAAGGACAGAAGAGAGGTGCTTGGCCAGCCAGGCTGGGATTGTGTTTATCTCCTCCTACACCTACACGTAGGAGTCTGCTTCAGGGAAGGGCAAGGTCCTACACGTGGGTCAACGCAATCCCAAGCACAACTACAGGCTGGGCAGAGAATGGATGGAGAGCAGCCCTGAGGAAGGGACTTGGGGGTGCTGGTTGATGAGAAGGTAAACATGAGCCGGCAGTGTGCACTGGCAGCCCAGAAAGCCCCCCATGTCCTGGGCTGCATCCCCAGCAGCAGGACCAGCAGGGCCAGGGAGGGGATTCTGTCCCTCTGCTGAGACCCCCCTGCAGTGCTGCATCCAGCTCGGGGGGCCCCAGGACAGGAAAGACATGGAGCTGCTGGAGCGAGTCCAGAGGAGGCCACAAAGCTGATCAGAAGGCTGGAGCCCCTCTGCTGTGAGGACAGGCTGAGGGAGCTGGGGTTGTTCAGCCTGGAGAATTAGGCTCCAGGGAGACCTAATTGCGGCCTTCCAGTTCCCTGAAGGGGCTTCAGGAAAGCTGGCAAGGGGCTGGTTACAAGGACAGGCAGTGACAGGCCAAGGGGGAATGGGTTTAAACTAAAAGAGGGGAGATTTACATGAGATGTGAGGCAGCAATCCTTCCCTGGGAGGGTGCTGAGGCCCTGGCACAGGGTGCCCCGAGAAGCTGTGGCTGCCCCTGGCTCCCTGGCAGTGCCCAAGGCCAGGTTGGATGGGGCTTTGGGCAGCCTGGGCTGGTGGGGGGTGTCCCTGCCCATGGCAGGGGATGAGAATTAGATCAGCTTCGAGGTCCTTTCCAACCCAAACCATTCTATGATTCCATAATTCTATGAAGGAAACCTCTGCAACCTCCTCTGGCTGGGTGCAGGTACCTCCATTAGCTTCAGCAGGAGGCTGGAGAGGAGACTCGGACACAGATACTTGGAGTTCGGTGGGCTGCAACCCTTCCTGTGAATTATGTGTCCTTACTTTTGTGAAGTCCCTTCCACAAAGCATCTCCCATGGTGGATTTAGGTGGCAGAGCGACGTGCCACCACTGAAATGTGGTTTTCGGTGCTAAGCCGGGAGCATCCTGTGGGAACCACGCACAGCCCGTTACCTGCACATGAGGTAGGCTCCCTGGGACCTCGGGAACTGCCGCTGAGCCTCGGAAGGAAGCAAGCCCCGAGTGGGAGTCTGTTTTTCTACCAACTCTGAATTCAAAAGAAGCGTGAGCGTAGAGACAGCTGAGCGACAGCGCAGCCTCCGCTTTCCTTCTGCGCCAGGAATTATTGCCGCGAAACGGGCTGGTTTGCGTTTTTTTTTGTAATACTGATTTTCCATTTAACAGCACCACTCCTGGAGCTCCGGTGCGGCGTGTGACTGTTCACATCTGAATGCAAAAAGCCAGGCTGGGCATTACACTTCCCTGCACTAGAAGTTCCTGCCAGGTTCGTTTGTGGTCAGAAACACCTTTTTCCACGTTTCCGCATTGCATAGAGGGTAAAACACTTCACTGGGTCCTGGGACGTATGGATGTAGCACTCAGCTACCCAGTAACCTCCTGCTAACTTTTTGGGGACAAGATCTGTTAGATGTTTGTGCTCTGTCTGGCGCAGCGGGGCAGTCTGGATGTTATTTTTATAGCAGTGTTAAATAACTCTGTCTACAGGATTTTGGAGGTAGGAGGGAAAGGGCTAGCAGTTGGCCCTAGTCAGTGTGACTTGGTGGATTACCCGTGTTCATGGTGGTGTAATACAGGAAGTGGTGTGTGGTTCTGCAGCTTCATGTGTGGATTCATCCACCCCAGGCACTGTCTCTCTCTGCTGACGTGGTGTTGGGCAGATCTCTACAGACGTTTGCAGTGATGGATGTCTTCACTGGAAACATTCACATTTGGTTTAGATGAATCCTACCCAAGAATCATAGAATCACAGGATGGTTTGGGTTGGAAGGGACCTCAAAGATCATCTAGTTCCACCCCCCTGCCATGTGCAGGGACACCCCCACCAGCCCAGGGTGCCCAAAGCCCCATCCAGCCTGGCCTTGGGCACTGCCAGGGAGCCAGGGGCAGCCACAGCTTCTCGGGGCACCCTGTGCCAGGGCCTCAGCACCCTGACAGTAAAGAATTTCTTCCAAATATCTCGTGTAAATCTCCCCTCTTTTAGTTTAAACCCGTTCCCTCTTGTCCTGTCCCTCCCTGCCCTTGTAAACAACCCCTCACCAGCTTTCCTGTAGGCCCCCTTTAGGTATCGGTAGGTGTCCCCAGAGCCTTCTCTTCTCCAGGCTGAACAAGCCCAACTGCCTCAGCCTGTCCTCGTAGGAGAGGTGCTCCAGCCCTTGGATCATCTCCATGGCCTCTTCTGGACTTGCTCCAGCAGCTCCATGTCTTTCCTGCCCTGGGGCCTCCCGAGTTGGACGCAGCACTGCAGGGGGGTCTCAGCAGAGCGGGGCAGAGAGGCAGAATCCTCTCCCTGGCCCTGCTGGTCCCGCTGCTGGGGATGCAGCCCAGGACACGGGGGGCTTTCTGGGCTGCCAGCGCACACTGCCAGCTCACGTCGACCTTTTCATCAACCAGTACTCCCAAGTCCTTCTCCTCAGGGGTGCTCTCCATCCAATTTGTTGAAGAACTCATATTTGTTGACCCTGGCTGTGTTTTGTGACACCCATTCCCTGCAGCCCTTCTCCATTTCAGTGCTCGGAGGCTGTGGAGTTGCAAAGCATCGAGGTGAATGTTGGGTGGCCGCTGCCCTGCAGCCTAGAGAACGTTTAACCTTGCTCTACTTAAAACCTGCAGTCCTGAATTCCATCGAGTGCAATCCTAGAAGAAAACTGCATCAGGTTATGCCTCTGCTAGTGAACACACCTATACGCGTATGTAGCAGAGAGAAAATGACTTGCAGAGAGTTACTCATCCCATCTTGTGGCAGATGTACCAGGCCACTTCTAACCACCGACCTTCCTCCTCTCCTGTCCTACTTCACAGCTTGTCTCAAAATGGAAATAACAATACCTCCGGGCTCTCACGGCCCGCCATCGTCCCCCAGCCTACGCACCATTTGAGAGTGGATGTCCAAAAGTGCTTGAAGTGCCAACTTTGTACCAGCTGCTGTTCTGTTTCTGCTGTCAGCTGTCCTGTCACACAGACTTGGGAAACAAAGAAAGGACAGCCAGGTGGTGGAATGGCTCAGAATCCTCTTTTGTTTGCTTTTTGCCATTGAAAGGCAAAGTGATGTCCCGGAAGAAAGGTGAAGGCATGAGAAAGCTCTTTGTGACATTGACACCTGAGTTTAGGAAATTAATTGCATAACCTGCCCTGCCAGAATCCCAAATCCTGCGTCTGGGTAGCATTGTGTCAAAAAGGAAGAGGTGACGAGTCCAGAGCATCATTCAGAGGTTTTCTACTTGAGGTGTCCCTGTTCGTGCATCACAGCGGTCTCTACCATGTGGCGTCCAGCACAGAATTCACAACGTTTGGGCAGATGAATTATAACGACTTGAAAAATAAGATCTGCACAAGGAGTCTTGGGGCAAGTCTTGGGGGCAGGTCGACAAGGAAGCGATTGGCTCACAGGCTTAGTCAGAGAGAAAATTCGAATAAGATGTTGTGTTTCCTGGCTGCTAATAGCAATGGGGATGGAGTCACAAATTAAGAAATGCATCACGCATTTTAAACCTCCCGTACAAGAATTTCTGCAGGGAGGATAATAATGGCACAAGCTCAGCGAAGTACAAGGAGGTACTCCGAGGCAAACGAACTCCCGTGGATAACAGAACAAGGAAAGAAAAAGAAGGAGGAAGAAACCAGCTGGGTTGGAGCAGAACTGAATCCTGGAAATACTCCAGGCTTTGGAAATCGGTAGGCTTCTGGTTCTTGATGGATCTCTCATGGAGCTTGACAATGGCTGGAATATAAAGGTATGTTAATACCTTTTCTCTGGGAGTTGTTCGCCTCTGTTGTGGACTACGGGACTTTACCCTCAAGCCTAAAAATAGTGATAATTGATGTAATCCTAACCCAAGGGAACATACCATCTGACTGCACAGATTATAAGCCTGTCTCCTCAACGCGTGGAGCTCATGGGGTGACATGCAAAGAGGATATTCTTTGAATGCTGCCCCCCCGATCATCATGTGTCATGAAATAACAGTGGGTGATGTGAGCGAGGGATGGATGGACCAATTTGGAAACCCGGTGGCCTTCATGAGAGTGACTCTGGGGAGGGATTTCAGGGAGCTGATACCTTCTCTGGAGGTCAGCCCATAACTGTGGGCTGCTGTGAAAGACAGCTGTTCTAAAGAGAAGGAGGTGACTTCTCTGTCTGAATTTAAAGTGTCTTAAACTGTCTACTGCTGTCTTCTGCTACCAATGCATACTCCTCTGTTCAAGGTGAAATTCCCACTCAGTTTTAAAAATGAAGGCTGGCAGCATGCTCTTTGCAAGAGGTATCCAACTCTGAGGTGCACCTCCACCTTAATCTGAAAGAAGACATCTCCACCAATGGCCTTGCAGTAGTGGTGGCCTTTGTTGCCTGCTGAGAGCCATTGGCATTGTCTTGAATCCTGTGTTCCAGCTTTTCCCCATGGTGATAGGATTATTTTTTCTCTTTAATCAGTGCCAGTGGGATCACAACAAGGACTTTATGATGTAGAATCATGGAATCACAGAATCTCCCAAGTTGGAAGGGACCCATAAGGATCAGCAAGTCCAACTCCTGGCTCCACACAGGACCAGCCCAATCAGAGCATTGTAGAAACAACTGTTTACAAAGAGCCTTCATCAAGGAAGAGTAGCTCTGCAGGGTCCTGCTGGTCACCAGTGCCTGGCTTCAACCAGGATCTTTAGATACCATCCAGGATGTGCTGAGACCTATCATGCAATCCAGCAGACAATATATAATTTCCTTTCCATGCCTATACTGGCACTGCCATCCCAGGGAGATCCTAGGCACGTCCAAACTGATTGTTTTGATGCCCAATGGGACAAAGGACCATTCCCAACTGGCAGTTTGGATGTGACTAGCCTGTTCTGGATGCCAGGATAGTTTCATAGCAGAGACATATAGCAGAGACTGTAGAAAGTTCCCCAGGTCTAGGTTTTCCTGGTGCTGCAACTGTCTTTACTCATTGACAGCAAGAAGAGTCAAGAATAAAACCATTTAGTGAAGAGTCCAGATTGGGAGAGGCAGGAGTGGTGATGCCTGTCTGATTCATTCCGTGTCCATGTCCTGGCAGGGACAGCCAGTTTGGGAACGTGAAAATGGACAGTTGGAGGACTCAGGATGACAAAGTGGATACTGGGCTGTGCCCAGAGCATCCTATGACTGGGATGCAGATCAGCAGTGACCCTAACCAACCATGAGGTTGGAGATTTTAAAGCTCTTCTGGGCAGAGTCCTCATCCATAGCATAACTGAGTCTTCATTAGGTCTGGTAGATGCTACTGAAAAATTAATAATGCACTTACGAGTCTTAGTTAAGAAGTCTGCTCTGGGCAGTGAGGGAACGTCCCTGCTGACAGGGCCTGAAAACCTGGAGCGCTAAGTGTCGGTTGCTGTTTATTCCCTTTTATTTAGCATCTATATTTGATGCTTCGCCTCTTTCAACGGCTTTGCAAATACGAACGAATTAATTGGGAAGTTACTGCAGCGCACACAAGCTCATTAGTCAGGGTGGGGTGTTCACGTGTCTCTGCTCAACAGGCTACTTCGAGTGTTCGTGTTTACTTTCTTGCTTCCACTCCAAGTGCTGCTTTCAGCTACACTTCACCAGTGGGGGAAATCCAAGATTCAGCAAAACTGCTTTCGGAAGGGTTTTTCTTAGAAAGGAGAAGCGGAACCTCTGTGCTCTAGAAAGCAGAGTTACACTGATGCATTTAATTTCCTGATTTAAAATGAGTTAAACTTGTCCTTTTTTCTTCTTTTCTCTTCCTCTGTTTTGAAGAGTGATCAGATAGCATTAAAAATATACCTGGCTGGCAATGTATCTCTAATTAATTGCATTGCAGCAAATGAGACCATTTCAATAAATCCTCCATGCACATTTTAGACCTTAATCAACCTATTTGACAGCGCATTGCGGTGAGCTGGGTAGTTTCATCCATGTTGGAATACGGCTTACTCCACAGAAGTGATCAATGAATTAAGAGTTGTTAGGTCATTCCGTTATTACAGTCACTGTGAGGTGTGTTTCTCTTTTGCATCCATCCCCAAGAGACAGTT
This sequence comes from Psophia crepitans, assembly GCA_013399095.1. Taxonomy (NCBI): domain Eukaryota; kingdom Metazoa; phylum Chordata; class Aves; order Gruiformes; family Psophiidae; genus Psophia; species Psophia crepitans. The sequence continues at coordinate 71,642 of VWZZ01014461.1, read as the reverse complement.
TTCTGAGTGTTTTCCCTTGCTGGATGACTTCTTGCCTCTCAACCTGACCCATCCAAAATTTCCCTGTTGTATTAGTGGGGGCATGGTGGAGCAGGGAATGCACGCAGGGGGAATTAGGTTGCTTTCAGTGGGTTATTCTGAATTTGTGGCCAATAGCGCCCTCCAGTCATACAAAAATTGATGGAAACTGACCTTTCTCCATCATTGTGACTTCATCTTGCACCCTGCTTCTGCACTGATCGCCTGTGGATAATTCAGTGGGTTAGCCCTTGAAACAAATGGAGCCTGTCAGAATAGTCCGTACCTCTTTTACCTCTGAATGGACACCTCCAGCTTTCCCTAGTGACCTTGATGGGAAACCCTACAGCACCCCCAAAGGAGTCTTCAGAGACGTGGGGTTGAGAACAGCCCTGAGGTCTTCCTTGCTTTGCAACTCAGTAGATCACCCACACTCACCATGGGGTGGTTTGAGGACAGCGTTGTATAAATTAGCATTGGCAGTGTAGTCCTCAATATTATTTCATTGCTGTAAGAGTTTCAGAGTCCTCTAATCTGTCCTTGTACCGCTGAGTTTCCTGCAGCCCTTTAGTTTCATACGATATGTTGCCTTCAACTCCGTGTAGCAGCACAAATAGGTTTGAGGTGCAGAGTAGCAAAAAATGAGCAAGACCGACCAAAAGCAGCCCAAATAAAAGCAAATGCAGAAGAGGTAAAAAATGCCACAAATTGCAGTTGTCAGGGGTGGGGATTGAGTGTTGCAGGAGTGCTGGTTTTTTGTTGATTGGTTGGATGGTTGTATTTTGCCAAGACGGGGGAGAATTTCTCCATGAAGGTCTGGGGAGTGGCTGGTCTTTATTTCTTACATCCCATGGTTTGTTCTTGCCTAGTGGACCAGGCAACTTTCCCTGATGTTTCTATATACATACAGGTTCGATATGCTGCTCCTGCTCGTTCACACACCTGCTTATCAGTCCAAGAGGCTGTAAATCTTGCCCAGCAATAGAGACATCTGTACAGACAGAGCCAGCCAACAGTCTGCCTAACTTGGGGTGTGTTGTTCATGCCCTAAATCCCAACTGTGCCCTCTAAGCCTGGGAAAAACAAGTGTCTGGTCCCATCCTTCTCCTTCCTGCTTAATGTTTTCTCCTGCCATCCTGGCAGCAGGAATTCCTCTCTGATTCTGCCCTTTTTACTGTGCAGAGACCACCAACCTCCTTCCTGGATGTTCCCCCTCCGAAACCCTGCACCAACTCCTTGGATACTCCTTTCCCAGCTCTCCTGGGCCTTCACAGAATCATAGAACTGTTTGGGTGGGAAGGGACTTCAAAGAACATCTAGTTCAACCCCCCCTGCCATGGGCAGGGACACCCCCCACCAGCCCAGGCTGCCCAAAGCCCCATCCAACCTGACCTTGGACACTGCCAGGGATCCAGGGGCAGCCACAGCTTCTCGGGGCACCCTGTGCCAGGGCCTCAGCACCCTCACAGTAAAGGATTTCTTTCTAATATCTCATCTATATCTCCCCTCTTTTAGTTTAAACCCATTGCCCCTTGGCCTGTCACTGCGCTCCCTGATAACCAGCCCCTCTCCAGCTTTCCTGGAGCCCCTTTAGGGACTGGAAGGCCACAGTGAGGTCTCCTCGAAGCCGCCTTCTCCAGGCTGAACAAGCCCAGCTCCCTCAGCCTGTCCTCGCAGCAGAGGGGCTCCAGCCCTCAGATCAACTTTGTGGCCTCCTCTGGCCTCGCTCCAGCAGCTCCATGGGCTCCTTGTGCTGGGGCCCCCCGAGCTGGAGGCAGCACTGCAGGGGGGTCTCAGCAGAGCGGGGCAGAGGGGCAGAATCCCCTCCCTGGCCCTGCTGGTCCCGCTGCTGGGGATGCAGCCCAGGACACGGGGGGCTTTCTGGGCTGCCAGCGCACGCTGCCGGCTCATGTTGACCTTTTCATCAACCAGCACCCCCAAGTCCTTCTCCTCAGGGCTTCCATCCCCTTTGAGACGCTGCCTCACCCTGCTGCCCCTAGGATGATGCTGACGCTTTGTAGCCTCCCAGGAACACCATGACATTGGGTTCATCCCTGGCACCGAGATACTTCGACACGGCCGTTACAGAGGCTGAGGAGATGCTCTGCTGGAGGGAAACGTGGCCAGCACACATCAGCTGCTACACAGCAGCCCCTTTACCCGGCATCAGGCTCAGATAATCCCCTGTGCCTTTAAACGTGATGCACATCAAAGCCAAACAGTGCAGAGGAATTCCCCCTTCCCGCTCCCGCCTCACAGCCCTCACTCCCTCCTTTTTCGTTTAAATTTCAGGAACTGGAGAGCAGATTGCGGCTGACACAGTTTTGTAGCTGTATCCATGGCTACAGAGACGGCGAGTTGTACACGGAGCGTGTTCATTGTTAAGTTTCTAATTTCAGCGAGGTCGCTGGATGGTTTTTCTCCTTTTTTTTTTTTCTTGCTGGCTCCGAGATACCCTGGAGAGAGATGAGAGCTGTCGGTGCCCCAGCCTCCCCCTGCTCGGCCAGGCACGCTCCTTTGCTGCGTCCCTGATCCGCGGAGAAAAAGCACTGGGAACCAGCCTTCCGTCTTCGAAGCTTCGCTGTTTTTTCCCCATCTGCCCATTCCTCTAGACATTCGGCTCACGTCTGCTTCGGCAATTCCCACCACTCCCTGAATTTCCTCGGTGCTCTCTGAGATCTCACCTTCCCTCCCTGCTGCCTCCTCCTCTTGCTCTCAGCCTGGCAAGCACAGACCTCCCTGGGTGCAGACCCATCTCGGCGCACAGACGGGGGGGTGCTGTGCAAAGGGGAGGGTGCAACAGGCGTTGCTCGTCACCTACATGCCCGCACCGTAAAGGACACCCCTTGTGTGGCTGTGCTGGCAAATTCTGGCTGAGGAGAAGGGGTACAGCGTTACCCAAGGCTTGCATGGGGGAGAAGTGGGACACAGCCACTGTTTTTACAGAGTCTGTGGTGTCACTGATGTTTCAAAAGTTTTGGAGGTTCCAGTTTGACCTTTTTATTCTCATCTTGAGAAAAAACATGCCTGCATGCAGCCTTGGGAATTTTTTTTAAAGACTTTGTTTAAAATGAAGTGGAATGTGGGGTTCTAAAACTATGATTAATATTGCCTCCTCCCTCAGGCCATCCTCTGATGGGCTGTGGGGAGAGACAGTGTCCCCTGTGCAGATGCCCTGTTGCTCAAGTGACCTTGTCCATATTTCCCCATGACTGTGGGGTCAGCCTCCCTCTTCCCAGAAGACATGCAGAAATTCAGGGCCCAAACTTGACCGCATTCACACAACACAGTGCTGGGCCCTAGGTCTCCTTGATGACAAAGTAGTAGCCATGATGTTCTGTAGTCACCATCCTTGTGGTCTGTTTTATTCAGTGTCTGGAGTAACATGAGAGCTGTGTTGTAGCCTGCCAGAGTGACGTATCTCTAGGGTGAAGCTGAAGGGCTGTGTTGCTTCTCTCAGGGACCATTAAAGTAGTTGGGCTGGTGGTGGAGACCGTGCTGGATGAGGAGGGGCAACCTGCTGTGATTTGTCTATGGCGTCTGTTGGGAAAGGACACTGCCTGGGAATTGTTTGGGTCAATGTGAGTTTCCATCAGCCAAAACTGTTTCACAAACCCTGCTAACCATTAGCCAGTCGAGAAGAACCTGGGATAGCTGGTGGCAGAGCGGGGTGTCAGGATGGTGGCCACAGTTCTCCCAGTCTGGCCAAACTGTATGAGCAAGGTCAGGTCATACCAGAGAGTGGATGTGCTCAGGCTGTCCTCCTTAGTAGCTTGGGGTAGGCTTGTCTTGTAGCAAAATGTCGAGGCATTGAATTTTAGCTCCAGAAACAGAGCAAAGAATGGACAACTGATATGGTCAAGGTCACGAGTGATCCCATGAACATCGTCCAACACTTCATGTTTGTCCAGCACAAACCCCTCCTTCCTAAAGGCAAAAAGCCACCTATGTTTGACCAATGTAAGAACAGTCATTGACGTCCGTTTCTTTTGGACTGCAAATGGAAAGTGAGGGAGGATGGTATATTTGAACTCCAGTGCCTTGTGGTACCTTTGAATGTCCTGCATCAGCCGGGTCAGTCAGTAGCCTGGCTGAAAACCCCATGGGTGTGCTAATTGAATTAAACTCCTTCATATAAAACACTGGACTTTTAAGGTCAAGTGCAATGAAACAGATAGCCATAATCGAGGTATTCGTTCACTCATGTGCATGCTGGAAGAAAGGCTTGTCTGATTGATGTACCTACTGATGCGCAACTTGAGTAAGGATTTGCCTGACATTTCAGGCCCAGCTGGTTTGTTTGGGAAGGTCTTCATGCTTCCTACATATCAGTAATTTGCTTTTATCTGACCCATTCCTCTCCTTGTAGCTTCATAGAAAAGGTATCTTATTCATAGAGTCACAGTTTCATAGACTGGTGGGGTTGGAAGGGCCCTCTGGACATCACCCAGTCCAACCCCCTGCCAGAGCAGGATCATCCAGAGCAAGTTGCACAGGGTGGCATTCAGGCAGGGCTGGGATCTCTCCAGAGAAGGAGACCCCACACCCTCTCTGGGCAGTCTGGCCCAGGTCTCCAGCACCCGCAGTGGGAAGAAGTTTTTCCTCATGGTCAGATGGAACTTCCCGTGTCCCAGTTTGTGCCCGGTGTCCCTCGGCTTGTCCCTGGGCACCACTGAGAAGAGTCTGGTCCCATCTTCTGGACACCCACCACTGAGATATTGATCAGCATTGATCAGATCCCCTCTCAGGCTTCTCTTCTCCAGCCTCAACAGCCCCAGCTCTCTCGGCCTTTCCTCATGAGAGAGATGCTCCAGTTCCCTCATCATCCTGGTAGCCCTCTGCTGGACTTTCTCCAGTCTTTCTTCAACTGGGGGGTCCAGAGCTGGACACAGAACTCCAGCTGTGGCCTCAGCAGGGCAGAGCAGAGGAAAGTAGATGAATCTGCATCTCAGATCTGTTTGAAAACCAAATATAAGTGGTTTTTTTCTCACTAGTAGCATTGCGGGATGAGCCAGTCCCACCACTGGAGCCCCACGTCACCTTAGCACTGTGTTTTGTGGTGGACCAGTCTGCACTGACCTGCTCCAATTTACCCAAGGAAGCAATTTATCCTTCCGTTTTCAGTACAGGACCATTTTGCTTTGCCTCTTCACCTTTTGAAACAGACAATTAGTAGTTCCAAGGGCTTTTCTTAGGGGAGACGAAGGAGCAGTTGATTAGAAGAGAGATGAATATTATCAGGGGAGTGATCAGGAAAGAAGACTGAAGACTGCTGTTCTGGTGGGGGCTTTGCAGGAGATGAAAGGCTTTGGGTGGATTAACCTGAGCAGTAACACTTGCATATTCCAGCATATCGTGATTCCTTCTGCTTCTGGAGAAAAAACCATCATGTTTCTGATTGGTGTGGGTATGATTACAGGAGAGGGGACGATGCAACCTGAAGCGTTCTCCTCACGAGGTCTGGGAATGGACCGCTCCCAAGAAGTGCGGGAACCCTGTGGGCATCTGCAGGAAAGCCAGGCAGCTGCTGCAGTGGTCTAGCAAGGAAAAGGGCTCTTTTTGCTCCTGGAGAGTGAGGAGGGATTGCTCAACCATTGCAAGAAAAGCAGAAAACACATCAGGGACTTGGCCTGGGTTCCCAGCAGAAGCTATGTAAGTGGCAGATCTCAGCGGATACATGGAGATCACCGCGCTCTCATCCCTGGAGCAGCTCTGAGCCGAGGCTGAATAAAACCTGACTTTTCACCAGCAGAAAGCCAGAGATCTTGTCCATTTGCTGCCAGAGTTTGTCCTTTTCCCACTACTAGTAGGCTACAAAAAGGTCATATTATAAGGACAAATCCAGTCCCCAGTCATAGAGAAGGGTTGTTATTACTCTGAAGCGAAAACAATAAAATCAAACAATGCCAGACTTTGCAGTAGTCCCTCTGCACAGGGAGCTCTGGAGGCTTTGCTGTCTCCCTAGGAAAGAAATTACAGTCTGGGGGTTAACTCTTCTGCTTTAGTAATTTTTCAGAGTTGATTTTGGCTTTGGTGTGGAATATCTCCTGAGATTTTTTTTGTTTGCTTGGTGACATTTTAATAAAAATGTTTTATTTCATGTTTATAGTACTTAAAAAATAATTGGGAGGGAAGGTAAAGGTATAGCTTTTCATCAAGCATCTCATTTTCCTAAAGATCCTTGCTTGGAAAATCTATTTCTTATGCGAAAGTCTTTGTGCTCCAGGAGCTAAGGATGAACACTGCTATTTCACCAGGAGAAGCTGAAACGCAAAGTATCTGCGTAAATTCAGACTCTCCAAAAACCAAGAGCTCCAGCGCTGCTGCACTGTGGAGGAACCAGCACATACCCCATCCCAGCAGAGCTGCTGGGGCTGGGCACTTCCCAGGGAGGCTGCTGCCACTTTTTTTGCTCTTTGGCATCTTCTTGCAGATGCTGGCACTGCCACCGTGCTGTGCCGCGCTGCGAAAAGGATTTGTGTTACAAGCTAAAAAGGATGCGCTGGCTAGAGAGGGTGATCCTCACACAAAGGCAAATGGATGTGTTGGAAATTTAGATCAATCAAAATATTTCTGTTAGCCCAAAGAACCCTAGGTTAGCCTCCAGACCTGGCCTTGGGGCTGCCATGGTGTGGATGTAGAGGGAGGCACAGAGGACTCTCCAGAGCCCCTCTGCTCTGGAGCCAGGCTGAGGGAGCTGGGCTTGTCCAGCCTGGAGCAGAGACGGCTGCGGGGAGCCCTTGGAGCCCCTGGCAGTGCCTGCAGGGGCTGCAGGAAAGCTGGAGAGGGGCTGGTTGCAGGGCAGGGGGGGCCAGGCCAAGGGGAAGGGCCTGAAGCTGCAGGAGGGGAGCTGGAGCTGAGCTGGGAGGCAGCAATCCTTCCCTGGGAGGGTGCTGAGGCCCTGGCACAGGGTGCCCCGAGAAGCTGTGGCTGCCCCTGGCTCCCTGGCAGTGCCCAAGGCCAGGTTGGATGGGGCTTTGGGCAGCCTGGGCTGGTGGGGGGTGTCCCTGCCCGTGGCAGGGGGTTGGAACTAGATGGGCTTTGAGGTCCCTTCCCACCCAAATTTAGCGTTACATATAGCTCACCTCACCCGGGTACACCCTTCATGTGCCCACCTCCCTGCCTGCTGTTTCCCAGAAAAAAATCAGAGAAACTCTGGTTCCTCTTGCATCCTACAAGATGCTGAAGGCAAAAGCAGCCATGTAACGCGCACGCATGGGCAGGGGCTGTTCTTGCTCCAAGGTATCCTAGACCCAAGGAAATGACAGACACAAGTATGGCAAAACAGAGGGAACACACCAGGACTGAATCCACGGCAGAGCTGGAGCGTATTTGAAAGCCTGGCTCTGTCAGGCTGCTCCCGCAGCAGGATGCCAGTGCAGGAGGAGACCCAGTCTCTACCTCTCTGTTGCAAAACTCAGTTATCTTACAAGCACAAAACTCTCTCACTCCAACAGATGGTCGTCATCTCAATGGCTATGCGTACCATTGTGCGTGAACTAGAAGATGCAGCATTCCCTGGTCCTGAGAGCTTGCAGCAGCTGAACCCTCTGGCCCAAGAACAGGAGAGTCCACCCAAACCACCTCTTGGGAATGGCCCATGGCTCTTCCTAACCCCTGAGTGTGGCTGGGAACAGTGCTAGCTGGCCTGGGTCAACTCTCCATGCTTTGAGCTTGTTGCTTTCTGTCCCGCTGAGTGCCGCTGTGCACACGTGTACACAGATGCACGCTTGTTCCATGAGGAAATAAAGCATCATTCTGCACGCTTCGTCACGCAAATTCTTGCTCACGTCCTCTGTGGCTCTGCAACAGGAGCTCCAGTGTGTGAGCGTTACGGGTTTAGTTCTGCGGTCTTCTGCCCTGGCTCCACAACGCATCTTAAAGGCTTCAGATCAACCCTGAGGGGACATTTATTATTACAGCTTTCATGCTTATATTTTGAACCTCCTTGAAGAGTTCCCAAGGATAGCCAGAGGAGGGATACTATTTTAAGTGAACGAAGCAGATGAAAAAAAACCACACAAAATCACCACTTAGTGCATTTAGCGGACGAGCAAATGTTTCCTCTGATCCTCAGGTTGGAAAGGGTTGGATTTCCTTGGACAGAAGCCTCCTCCCAAATCAAATTCCAGCCTCCAGCAGCAAGACCTCGCAGGCTGCGGTCTCAGAGGATGTTTCTACGAGCCGGGAGCACGTGCCCACCCCCTGCGTTAGGTGAGCACACACGCTACAGGAGCGCAGCCGCACAGTCGCATTAGCAGCGACTGTGAGCGGCGGTGCTAGAGAAGCTCCAGTGCATGCTGGCAGAGCGCTCGCAGTCCGGACTTGCAACAGCATCTGCTTTAAAGAGCTCAGGGGCAGCAAAACCGCCTGTGCAGAAAGGTGACGGGTACTTTTTGCACGCGATCGTTTTCTGGCAGGGAAGTGCTATGAACCCTGCGGCGCTGGAAATGGCAAAAGGAGGTGAGAAGTCTCCCCAGAGACATCTCGGAGGTCTGGCGCTGAGCAGGGAATTGAATGCACTGCACCAGGCGTTCCTAAACCAGAGGGCACTGTCGTGTGAGCAATATGAACTGAGGGACACCCAAGTGATGGGAAGAACCAGCCCCAGCCAAGCTGCCCTAGAACTGAAACCTTCCTTGTGTTTTCCTCCAATCTGACTGGCGGTGGCTAGGCTGTGACAGAGGGAGGGCTGTGGGCCAGGGGAGAGGGGGAGCTTCTTTCATATTACCCAATATAACAATTTTCTTCTCAGGTTCTCCTCCCCTGGCAGACCCACCATTCGCTGCCGGCAGTCATTCCCTCTGCTCAGGCATTTGGGTGCTACACGGTGGCTTTCGGGTCTGAACTCTTTGAAACAGAGACTGCAGTCATAAAATCGTAGAATGGTTTGGGTTGGAAGGGACCTCAAAGCCCATCTAGTTCCAACCCTCCCTGCCATGAGCAAGGACACCCTCCACCCTCCTTTGGGCCCAGGGTGCCCAAAGCCCCATCCAACCTGGCTTTGGACACTGCCAGGGAGCCAGGGGCAGCCACAGCTTCTCGGGGCACCCTGTGCCAGGGCCTCAGCACCCTCCCAAGGAAGGATTTCTTTCTAATATCTCATCTAAATCTCTCTCTTTTAACTTAAATCCATTTCCCCTTGTCCTGTCCCTCCCTGCCCTGGAACCAGCCCCTCTCCAGCTTTTCTGGAGCCCCTTCAGGGACTGAAAGGCCACCATTAGGTCTCACCTGAGCCTTCCCTTCTCCAGGCTGAAAAAGCCCAACTGCCTCAGTTTNCACTGCCGGCTTCTCATCAACCAGCACCTCCACGTCCTTCTCCTCAGGGCTGCTCTCAATCCATTCTCTGCCCAGCCTGTAGCTGTGTTTGGGATTGCGCCGGCCAATGTGTAGGACCTTGCACTTGGCCTTGCTGATCTTCATGCGGTTAGCACAGGCCCACCTCTCTAGCCTGTCAAGGTCCCTCTGGATGGCACCCCTTCCCTCCAGCGTGTCGACCGTGCCACAGAGCTTGGTGTCATCAGCAAACTTGCTGACATGGTCTGTGTGTACGGTCTGAAAGCTCACCAGGGCCATGACTCTGTATTTGCACCAACAAACCAGCTGAGTCCTGGTCCAGGATTATCCGTGCCACTAAATTGTCACCACAGTCCCAAACACGGTTTTGGCCCAGACCAACTTTCCTTCTCCGAGACAATATCTGGGCATGCTTGAGGGTTTAGCATGGATGCTTTCCAACCGGCACAATGCCAGCCTGTTCTGGAGGACGGGCGAGTTTAGCCATATGGATGTGAGCTGTGCCATGCTGCTTGCCCTCAGAGAACTGGCCGTGACCCATTTTATCTCCTAGAAGGGACGTGGGACATGTGTCCCGGAGGCGCTGGTTTTGTGCACCACCTTGTCAGACTGTGCAAGCAAAGCCGCCCTTTGCCAGGTGTCTGGAAATGTTAGGGACTGCTAATGGGAAAACTGAACCCTGCTGGCTCCCACCCCTCCCTGGGAAACCCGTGACGTACTCCTCTGGTGTTTTCTCTGCATGCACCCCAGATTTAGAGCTTTTGCAGTCAAAACACAGGGGAAACTCAGGAAAAAGGCTTCTTCGACCTACCGATCCACATACTGGATCACATACTCTGAAAACCACCAACAAAGAAGTGCTGTTTGGATATGGGTGACCAGTTTCATAAAATTATAGAATCCTAGAATGGTTTGGGTTGGAGGGAACCTCAAAGATTCACAGATTCACAGATTGATAGGGGTTGGAAGGGACCTCGAGAGATCATTGAGTCCAACTCCCCACCAGAGCAGGTGCCCTACACTAGGCTGCACAGGTAGGCATCCAGACAGGTCTTGAGTATCTCCGAAGAAAGAGACTCCACAACCTCTCTGGGCAGCCTGTTCCAGGGCTCCGTCACCCTCACCATGAAGTTCTTTCTCATGTTTGAGTTGAGCTTCCTGTGTTCCAGTTTTTGGCCATTGCCCCTTGTTCTCTCACTACCCACCACCGAAATGAGTTTGGCCTCGTCCAACAGCCTCCCACAGTTTAGGTATTTATTATGAACACTGATCAGATCCCCTCTCAGCCTTCTCTTCTCCAGGCTGAAGAGACCCAAGTCACTCAGCCTCTCCTCATAGGGAAGATGCTCCAGGCCTTTTATCATCTTTGTTGCCCTCCACTGGAATCCCTCCAGGAGATGCCTGTCTTTCTTGAGCTGGGGAGCCCGGAACAGGACACAGTATTCCAGATGGGGTCTCACCAGGGCAGAGTAGAGGGGGAGGAGAACCTCCCTCGGCCTGCTGGCCATGCTTTTTTTTAATGCATCCCAAGGTGCCATTGACCTTCTTGGCCACAAGGGCACACTGCTGATTCATGGTCAACCTGTTATCCACCAGGACCCCTAGGTCTTTCTCTGCAGAGCTCCTCTCCAGCAGGTCATCCCCTAACCTATACTGATGCATGTGGTGATCATCCAGTTCCAACCCCCCTGCCATGGACAGGGACACTCCCCACCAGCCCAGGCTGCCCAAAGCCCCATCCAACCTGGCCTTGGGCACTGCCAGGGATCCAGGGGCAGCCACAGCTTCTCGGGGCACCCTGTGCCAGGGCCTCAGCACCCTCACAGGGAAGAATTTCTTCCTCAGATCTCATCTCAATCTCGCCTCCTGCAGCTTAAAACCATTAGCCATCCTATCACTGCATGCCCTGGTAAACAGTCCCTCTTTGGGACAAGTGAATTAAGGTAAAGCCAATGTCAGGAACCAGGTTGCTGCATAAGTGTATGTCAGGGCTCAGAAGGGCTCATCTGATCCTGCTGGTTCTTCTCACATAGGAACTTCAGAGAGCCCCCAGGGTGGATGGGGATCTGCCTGCCAGCGTTGAACTTACCAGATGTAAATTACCCCTGATGTGGGAGGCCGTCAGCAGTATTAACATGGTTGTATTTGAGCTCAGACACCTGCCTTCAGCATCCTGCTGTGCACCACATTGTCCTCACGTGGCACGTAGGTTGAGCTGTGGAACTCATTGCTGAAAAGGGCTGTGTATGCTAGAGGTTTGCATGGCTTGAGAAGTCCTTAGAATTAGAAAATTAAAACAAAACAAAACAAAACCCACAACACCTCTGTAGGTGGTACCTGATGTGGATATTGTTGGAGATTTGGAGTGGGAAACTATCATCTTACCCAATTCTTCTGTTCTCCATGGAAATCTGTTATTCACTGCTGTTGGAGACAGAAGATGTACGAATCTGACCCAGCACAGCCGTTTCAATTAGAGAATCATTTAGATGGGAAAAGATGTTTAAGGTAATGGAGTTTCTGAGATCTTGTGCAATATGATCCAGCTTAGGCAATTCAAGGGAATTCGGGTTTGTGACTCCACTTTGGACATCTCTTGAACGTTTAAATTATATAATTTATAACTTACAATGCCCAGCGTACAAAAGGCTATGCACAGCCTTGGGAGGAGAAGCCTTTGGGCTCCAAGGACCTGGTAATAGCCCAGAGGCAGCATTATGACTACCGTGTGACTTCAGAGCCGTGGTGGAAACTCCACCACCAAGGTGACGAGCTCCATCTCCGAGGACATGTCCCTATAAATGTAGCCTTCACTATGGGGAACGTGGCTTGTGCCTAATGTGTTCCAGACCTCATAGCTCCTAAAATAACCCCTTTCTCCAGATTTTTCAGCTTTCTATGTTAACTAAACCTCCTCTTTTAAGAGGGGGGACTGATTCCCAGTGCTGCTCACAGAATGGATTTGGTGTTGGCCTGCGTAAGGCGAATGAACGGCCCTGCTGAATTAATAAAGAGCAGAGCTTTGCTGCTCCAAGTGCCGTTGATGCTGATGTGAAATGGCACAAAGCGGAGCGGGAGGAGGGCACCGGCTTTTCGGAGGAGTTTCACCTGGTGGGAGCAGAGGCAGGAACTGACCTTGAATAAAACTCAGCTCAGATTTGGACATCTGCAAGCAACTTGAAATGGCTGCATTGCACCAGTAACGGGAGTGCATTCCACACTGGTATTGCAATGGTGTTATACCATGTGCACCTGTACGCGCAACTGGATGGTGCTGGTTCAGCCACTGAACAGCTCTCTGAAGAGGCAGCTGCCGCCGAGCAAAACGAGTCCCCTGCCCAACATTTCCACTGATCTCTTCCTGCAGAGCTGTGAGCACAGGGCTTCAATGTAGTAGGAGATGTTGGACTTTTTTTTTTTTTTTTATGCATGTATGTGGCTGCAGTTCGAGAAGATAAAGCACAAGACCGTCTCTTCCCTCTGGGTGGTAGATGTTGTCACTTCTACGAGCCTTCGTTCTATGAGCATCCTCTCCTGTCCTGCACCAGGCTCACAGACCCCGTCTCTTGCCCAAATTATTTGAGCCCTCACCGTGGGTAGCTCTGTTGTGGCAGAGAAGGGGAATAAGCAGTGCAGAGATATTTTCATCTCTCCATCGGTCCAAGACCATGGTTCCCTCCAACCATCAAAGGAACATACTCTATTCCCTTTCTCCCTGTAACTCCTGAACTGCTCCTAGCCAGACACTCATCGCTTCAAGCAGTGTTTGATTTAACCAGAGGCAACTTAACACCGTAGCCATCAGTCAGCTCTTGACACTATCAAGGCCTGGGAGATAAAGGAGCAAATTAAAAGGGACAGGAATAAAAAAAAAAGAGAGTAGTAAAAAAAAACATCCTATCCCCTAAGATCTGATTTCATGTTAGATTTTTTCATCTTTGGAGTGAACATTAACAGCTGATCAGCAGTGTCTGTTCTTTTCACTCCCTTGTAGAATGGAGTTGTTCAAAGAGATGGGGAACATTGTCTCGTGCAAGGAGATGAATGGCTGGTAGCTGCCTGGATCTGGCTATCACGTACACTTGCCAGCCTACCGTGGGCTGCAGGAGAGGGATGGCCTCCTCGTTCCCATCATTGGGGCTTAAAAATCTGTGTGCCTGCGTGGGCTCTTCTGCCTTGGGTTCCTCAGTGAGAGAAAACTACAGTATAGGGGAGCATACAGAAGGAAAGGCAGGCAGGGCTTTCCTGAAGAGGTGTGACAGGGTACTGGTGGGACTGTTTGTCAGGGAGAAGATCCCTCGCAAGTGGCCGGGATTTTATATGGCCTGAAATGGGCAGTTGCTGCGGACAGGTCAGTCAGAACTTCGGAGGAGTTTGTCAGGGCTTTGTGCAAGCAGGAGTTAAGATGGAGCTGTGCTACCTGCCTTAACATTTCTAAGTATCCCTGCCAATATTTTCATAGTCCCACTTTGATGCCTGCTTATGCCTGAGCTGGAGTACAAGCCAGATCTCCCATGGGTGTAAAGAAATGCATATTGACTAACCTTGCTGGAGAAGCTTTGATTAACAGCAGTTGTGGTTGCCTTGAGCATCAACATCATAGCCACCAGTTGATCCCCAATTGTAGAAATACTCAAACTGGTGCTGCATTTACAACCCCTTTGGTGGAAGCTGGCGTCAAAGGGTTCAACCAAGGGACTGTCTTAATGCCACTGCATAGGACGCAAAAGTCTCCATATCACTCGGCCACCTCGGGAGAAGGCAAATGGCTCCTGGTTCATGAAATAAATGCTAGCTATGCATCTCATTTCCCCTTGTTGCCACGTGTGCCCAGCAGTGGCCAAGCTGGGAGTCGGGGGAACACTTTTAAAGGTTCATTGATTGATATCTGGCACCTAAACCATCTTTCTCCTGGCACTTCTTGGCTATGAGCAGTCATAGTCATAGTCATAGTTTCCATCGTAGCAAGAACCTAGCTTCCTATTGTATGGAATCCCAGAAACTGGAGTTGGGAGAGTTGAGTGCGGTTAGTCTTACGGCAATTCTACCTCCACCGTTCCCTGGCTTTTAAGTCCCGTCCGATGAATTCAGAGAAAGGCTTTGTTTCCTCCAGATGACTTCAGGGAACTATTGCTGGATTACCCTAAAATTGCTGTTACCCCAAAACACTTTATAGGATGGAATGGGGAGATGAGGTAGTTCCTGGAGACCCAACTCCGAAGGGCATCATCTGTGACGTGGCTGTGTCAGAAGTGCACAGCCCCTTATTTTCAAATCTGAGGGACCCTCAGCTGTGTGCGCGAACTTCCCACGATGCAGCTGTATCCTCCTGGACCTGTTTCTCAAGCGACGATGAAAATGGAAATACGAATCAGTTAGCAATCCATCTTTAAAACTCTGTTTGCATCATTAGACGTTTATGAGTGATGACCTGACAGCTTAGGGGTCGGGATGCTTCGTTATCCCTGTTGTGATTAAACATACTTCTGGAAGGTATTTGGGGGATTTTTGTTTAACGGATATAAAATTCCAAGCGATGCCATCTGATAGGCATTCAGGCTTCTCTGCAGGAAGGAAGCGCGTGGTACCTGTGCGAAGGGGGAAGAACAGCACATTGGTCCCACCGGGAAGTCAATCCTCTGGTCTTCACCTAAGGGCTGCATTTGGCTCTGGTGCCATGAAGGGAGCAGTGTTTATCCACACATTGGCAACTAGTGCCATTGAAGGAACATCCTCATAAGTCTATTAGATGTGCCTCCAGGCAGACTGGAGCAGCAGCTAGAGGCAGGTGGGACAACCTGAGTCACTGAGCCCTCTTGCTTCACTGTGGTGAAGGCCTGTGCACACTGCTCACATGGAGACACCTGGCACACGAATCCAGTTTCTGAATTCAGAACTGACTCCCATCACTGGGGATTGGTTTGACTGCCCACCAGTAAGTATCTGGTGAAGTTTGAGATGCCACCAGGATCCATCTGGACACTGGGTGTTGCTCCAGGAAGGCATGGCATGCTTCAGTGTGGGAGATCCCTTAGGGTATCTCAAATGGCAGGGCGTGGCTATGTGTGAGAAAGTGAACTATGCTGCTAGTGCCCACAGTTGTTTCCATATGAGAGAACCTCTTTGGATAGTCGTTAGGCAAGACTATTGCTCTATCGGGAACAGGCCTGAATGGGTGCTGCATGATGTCAGGTCATGCCTTATTTTAAATGTCTACATTAGAGTGAGTGATCATGTACCTACATCCGTGGACTGTAGTGATGGATCTCCATCACCACGTGTCTTCCACCCATCTGTTCCCAGGTGCCTGTGCAGCCATGTTGGGTTGGCGCGGTTGGACTCGATGATCTTAGAGGTCTTTCCCAACCTTAAAGATTCTATGATTCTATGATTTGGCTCTGAGAGCATGTCACACAGCCCATCCCTGAACCCACTACCGGTTTTACAGTGTTAACACAGCAGTTTTCAGACCACCATAATATCTTCTGTAGAAAGCAGAGAATACGATCTTATTTCCTGGGCTCGTTAATCTGAGAGCATTCAGGCTCTTGGTTTTGGAGACCTATCTACTCACTTGCTGGAACTGAATCAAGACTGCCGTACGGGTTTGATACCATCAGGTATCAGACCGTATCTTGTGGTAACAGTCACAAAATGTCACAAATAAATTATAACAATAATTGTTCATAGGAGTTTCTTAAGATAAATGCTTGAATGGTACGTAACCTGTTCCTGAGGGATTGTGAGCACTCCAAGGATTCAGTGAGTAGAGAAATATTAAAATAACTGGGAACCTCAATTTTTTAAAGGAATAATAATTTTGCCAACAATATTGTGAGCCAGCCACGAGGTGTCTCTGTGGCAGTACAGCATTCCTGGACATGGTCCTTGGTAAACAAGAGAGACAAAGCTGGAGCTGGAGCTGAGTATTTATCTTTTTTTTGGTTTTTGTTTTTATTTTTTTAAGATACACCTCGTATTTAAGAAAGCTTGGGCTGCCTCTAGCAATGGCAGCTGGCTCAGGGGTGGGCACTCTTTGCAGCTCCTTGCAAGCGCTGGGTTTTTTTTAACGTGTGCCTCTCAATATTTCCTTGTTAAGAACAGCTTTTGGTTTTATTCCTCCTACCACACATTTTCACAGAGACCCAGTCTGCTACCTAATAAACTCAGCACGTTGGCAGCCAATCGTCTGATGCTTCTGAAGCAAGTGCCTCTGTTTCTACTAACACGGGCAACTTGATTTGTAAACAGATACTTAAGTGGGTGTTTTTAGCGGTATAGCAGATGGTCAATACAGCTGCCTTCTCTCCCTTCTCTGCATTTGCTACCCTCCTCTACAATTACAGTTTCTTGCCATTTTTCCCTGTAATGTGTTTTCTGGTTGGGTTTTTGGTTTTTTTTTTTTTTTGTTAAAAAAAAAAAAAAAAGCATTACAAGAGGGAGAAAATTGCTCAGTGAATTTCAAGAGGAAAATTTGGATGGCAACCTCAAATGTTACCTTAAAAGCACTGTGAAAGCTACCCACACATCCTCATTTTCGCTTGACTTTCCCCGCTTGAGTAACTCCGGATCTCAATGGGACTGCTTGTGTGGGTAGAGCACAACACAGGGACTGACTTTCCTCACACACAGAAACTCGTGACTAATGCTACAGTGTGCAGCTAAAGCACTAATTTTCCTCCCTGCTTGATGTAGTTAGTCACTAGTACTTAGGCAGGTGCTTCCCCGAATTCTGCGTCAAGGCTTGGAAGTAACGTGAGGATATGAGGGGTTGGTGCAGATCGCTCTCCAAGGTTTCGCTTGCTTCAGCCTAGTAGTGGGGTCGGTGTCTCTGTTGGTGTTTTCTTCTTGCTGTTGCATGCCTGCCTTGTGTTAAACTCGAGATTACTACAGTTGCCTTGCTGCCTCCTGTGGGTTCGATGATTTGGCAAAATCAGACCCAGACTGGTGGTGGGATCGAGTCCCCTTCCCTCCTGGGCTCTGTATCACAGACCAACATCTCCCTCTTCAGAAGGGTCTTCATAATAGTTTAAATTTGCCTTTTTTCTTGCTTTCAAGCTATTATTTCTACTTCCCCTGCCAGCACAGCCACACTGCGTGGTTAGCACCTTCAGGAATCAGCACTTAACCTTTACAGACACATTAAAGCAGTGGAGTGAGACTAATCCAACACTAGTCTGGGGACTGGACTGACTTAAGCCACTGCTGCAGCTTTTAAAGGAAACCAGCCATCATCTCTCCCTTTCTTACAACAGGTTTGACTAGGGATCAAAGTCCAGGTGGGGTCATATTGAATAGTCTCTTGTCCTTGACGGTTGTCACTCGCTGCAGTTCATCCATAAGACCTGGAGATGCTATCAGTGAAAACAGGATGTGTTCAGCCTATCCAAGCCTGGGTCCTCCATGCGTTGCCTTCTGAGAGAGGATTGTGGTTCAGTTCTTATCCCCACAGCTTAAAATATTATAGGGTTGGCAGTCAGATCCCCTGACCTGACACTTGAAAAGAAACCCGTTGAGAAATTCCTGTGCTGTCGACATAAGATGGTGCATTTAGCCCCTGGAACATGACATGATCTGTGGTTGCACCTGAGATGTGAGAAAGGTTCCCCATGGGAAAAATAGCCCAACCCCACTTGAACTGATTGTTTCCTTAGGTCTGTGAGCATCTCTAGGTGTGATCGACCTCTTGGGCTGGGCTATCAAAATCTCCTGGGTTTAAAATTAAAAATCCACTTCTTGCATATTGAGCTAAGATGGGCTCTTCAACAGAGTAGGTTGAGAGCAGCTGTGCACAGAGTTGCACCAGTAGATCTCTGCCTGGAGCAGTAACACCTTAACTCCTTGCTGATGGGTCAGAGCAGCGTGTCCAGCACCACCTGAGGCAACTGGGAGGGTACTTATCTAGAGGTTACCATTTATGGGTTTTCCCCCTGTGATGAGTGCACCCATGGGTGTGACATGCTCCAGCAGCCTTGCTGTATAAACTTCCCAGCCCTGCAAGGAGAGATCTCGGGGGGCTGAGTCATAAAGGGTGGATGGGCTGGCTGCTCCAGCTGCCTCTTCCTCTCCAGCAGCAGTTGGGAAAAGCTGCAAGGAACTATCACATGTGATTTCCAACATTGGAGGCATCTAGGAGAGCTTGGGCACGCACAGAAATGTGGATGCACGAGGGATTGCCTGAAGGATATTTGCAGCCTGTGCATCCCACAACACCCACGGACTTCCCCTTCCTTGTCCTTACCTATCTCACGGACGGGGTCTCGCTTGCTGCTGGCGTGTAGGACTGGAGCTTGGCTCTAAATCCGACTGGAAAACAGCACTGCTTTGGTTAACGGTGCTGACGGAGGGATCTGCAGAAGGACAGAACGACAGGACCTTCCCAGGGACAGGGCTTGCTGAAGGGTCTCCTCCCCTGCCCCCTGCAAAGAGAATTTCTGGCCCAGGACACTGCTGCCTTGCTGTTTTCTGGCTGGAGTCTCCTTGCGTGGGGACGGCTACGGCTCCCAGCTCCTGCCCGTGCCTCTGGCCTCCATCCATGGCTATCAGAGGACTCTCTGCAATGGCCAGCGCCGCTTGTGCTTCTGTTCGCTGGACCTGAGCCCAGCCGAGTTCCCTCCCCAGCCCTCTTCACCATGAATGAAGTGGAGGGATTTGGCCGGGTGCCTGAACCCTCCGGGCTTTTATCAATGGGATCAACAGTTTGTCAGATCCGCGATGATGAGTCACAGTGAGATCCCGTTACTGTTCGTTAATACCTCGCGCGGTGCGGGTCAGCCTGCCCTGGCCGCGGCCGTGGTTCAGCCCAGCCCTGCGGAGGGCCAGGGACCTGCGTGGAAAGGGTTTGCTTGGACAACCTTGAATGTGCCCGTGCACACAGCCACGCATTCCCTTGCACTCACACGTGGACACCACTGCACGTTCTGGAGGGCAGACAGGTCCTTCACGCTCAGGGCGCACGCACAAGGCTGTGTACACAAACACACCTCCTGATGGCTTGCTTGTGCACACACCATCGCGTGAGCACACTGCGTCCACACCTGCACAAGCCAGCTTGCACACACCCGGACACGTACACACGGGTGCAAAAACAGGCGTGCACACATCTGTGCGTGTACACAGACATACGTGCATAAACACAGTGCAAGCGTATACCCCAGCACACGTGCGTATGTGTGCAAGCTTACATGAGCACAAATGTGTAAACACACATCCCAACATATGTGCGTGCTCGGACAAGGTGGCATCCTGCGTGTCCCCTCTTCCCAAGGGCATCCATGCAGGACTGTGGTCCCTTCTTGGAGGAGGACACAAGAAGGTGCCTCACACACTCAGAGAAGGTCCAAAAAGTGGATGTGGCTGAGGACTGCGCGATGCTGCAGCCCACATCAGCTTTTCCATGGTGGTCTCAGAGATGGGTTGGAATGATGGGCACAGGACAGAGAGGACTTGGTCACCACCACCCAGGAGATGAGTGATGAGCCGCCTGGCAGAGTCCCTGTCCCATCAGTAGCTCACACTGGTGGGATCAACCATCTCTTTTCCCCACATTTTGAAATTCAGCAGCTTCACCTGTGGCATCATCAGTCTTGGGCCCTCAAAAACTAACTAAAACGATGAACTGAAAGGTATTTTCCAACCTAAATGATTCTATGATTCTAAAAACAGGGGAGCAGAGAAAAAGTCATCAGCATTCAATTTTTTTATTCTTTTTTTTCCCTTAGGTGTTAGAGCCTGGAGGAAAATTTTCAAGTCAGATCTCACCTGAGAGGCATTTTAAATGCTCATCTTCATGTCAGAGGTGCAAAAATCCGTTTCCAAAGCTTTCGCATCCGGTTCTCTGTAACGTCTTTCACCACCACGACTATCGCAGCTTTACTTTGATTTTGTAAGAAAACCAGACCTATGTAGTGATGAAGGGTGGCTGTCACAGCCGAGGACCCCTCACATCTTTTAATGCTAGCTTGTCAGAATATAAATCCTACGGGTTTCACACGGTCAGGCATGTGGAAAGAGAAGAGGGACCAGTTAGTATCCTCAGTGAAGGAAAAAGCAACCCAGGAGCATACCCGCTCTTAAATTCCAACAAAACCACCCTTTAAAGAGACCTTATGAACGGCACAGCCTTGGGTAAACCTTTCGCTGGAGTTTGTGCTATATTGGACACTAGAGAATCCACCATCCCTTGGAAAACAGCCTGGTTTTGCCCTTTTATTCACAAAGCAATTTGTTTTTTTAGCTGCATCATGGTGTGGGGAAAGGTCTGGTAATAATTTCATGTTAGAGCATGTTAAGAAGAATAGACAAATAGAATAGAATAGAATCATTAAGGTTGGAAGAGACCTCAAGGATCATCCAGTTCAACCAACCCCCCCCCACCTATTAACCACTAAACCATGTCCTTCAGTACCGCGTCTAACCTTTCCTTAAACAGTTTGGGAGACAAACAAGAGCGACGAGGTTCTTTTGAACCCCGGGATGCTGCATGAGCATTGAAATTTCCTAACGACCGTAATAATAGTAAAGCTGATGTTGCCTTGATTGTTTATGGCTTTCATTTTCAATCACCTCTTGTGGACGGCAGAAAGTGTATTTATGCACAGCACAGAAAATACGGTTGTACAGGCGGTGATGGAAGGGCAGTTCGTAGGGAGGGATCGTGGTTTTGTTACACTGGCTGATACAGGAACAGAAAGACAGCAAGCTTACGGGCTCCAAGTCTCCACATCTGGTCATCCTTTCTGAACTTTCTTAAGATCAGGCAGCATCAAGGGGACGAAGCTGGAGCTCTTTTAAAGCTGATGCTCAGCACATGCCATGAACTGGGGATCTGCAAGCTCAGACCAGCTCCCAAAAACTCAAGTGTGAGAGACAGGCAACACCTGCAACACGAGTCTTAATTCTACACAGCCTAACAAAAATACTTGCTTTTGCACTATTCTGCTCTTTTAAGATCCCACCTTGATTACTGTGTCCAACTCTGGGGCACCCGGTACAGAAAAGACATGGAGCTGATGGAGCAAATCCAGAGGAGGCCACAAAGTTGATCAGAGGGCTGGAGCCCCTCTGCTACGAGGACAGGCTGAGGGAGTTGGGCTTGTTCAGCCTGGAGAAGAGAAGGCTGCGGGGAGACCTAATCGCGGCCTTTCAGTCCCTGAAGGGGCTACAGGAAAGATGGAGAGGGGCTGGTTCCAGGGCAGGGAGGGACAGGACAAGGGGGATGGGTTTAAACTAAAAGAGGAGAGATTTAGATGAGATATTAGGAGGAAATCCTTTCGTGGGAGGGTGCTGAGGCCCTGGCACAGGATGCCCTGAGAAGCTGTGGCTGCCCCCTGGCTCCCTGGCAGTGCCCAAGGCCAGGTTGGATGGGGCTTTGGGCAGCCTGGGCTGGTGGGGGGTGTCCCTGCCCATGGTGAGGGGGTTGGAACTAGATGGGCTTTGAGATGCCTTTCAATCCTAGCCATTCTATAATTCTATGATTTCTGGTTCAGTTTTCAGAGACTGAGGAAACTGAGGTAGAGCATTTTGGATTGGAAACACCCTTTGTTTTATCATGCTGCAGAGTTTCCAAGAGAGCTGCAAGGACCATGGCACTTGCATCTGAGCTTCTGAAGGTCCCTCTGGATACCAGATCTGGCCCATCTCTGGTCTAAAAATAATTTCTAAATGACTTGCAAATTCAAAAAAAAAAGTGTAAGAATTCAAAATTCATCAGGTGGTTGGTCCAGAAAATATTCTCTCTTTCAACGTTAGTTGTAGAGATCTTCAGTTGTGAAGTGGCAGAGACCCTTGGGGGCTCTTGGATAGGCTTGGAAAATGGCAGGTTGATCACGATGCATCAAAACCCAGAGGTGCTGCTTCTTTTTGTCTGGGACAGACTTTCTGGAAGGTCCTACCCACCATGGTTGTCTGTACCACAGAGAAGTAAATGCAGCAGGGGTCTGAGCTTTGGTCTTCCACATCTGAGGCACATACCTCACCCATCGTGTCATCCTGGGCTGCCCTTAATGCCCTCCTTTTTTATGGGGAGAACTGAGGAGGTGATTTTCCATGAGCAGATCTCCACTTTGTCCCAGGAACATTTACACAGGACTGAAAAAACCTTTTCCTCCTCCATAATTTTCCATCATCCCTGAAATAGTCTCTATCAGTGAGTGCCCCAGTCCCTGCGCCAAAATCCATGTGGGGACCGCAGCAAGGGGCGGGATGGTGGAGAACATGAACCTCCACCTTGTCTTGCACACAGCTCCCTCCAAACTTCCTCCGAGCTCTTGGGTGCAACCCAGCCTGGCGCGGCGGCGGCTGCGTGTCAGGGAGAGTGATTGCATTTCCAGCTCCTACTCCCTGAGCATCTGGTTGCCCTCCCCTGAGTGCAGTGGGATTACTTGATCTTCCCACAGCCCTTTCCAGCCATCAGACAAAACCAGCCCTCCCTCCTTCTCAGCCCCATTCCCTCCCACTCCTGCTTTCCCCCCGTGCCTGCTTAGACCCATTAAGATTTTAATCTGACTCATGTTTACAACCTCCATTTACTGTTGCTCCATTCTTATTTCTTCTGTTTAATTCCTGCTGCCCGCATAGCTGGTGATTCAGCAGCAGGAAGGCAAAGAGTCCCACCGGGCTTTAGCGTTGTTGGTTGGAGGTTTTTTGGAGTGTTTCCTGAAAGGTTCATCATGGTCGGGGTCTCATCTGTTACCTGTGGGGCTGACGCCGTGTCGCTGCAGCTGAAACGGGCTGATGGATGGCATGTGAAACCTCTCCTGGGAAGGTCACAGAATCACAGAATCGCAGAGGTTGGAAGGGACCTCGAAAGATGATCTAGTCCAACCCCCCTGCCAAGGCAGGACCACCTAGAGCACATCACTCAGGAATGTGTCCAGTTGGGTTTTGAATGTCTCCATAGAAGGAGACTCCACAACCTCTCTGGGCAGCCTGTTCCAGAAACAGTTCTCATCACAGTCGTCCCACTGGCAGTGTCTTCTGCCTCTACATCCGCGGCAGGAGTCTCCAAGCACAGGACATTGAGACTGCCAACACCTGCAAACCCCTCTGCTAGGACATCTCTTTTTGCCCAGGACTGAGGGGCTGACGCCAGCCTCGGGAGTTGGCAGAAGTATCCCATCTCCTGCAGGGATGCAGGAGGCAACACGGGTGGTGCAAGGGCCTGGCATGTACAGCTCAATCAGGACCTGGAAGAGTGTCTGCAGCTTGGGCAGCCCAAGCAGAAGACCTCAGGACCTCAGAGAAGAGGTTCTGGTTACTCTGTACACGTGTATGTTGCCTTTGCATGGGGCTTTTATTAGTAATTCCCCTGCCCAAACATAGGTGCCAAATGC
Source organism: Psophia crepitans (assembly GCA_013399095.1). Classification (NCBI taxonomy): domain Eukaryota; kingdom Metazoa; phylum Chordata; class Aves; order Gruiformes; family Psophiidae; genus Psophia; species Psophia crepitans. The sequence continues at coordinate 47,994 of VWZZ01014461.1, read as the reverse complement.
CATCTGAGATGCCCTCAGGCTACCACCTGGCTGTCACTCCAGGAGGTTATATGTGCTCGGTTCAGGATTGAACCAAATAAAAATCTTCCCATGTGTTCATTTCAGTGCAAGGAATCTCTTCCATCCATCCCAAATTGCTTTTCTCTCTCCCTACCTCCAGTTCAGCAGCCACACTGGAATGCCATGTGTCCCACCACCCCCCGTCTACACAGACAGGACATCCAACAGACATGGTATCATCCCTGGCCAACAGAATAGGAAAGTGAAGCACAGACAGGTCACAGCAGAACCAGGATCTGTCGGGCCTAGAGGACATCCTCAGGCACCAGCCCCTTCCCCATGACCACTTGAGCTTCTAGCAGTAGGACCTGTTGTTCTTGCTGCAGGAATCCTGAATCGTCCCCTGCAGAGAGACACCCATCATAGCAGGGTGGGTGCATCCACACTGCCTGTGCCAACTCTGGTCATGCCCACCGAAACCGGGCAAGGGGCTGTGCGAACAGGCCGCAGCAGGGGTGGGGCAGTCCCGGGCCCTGTTTGCGTTCACAAAGCCTTTCTGCCCCCTCTCTGCCTCCGCTGCATCTTCTGTCTTTCAGGCATCTTTCTCTCCGACAACTCCCAGCCCTGCCCAGGCATTTACCCAGCAGAAATACGACTTTTAATTACTATTTTTTATGACTTCCTTTTCATAATTGCACTGGGGGCTCTCTGCTGTTCTGCTTTAATCTGCGTCCTGAGAAATCACTTTCTCAGGCATGATCTACTGAACGGGAAAGGGAAAAAGGGCTCTCAAAATGCAGCAGCGGGCTTGTTGGCAGCAGAGGAATGTGGGACGTGCTTCAGTGTTAACCCAGCTGACGTCCACACAACTCATGTCACTTCCCTGTTGCTGTCGTCTCCCACCCATTGGGGTGGACAGATCCATTTCGTTTCTTGGCAGTGAGCTCTGTCTTATCCTACCTCCTGAACGGGGCTAGGGCTCGCTCTGCCGTCTTGCTCTGATGTCTCTACTGGCTGTATCTGGTTTGCATGGCAAGGTTTTGGTAGTGAGGGGGCTTCAGGGGTGGCTTCTATGAGAAGCTGCTAGAAGCTTCCCCCAACAGAGCTGCTGGCCAAGGCCAAGCCCATCAGCAATGGTGGTAACACCTCTGGGATAATATAGTTAAGAAGGGGGAAAGAACTGTGCAGCAGCAACTGCAGCTGGAGGGAAGAGTGAGAAGATGTGAGAGCAACAACCCTGCAGACACCAAGGTCGGTGCAGAAGGAGGAGATGCTCCAGGCATGGAGCAGAGATTCCCCTGCAGCCCATGGGGCAGCCCCTGGGGAGGCAGGCTGTCCCCCTGCAGCCCAGGGAGGGGTGATGGGGAGCAGAGATTCCCCTGGGGCCCGTGGGGCAGCCCCTGGGGAGGCAGGCTGTCCCCCTGCAGCCCAGGGAGGGGTGATGGGGAGCAGAGGTTCNCTGAAGGGCTGCACCCCGGGGAGGGACCTGTGGGAACAATTCGTGAAGGACTGTAGCCCATGGGAAGTACTCAGGTAGAAGTTTGTGGAGGACTGTCTGCTGTGGGAGAGACCACATGTTGGAGCAGGGGTAGAGTGTGAGGAGTCCTCCTCCTGAGGAGGAAGGGGCAGCAGAGACACCATGGGATGGACTGACCGTAACCCCCATCCCCGTCCCCCTGTGCCGCTGAGGGGGAGTGGGTAGAAATAAGGAGTGAAGTTGAGCCCAGGAAGAAGGGAGGAGTGGGGGAGGTGTTTTAAGGTTTGTTTTTTATTCCTCATTCTAATTTGATTAATAATAAATCAAACTGATTTCCCCAAGTCAGGTCTGTTTTGCCCTCGATGACAGTGGGTGAGACATCTCCTTGCTCTTATCCTGACCCACTAGCCTTTCATTGTATTTTCTCTTCCCTGCCCAGCCGAGGAGGACAGTGACAGAGCGGCTTTCGTGGGCACCTGGTCTCCAGTCAGGGCCAACCCACCCCACCACCCTAGTGACCCCCAAATTTGCCCCAAAACAAACAATTTTTTTTTAACCTGTTGGACCATGTTTTGTCAAACTCCTTTTCCCAGTGAACCACTGCACAAGGTCTACTGGCTTTGCAGTTTGATTTCCTTCTCCCCCCCTCCATTTCCCCCTAAAGTACTGAGGGGGTGGATGAAGTTCTTCAGAGCCCCCCTGTCCTGGCGGTTACCCATCTGACTGCCTTTGCGCCGAGGTTTGCACAAGATCCGTTGCCTTGGTACACTAATTGGATTAAAATATCAGCGTTAAGACTTTAGCACGACAGCCCATCCCTCCGCCCCACCGCGGCTTAGCGTCCCTCTCATTATCTTTTATTAGACGTCATCTATCAGGACGCTGGGATTGTTCGCTGTCTGCCATCCACAAAGGAGGATCTGCAAACCATTTAACTGGAAAACCTTCGGTCAATGCAAACATTTATTCCTCAGCGTGAAGATGCGGAAACCAGCTGGTCTTTTCAATAGGGCCAGGTCAAGGGCTGCTCGGGGCTGAATGGCTGGAGGAAGGAGAGGGGATGAGGAGCACACCGAGATTGGAGGAGGTTGTCTCTTTTGTTTTGGTTTTTAAAAGCCGCTGAGCTTTCAGGCTTGGTACGCTGGGGGAAAGAGGAGATTTGAGTAGCTGCAAACTTTGGAGGTGGGGCTGTCATCTCTTCTGGAGGGAAATGGGATGGGACAAATTCCATCACGGATACGCTGCAGCTCTGGGATGTGGGTTTCCGTCTTGTGCTTAGACCACAGTATCTAAAGGAGGAGATTATGGTTACCAAAGAGCCTTTTGTCAGCAATGGAGACACGTCCATTATCCCACCCGCAAAAGGTGTCCAAGACACCCAGGAATGACCACCTCTGGAGGTGCCCCTGGCTGTAGATGGCATCTCAGACAACCAGGTGACTCACATAAGGGGCTCTGGTACCAGTACAATGATAAAGTGAGAGCAAGGCTGTCCATGAAGGCCAGGGTGCAAAGTGAGGTAACCCCACGTGGAGGGAGCACTGGAGCTGGAGACCCATGGCACAGTGGCCTTATCCAGACAGAGAAATGAGAGATTTAGTCAAAACAACCCCAGGCAGCGCTACAGGCTGGGGGCGGGGTGGTTGGAAAGCTGTGTAGAGGCAAAGGACCTGGGGGTGTTGATTGATGCTCGCCTGGACATGAGCCGGCAGTGTGCCCAGGTGGCCAAGGGGGCCAACGGCATCCTGGCCTGTATCAGGAATAGTGTGGCCAGCAGGAGCAGGGAGGTGATTGTCCCCCTGTACTCAGCCCTGGTGAGGCCGCACCTCGAGTACTGTGTCCAGTTTTGGGCCCCTCACCACAAGAAAGACATCGAAGCCCTGGAGTGTGTCCAGAGAAGGGCAACGAAACTGGTGAAGGGGCTGGAGCACAGGTCTGATGAGGAGCGGCTGAGGGAACTGGGACTGTTTGTGTGGAGAAGAGGAGGCTGAGGGGAGACCTTATTGCCCTCTACAACTACCTGAAAGGGAGTTGTGAGCTGGGGGTCGGCCTCTTCTCGCAGATAACTAGTGACAGGACAAGGGGG